>JACEII010000056.1:2779516-2939219 GCA_014332785.1 Antheraea mylitta | reverse complement strand
CCGAATTACTCTGAAAGTACTGAACCAATTTTAACGAAATTTGACACGGTGATAACTAATATTAGAAGACTACATCCAGGATACTCTTTGTCCCATAAAACGCAATGAGTTCTCCAGAATAACGAAAAACAAAAATTTGCAGTTAACGTAACTAGACTTTTTTGCGACACCTTAGTACAAGAGCCGGCAACGTTAAAAGAACAAGAATTTTAGAATACCTGGTTCTTTAATACATCAATATATTTTTTTTATATCATAAGAGGCAAACGAACAGGTGGGTCACGTGATGTTTAGTGACCACCACCGTCTATAGACACTAGCAACACCAGGGGATTTGTAAGTGCGTTTCCAACCTGTATATGGGGGAGTGTAAGGGAACCTCCGGCACTCTCACTGACCGAACGAAACATTACAATGCAAGCACTGTTATTTGACGTCGGTTTTCTGTAAGTATTCTGGCAGTATTAGCCCGAACGAGCCGACCCATTCATGCTGAAACCAGTAATAGCTTCAGCGTGGCTCTACCACCTACAGAAATTATCAATATATCAATAGACAGAATTTAGGACACTTGGTAGCGTTGGTGGTTAACATTGTATTTTTAATAGGCATTTTGATTTATGATTAATCAATAATAAGTTTAGGAACATTTTTTTCAGTAACTTTTAAACGCAATTAAACATTCAGACACATTTTTTATAAACAATCATATATATACCCGCTGATATATTTTATAAATAAAAAAAGAATGTGGTGTCGTGGGACACCAGGTAGGAACGAAGTTCTTTCGGCTAATGTAGAATCGACACTATTTGGAAAAAAAAATCGTGCTCAATTTTATGTAATCGTAATTCAAATTATCAATTAAAATAACAAAATATGTCTCTTTATTTTTGTTTGACAACATAAAATTACATAGAAATAGAAATAATTACAAAAAAGGAGAAAGAGAAAGATATTATACACTACTCGCTTATGTATACGACTGTCGCGCCTGCGCACGTCTCATTTAACTGTTTTATTCCATGCACTTTTCGTTACAGTTTTACTATCACATTTTTTTCAGTTCGGTCGCGCAGCAAAATCTCTATCTCCTCCAAGCCTGCCGTAAGGAACTTCGTTCCAATAATAAATTTCAAATCATTTTTTTTTTTCATAGCAAGGAACCAATTTCATTTTATTAAACATTATTGACCACCATATACAATGATAAACGTAAACGTATGACTTGGGATTGACGCCATCCCAAATATATGCGTCGTCGTCCATCAGGCTATACAAAGCCGAAATACCTTGGGCCGGCGAGGTGAAATATCTTGGTGTTACTTTAGATAAACACTTAAATTTCGATTCACACACAGAAAGAGTGCGAAACAAAGCCGTATGGTCTTAGGTCGTTTCTATCATTTGCTTTGTCATAAGAGTAAAATATCCCCCAGACAAACTCACTTTATACAAAACTTGCATCCGTCCGATTATGACGTACAGTTCTTCGGTCTTTGCACATGCGCAAAATCGTATTCAAAAGTTGCAGGTTCTCCAGAACCGAGCCCTACGTAAAATCACCGGTGCCCCATGGTACGTCCGGAATAAGGTTCTCCACAGGAGCTGGAGATGCCTTCTGTCTGGGCGTATATAAAATCACTCACACGTAGTTATTTCGAAAAAGCCGCGAATCATCCTAGCCCGTTAGTGGTATCCGCCGCGAACGATGAACCCGTACCCAACGCTGCGCAGTATAGAAGACGACCGCGACACATTTTTACCGACCCTCCTGATTCAATCACATCAGCGAACGATCAGTACCAGCCTGTCTCTTCAAAGAGTGCGTGTTCTCACCCACGCCCGCATAACCGCAGATCACGCCGCCGTGGTCTGGGACTAAATTTCGCTCCCGTACACCAAATTAGGCTCTTCTCGGCAACGGCTCAAGCCTAGATCTGTTCCCTGAGCGTGGAGTCCTTGAGTACGCTGCTCACGCGATACAGTGACACAAGAGTTCTACCCTTATTTTTCGTTATCCTATCCTACATAGTTTAGAGGATTTTTTCCTACACAAAATACATATAGAAGTTGTTGAGGCACGCATGCTTGGTACACATGCATGTTTCAATAACTTATATACGTATATAAGTTATCGGACTACTAAGACGAGCGCTTAAGGCACTCAGCCGATTTTATTTAGGCAACCAGTTCAAGGGTACACGGTACACCTCGGCTTGGCTGTTGCCTGTTGCATGCAAAATCGCGACCTATCTTAACTAATCTAGCTAACTATTCATATATGTATGAGTTGTTGAAACGTATATGTATACCAAGCATACACGCCTTAACAACTCCTGCATATATTTATTATCGGAAAATTGAGAGTTTTTTAGTTCGATAAGGAAAAAAGTAAACCCTTCCACTTTCATGTGTAACATGTTTCATTCATCATCATTCAGTGTTTCATGTGTTTTACGTGTGTGGGGGTGATCGTGTAGTGTTGTAGCAGTGATGTATATTTGTGTTTCACCGTATCGCGCAAGCAACGCACTCAAGGGATCCTTACCGAGGGATTGAACCTGATGTATAAAACTGGCTTGGTTTGAAGGTGATAGGTACTATGTTGTGAGTGGTACAGAGATTATTTATAAAAATAGATTGGAAATATATTTCAAATACGTTTTTGAAACAGTTTATAACTCTTAGACAATAGTTTCAAGCAAGTGACATTTGACGTTTTCGGCGGGATGTTTGACGCTTCGATACGGTGTTCATATATTTTTCTTTAATACAATGGAGTATAAAAAGGTTTTAATACAAGTCGAAGATAGTTATGATAAAGTAAGTGGTAGAGATGTTTATTCAGTTTTATGTAGGTTAGTTTTTATTTTAATTGATCCTGGTAGATGACGCTACGAATGGGTACTAGGTTTATTTAAAAAATGAATACATGTAATCTGGGTATATGTTTAAGTGAATCCGTAGATAGTTTGGATTCACAATTGGAAACGGTAGTTGTGGCTGCAATCGGGTATCAGTTTTATTTGCGGGGTGGTAGGGCTTTACAGCCTGACTGGGTCACAACCACCATGTACATGACGAAAAAATCCGTAATAGTGATTCGCTTCTGCGCGTCGCGTTTCGGGATCAGCCTGTGCATATCCAGCTTTTAGTAGGCCGGCATGATAGTGGCGACCAGCGATGGATAGTGTGTCACTCGGTGGTCGCTATTGTTTTTGGATTGTACTGTGCTTACCATCAGGCATAGTGCAGGCATTTTGCCGTGCTACGATAAAAAAAAGAAACAATTTTTTCGCGTGATAACCAATTTGGTGCAAACGAAGTTGCACGGGTCAGCTAGTATATATATATATATATACATATATATATATACATATATATATCTTAATAATAAAGCATATGTACTTAAGTACATAATCAATATTCAGCTATCTTTTTTTGAAGAGTTATTCTGGTTCTTCTGGTTATTCTGTTCACAATTCGAGTATGAACTATCAAGTAAAACGTAACCTAAATTCAAAATTAGTGATGTCAATATACATTGACGAGTTTGCGAATGTCGATATTACTGGTATACTAAGATTCATACAATATATTCAAACAATTTAAAATCCGGTTCTCTCGTCCTAATTTAAGAGTGCAATTAGTAAACTCTGTGTTACTAATCTGACTCTGATATATTTATTAAAAATATTTTGCCATAATTTTAATGTTCTGGCCTCTCTTATTAGAATTTTATCGGGAATTTTTGTGGCATTTCAGATTTCATATAGACTGTGGTATCATTTTCCATCCACTTATGTAGAATAACCGAACTATATTACGTGAAATGTCACCAGTATTATAAAATATAGTGGCAAAAAACACAAGATTATAAATAAAATACACTATATGATATTCTAAGATCCAGCCGCAAACTCCGACTATGATAAAATATCGAAAATATAATATATAACATCCACAGACTACTAAAACGGTACTACGAAATAATATCAAAACATTTAAAACTAGCGTCTGCCCGCGAGTCCGTTCGCGTGGAATAGTCACTTTGGGCTAACTAACATGCAGCGGGAGCTCTCAAGAGAAAAAAAAACGATTTTAAAACATTCTTCATTGGTGCTCCGCTCCTATTGACCTTAACGTGATGATATAAGGCCTATAATCATCCTCGATAAATTAGCTATATAATATTGAATATATAATAATTTTTCAAATTGGATCAGTAGTTCTTGAGATTATCCCCCACAACGTCACAAACTTTATCTCTTTATAATATTAGTATAGATAAACTAAAAACAAGTGTACGCAGCCGAAATTATCTTATTCAATTATCGATTTAAGCAATACCCTTACAATTGAATTTTAACAATATTAAAATTCTCTGTTTTTTTATATAATCACTTCAATCAATTTATACATAACCCATATACGGTCAAAGTTCTTGCTGTTTCGCTTTAACATTCGTTATGATGATTACTAGAAAATAGACTTCGCTGCTGGCGTATTCTTATATCATTAAAACTGAGTCCTAATTTCGAGACTAAGCACACGTTAACTTGCCTATAATATATGTATCTTCTAAGCAACTAAAGTATATCTTCGATAGTAGCATTGCTTAATACCAACCAGATGAAAGTACATTCAGGCGTTAACTTATTAGGAATAAAAATTTGTTTTATTTGTAGAGAATATAAATTTTATTTCGGTATGGTCTTCCGTAATAGCAGCAAATGTTTTTAAGATATTATATCTCTCTATTTCACATATCTCCACAGTAACTTCATTCTCAATTTGATCGTATATTTAGAGCGAGTTGATGTCGTTACTATACATAATCTTCAAGGATCTAATGTACCCATTACGTGGTGGGCAATTAATTAACTAGTATAGGATAAGTAATCCATAGAGTAAATTCTTCTGTTAAGGATTCATGGGACTTACTGACATTTTTTTATATTTTAATATTTTGTACATAACCTATTATAATAGTCGATATCGTGTTATAATGTACATCACTAGACTCTACTTTCTTCGTGAAATTAATTAATTCAAGCCGACTAAATATTTATTTTCAGTCAAGAATTAAAAACTTCTTGATGCAGAATTCCAAAATGTCGGCGGTAAATAATGAGTTTAAGCTCAAGATAATATTAATTTGAAATATAATAAGTCATTAAAATAACTACAAAATAGAACCATGAAAATAAAATCTTAAGTAGAAGTTATTGATTTTTGTAGCAAGTTTTTTAAAAGTCTCCAATCTGAGAATTTTGATGTTGAGTCGATGAAACATTTTTTATGACGAATAAATTCAGTATATTGACGCAATTTATTAGTTTCTTTGACCGAAAACGTGCATTACATCAAAATGAATTAAATTTGTTCGAGAGGAGAAAAGTCAAACGTATTTAATGAAGATGATTATTTTGTTTCAGAAACTTAGATATTGTTTTAAAATTGCATTGCTTTCTTTGTAAATAATAAATTCAAGATAATAGAATTGCTTGGATGAATAGAAATAGCTTTGGTTGAATTAAATCACGAAACTCTTCTTTTTCCGTGTACCTTTATTTACTAATTAGTCAAAGAGTGGCACGATTAAGATTTCGTCGAAACATGCATCGGAATTTTTCCTGAGTCTGATATATTGTGAATAGATTTTAAATGAGTAATTTGGTGTTTTTGAAGTGGTCTTGGAATAATATGTAGTGGATTTTGTGTTATTAAATGTATCTATATTTTGTAATATTGGTCGTGTTTTCGTAATATAGTTCGGTTGTTGTGCCCATGTGTAGCGGATGGGAAATAATACCATGGAGCATGGATTCTGTTCCTGTTAGAACATGTAAAAACCGAAACAAACTTATAACACTCTACAATTAGTTGTCTAAAATAAAACTAAAAAGCAAAGTTACCAAATTGAAACGAAAATAGTGACTCAACGTAGGTCGTGCAGAGTTAATGATTTTGTATGTGGTCATATAAAGCTAATTAATACAAACGAGTAGTATTTACTTAAATATCTTTGTGCTCGTAGGAAAATTAAACAACAGTTTCAACCGTGTAAATAAATTTCAATTAAATTGGCTATTATATCTCATTTTAAATGGGATATGTAATATTGTCTCCACTGTAGCCAGTACTCGGGGAACGTCTGTTCTAGCATAATGAAAGTGATTATTTGTATTAGAGAACAACTATCTAATCGTATGTTGCTCGCTTCTAAAGTTTACTATTACCTAGCCCATATAAACTACCATTGCCTTGGATTAGAAATACACGTTTATAATATAAACTAACTTGGGTATAATTGCTAAATTAACTATCATAATCCGCAGGCATCTTGCATGAGCAGGTTACAGGTAGATAGAGGTAGTTTAATCTGACCACAGCCGCGGGGACAACCCAATCAAACCCTGGGTAAGCAGGGTAAGGGAAACAGGCCGGCGACATCGCTCCGTTGGCCGCCTAACATCCGAATGCAAGATCAAACTAATTATTGTTTGAATCCTATTTGTGTGGGATGTACGTCCGGTAAATAGGATAAACAATACCTTTTGGATTAGTTAGGGTAAATGATGGAGCCAATATATATGATCCGTTCTATTGAAGCGTGATCTATTTTAATTTAAACGGTTTCTCTTGTTTGTCGAAAATAACATTTAATTTGAAACACGGCTTCAGACACCTCGCCGCGCCGTGACGTTTCGGTTTATTGTATTCACTTGAAACTTTTTTTAATTTTATATGATAGAAGATGTACATAAATATGAAAGTACTTTTAAATAACATAATAACAGATATTCAATTTTCATAAAATAAATTATATTGAACAATGTAATTTAAAATTATGAGACGGCGCAGGCTATATCAAGCTTAGCGTCTATGTTTAAAAATAAAACTCCACGCTTATCTCCTTGTGTTTTCAGTACCTATTTATTATTGTACATGGGTAGGTACTACTTATCTTAAACGAGATACATATTTTGCAATGTATTGTTTTCATTACTTTCTAAATATTATAGTGACACGGTTTTGATTTATTTTATTGTTTATCTAATTGTATATGAACGTATATATGTATTTTTGATACATCTTTTTATGCAGAAATTAACTTTTGTGTTAATTTTTTTATATATTCGTACTTCTTTTAATTTTTTAAAACATTTCTGACATAATAATGTCAGGAGTGCAGCGAGAATCATTTAAATAAATGTAGGTATTTCATATAAGTAACTGGCAGGTAATAAAAAGAAAGGTAACGCCAACAGACGCGGACAACAAGTTAACTAATAAATAAGATCAAACTGCATTTTATGAAATAATGATAATTTTAATTTCAATTCTGCGCTGTGCATATTATGCAAGATGATTTTTTAAATTAAAATGAGTCGGTAACAGCAGGAGTATGAACTCTACAGAAAACGCTGAAAAAGGAAGAAGAGGAAGATAACGTTATGAAACTGCATTACAATAGAACTCGACAGCACTCTGAATTTCGGAATTTCTTTGAGAGTTACAACAGCTTAAAGTCCATTCTGCATTTTATTTATTTACCAGTTATGAAACTCGCATATTATCAAAAGTTAGCCCTTTTATGTAATAAAAATAAAGTGCAGGTTCGAGGTATCTCATATTACTTCATAAATTAACTTCTACGATAGAAGGCGGCCCTTTTTTACAATTTAAAATTGATTTTTGACAAATTATACACACTAAAACGGTGGTAGTTCTTCTTAGGTCGAATTATATTGTAATGGTTTTATATGTGATCGAAGAAGGCCCCTCATGTCGGCAGGAGCGATCCGCGGTATCATAGTGGAGCCGGCGTCACGACGACTCGAGCCAGTGGAGGTATTCCTTGGCGTGCCGTACGCCGGACGGACGGAGCGGCTCGCCCCGCCCGCTCCAGCCGCCTCCTGGTCCGGCACGAGGCTCGCGGACGCCTTCGCACCGGTCTGCCCGCAACGTTTCCCAGACATAACCAACAAGTAACCATCACAACATCCTCTAATGCCATACACATCTTCTGTGTAGTTTAGCCGTTATGTAATGTGCAGGAGCTCGGCTCTGTCGCTGATGCCGCTGGGCTTGTACAACGAGCTCAAAGCGGCGGCACCCGCGCTCACCAACCAGACCGAGGACTGTCTATTTCTCAACATATATGTACCCGGTAGCGGTGAGTAGTACATAGTTTTTTAAAGTACTAATGTGGAACGCAGTTTCACTTGCGTTTAGCTTTCCCGCTCTCGGCCCCGCACCACCCTTTTACTTCGTTCTTGCTTAGTGTACTATTGGACATACTGATATAGTATTAGTTGGGTCCAGACTACTTAAAAAATTGATATTATTTGAGGAATCAGTTAATATACCACATAATCTGCCGATTATTGTTTCAAAAGTCAAATATTTCTCGGTTATTTGTAAAATAGCGTTGTTTTTACATGTATAACTCTATATCTATATTAATTATATTATCTTATTAAGAGATAAGTGATTATGAGTGATACATTTATCTAAAAAAACAGAATTTCAAACATCAATTTCATTGTAACGAAACGATAATAAACTTAGACTATTTCTTAGGTATTATCTTTTTTCTTACAAATTACCTTGAGAATAACTTCGCTTGACTGTTTTAGATTTTAAAAACTTACAATAAAAGTTTTTTTTCATCTTAGTAACATTTTATTTTTATAACAGTGTTTTGAATTATTATCTTGAAGTTAAAAGTTTGTCGCGGCGCCGACCGTTCGCTTTAATTTTCTTCGGAGGCATTTCTCTCTTAAGTCTACGTTACAGCAGATGTTGCATGAGATTAATTTTGATGTTTACAATTTACTTAGGACAGTAACTTTAAGATAGTATTTCAGGCACGACATGAATGCTCCCTGGTTTTGTTTAATCTCGCAATAAAATGTGATTATTTGTTGAATGTCGTAATTCGATCAGCGTTATCTTGAATCATTATCCGTAAAATCAAAACCCAGCGTGTACTAACGATTATTTTGGAATTTGCATTCGTTTATTAATTAAAATTAGTGATATTCTGGTTATAAAAATTGTAATTTCTTAAAATTTTAATAGCTTTTATATCAAGTAAAGATATTGTAATAATTTTTTAGACAAGGACCAAGATAGACACTTGTGTCTATGTAAATTTTATTTTTATTTTAAATCATAGAAGGCAAACAAATTAGTGGGTCACCTGATGTTAAATGATCACCAATGTCCATAGACACTTGAAACACCAGGGGAGTCGCAAGTGCGTTGTCAGTCTGTGTTTGGAGCAGGAGAGTGGGAAAGGGGATGTGGGTGTCAGGTAATCTCACTGACCGAACAAAACGCAACAATGCAAGCACTGATACTTCACGTTGGTTTTTTGTGTGTCGGGTGGTAGTACCGGGATCGAGCCGACACACTCATGCTGAAGTCAGTTGTAGCTTCAGCGTGGCTCTACCACCTACTAAACAAACAAAATGTGTTAGAAAACTTAGTCTTGTGAAGTTACGAAGGCCTGTCATGGTCAGGTAAATAGTTTAGTCAGTTCGAAAAAAAATCTAAAACTATCTAGTGTCTACTTTTTAGGTGATGGGCGCGCAACGATATATCTCAATCATTTTATTTATAATTGTATGTATAGGCAGATATATTATTTGCTACTATTATTAGCCCTTTTTAAAAACATGACAAAAGATGAAAACTTTATACATCATTGATATTCACGACATAGTCTCGTTTGAACAGTTATCATTGCGCTAGATATGAGAACGTACTACGATTTGTATACCTGATAATAGGTGAGCGTGAGGCGGCGACTGTCGTATTTTATGTGCTATGTATATCTATATGAAACCTATTCTGTGTATCTAACATACCCTCGATGAAATAGCAATTGACAACAACAACGAATTTTATGAATTAGGATTCAAAGTTTATAATAACATGTAACGTACCCATTGGTTAAAGTTTAATTATTTCAAATCATTATCAAATGATAAAGTAATCAATTGCTTTTAAAAAAAATCACAACGTTATTCAAACATTAAACTGTCCACTGTATTGTCTTATATTTCAACAAGGTGACGGGGCCACGCCTTGCTGTGGCTCAGTTATTATATCATTACACTAGTCTCTGTCCGCGACTTCGTCTGCATGGATAGTTACTTTCGGCTAATGCCAATTCGCAGCGGAAGCTTTTAAGCGGAAAAAACCCCGATTTTAAAGTATTTTTCATTGGTGCTCCGCTTCTATTGGACTTAGCGTGATGATATAAAGCTGATATAATTTTTTAAATCGGACCAGTAGTTCCTGAGATTACTTCCTACAACGTCACAAACTCACAAACTTTACCTATTTATAATATTACTATATGGATATACGATATACTCATAATTCAAAAGACCGTTAAAATATGCATTTCCCATTTATTTTACGGACGCACTAGAATCTCAAACCTCTATTTCAAAGCTATTCTATTGTATATTTAGATATTATTTTTCTATTATATACTTAAAGTACCACATAATACTAAATAATACGCTTATTCACTAAAACGGCTCTTATATATTTATTTTATATTGAAACTTTATTAATGTTTCTGTTTAATTTACTTTAAGAGCAGATCACTCGGCTTGTGTTCAAAGCGTAGTAATTAACGTTTACCTTTTTATTATGAAGTACTCCATATTTATACTGAATAACCTTTGTGTTACATTGTTGCTTTGTTTATTTCATGCTTAGTTGTATTTGATATACACATATCGTATTTATTTTGCATTGTTTATTAATGAAATTTTCTTTGTGAAGCATCGCCATTGGATTTATTTAGGAAACGCTGAGTGAACGACTACAAGTGAACCGCTAAAAGTATTTTATAATGTTTGCAAAACATGAAACTATGGTTATCAGAATTCACACCTTTAACCCAATAATATTATTACAACTTTACAACTAAAAATTGGGCCGTCACTGGCAGATATGAAACATCAGAACTATTTTGTATAAGTTATGTGCACAAAACAGAACACAATCGGAATCAGCTATGGTATAATGAAAAGATAAAGCATTACAAATTTGTTCCATAAAATAATGACTATTTATTTTAATACGTAAAAATATTCATGCTTATTAAATACGAAATACAATAATTCAACAAGGCGGAGGCAGCTATCTGAACATGGCACCCCACTTTAAAAAAAAAATATATATATATATATACGACGAACTTTATTTACAGATTTTTGTTTTATTTTGTAATAAGACTGCTGTATTTTTTTATATTTTGAAATTCCTGTAACATTTCGGCTTTCAAGTAAAAGAAAAGATAAAAGTGGTACAAACGTCTAGAAGTAATTAGTTTCAAACCCCGTTAACGGAATTTGAATATCTCAAAGTGGGGTGCGGATCAAATTTTGAAAACGCTAAACATTTTTCACTTTGAGGTACAAACGAAAATAGAAACGGTACAAACGAAACACTATCGAATGGTATCATAATAATATATATTATTAAAGTGGGGTGCCAAGTTCACATAGCTGGCGGAGGCGTGGTTTCTTTGGCGGCATTTATCAAAGGGTCCACATCTAGGTCGTCGGCGCGTGCTGCGTAACACTAGGAGATCGAATGGCAGACAAAACAATTTGAACTTATGTTTATACAGATAGAGTTGAAAATATTTTTGAGAATTTAGTTAATAGTGCAATGTTCGTGATTAGCGTCACCACATCAACAATCAGGTTTACCCTCCGCGTATAGATATATCATCAAAAAGCTGCTTTTTAGTTATTTTAAAAGCTGATTAAATTTTGTGGAAGAATGCATTTTATGTTTGACCATGTTAATACGTTCGACTTACACGACTTACCTTAAAAATAAATGAAACTCTTTAAGTCAATTCTAAAAGTAGGTATAAGTAGTTATATTGCTGGTTGGTTGATGTAGAAAATATGACTACTATTGTAATAGAAATACGTTTAATAAATGTTTTTTCGCGGAAATCACCTCTTGTATTATTTGGCATGATATGGCTACATGCTGTTTGAAATCGACGACGGTTGCATATGAATCAAGACATTTCAAAATGAGCTAAATGCAGTTTTGCCGTTCACAGGGTTTATAGTGTTTATATATATAGTCTTTCATGATCTTCGTATTTTAAATGTAACATTTCAAATCCTTGATAAAAAACTTAACACATTAGGAACAGTTAAAATTGTATTTAACTTATTTGGAATCGAACGACTCATGTAGTGTATGGTGGTGTGTTGATGATGGGCAGGTGCGCGCGGCGTGGAGGCGCCGTACGCGGTGGTGGTGTGGGCGGGCGGACCCTCGCACGAGTGGGGCTCCGGGAACACGCTCGAGGGCGCAGTGCTCGCCGCGAGAGCACATCTCCTCGTCATCACTCTCAACTATAGGCTAGGCTTATTAGGTAATACACCATCTCATTAATCTACGTGCTTTAGATATACCTGCTATTGATATTTTATTTAATTTTAACTAAGTAGGCTGTTTAGTATGATAAAACCACTGTACCTGATCAAAAATGTACAACAGCAATTTAAATGGTGACATAAAAGTACCTAGTAAAAACCTATGGGTTAATGAATTATACTAGCGGCACGCTATGATGGTCCTTTTGACAGATTACTAGTCCATGTCAAATTTCGATTTATTTTCAAAACAATATATAATCAAAATCTGCTTTGTTTTCTATTAAACATAGACGAAGGTGGATTGGACCGTGTGGAAGTGGAGTTGTGCTAGCCAGCTATTTTCTATATTTAGAATCAGTCATAATAGGATATAAATATATAATTTCAAACTTAAAAATATATATATTTTATATGACGAGTTATGACGTAAATAAGTACAATACAATCACTAAATTATAATGCATTGATGAAGCAAACATGAAAAGATTTCCTTGCCGGAGTCTTCGCAGTCCCTCCCTTGCGCGGAGGACGAGGGAACTGTTCGAGGCATATTGCCTCGTTCAGTGGTGTCCATCGCGGTCCGTGAAAACGGATCGGTCCTTATTGTGCTCCTTCTGAGCTGGAATCACGGCGGCGCGTCACTCTCAGCAGCCGCTTCCTGTTCGAAGCGGTCGGGTGTCCGCGCCAGATGTGAGTGGGTGTTGATTTAACGGGCCTTCATGACCGGGCTGCTGCCTGACGTTCCTAGTCACCGGAGGTGAGCATCTTCCTCAGGAACGCCAGGCACTTCTTTTCTGCATCGGCTTCTTTGAGTCCGGCTTCACTGGAGGCTTCTTTGATTAGAGCCGCGAACTTGTGTGTGGCTTCTCCACCTTGCTCGGATCTCTCCGTTGGCGGGGCTTCTTCTTCCTCGGCTTCTTCGCCGCTGCTCCTCGTTGGGGTGGATCGTTCGCGGGGGCCATAAGGCTACACGCGGCTGTCCTCTCGACCATCACTGGGGCCGCGCGGGTTTGCGTCCTGCGCCCGGAATCACCGGTCCGGACGAAGGTTCCTGCACGGCGGTTCCTCGGTTACCGTTTGTAGACGGGGCAAAGCGTCGTGCTGTTTGTGGGATGGGACCTCCCGCACCACACACAGGCAATCGGTCTATGGCAATTCTAAGAGGCATGCCGGAACTGTTGACACCGGTGACATTGTGCCGTTTGCCTCTCCAGGTTTTAATGGCGACTCTCGTTAGGTTCACGAGCTCGGTGATCTCGTAAATGGCCGGTATGAGGCCAGGCGTGCGTTGGAGGACTGCGTGGTAAATGCATCCCGGTCTACCCCCGTGTCCTTGGATCGGCCGGACGTACTCCGCCGTGTGTCCCTTCACGTAGAGGGCTCCCACAATCGCGGCCGGATCCATTTTAACTGAGAGGCCGCGAATCGCAACCTTCTGGCTTCTCTTCTCGGGGGGAGGGGGGGGGGTATGAGAACCAATTCACCTTCTCCTGTTTATCCAGGTAGTCCTGGATGACTCGGTATTCATCGCCGTTTGCCGGAATGAATCGGACTCCTTGTCCGTAGGCGCGCGCGTTCGGTGGGTGTCCTTGGTGGGTGATCGCCGCGTAAGAAGGCTGCTCGCTCGCAGCAACCCTTCGCGGCACCGGCGTGGGTGCAGGCGCGCTCGGGGTAGCCGGGGGCGCTGCCGTTGTAGGCGTCGGTTGTAGTTCTTGGGCTTCAGACGTGTTAGGCTTGAGTTTCCTGTGGCCCTTGGAGTCCGGGGAGGTGCGCTTGTGACGTAGCGCTCTCCCGAGTGGACTCGACGAGAGTCACGGTTTCGGGATCTCCAGGGGTTGCATGCGCCCGCTGATAGCGAGCTGCAGGGCAGCGATATCTTCTGGTGAAGGCTTCTTTTTTTCGATTTCCGCTTCCTGCACCCTCAGGTACAAGGCCATCCATCGAACCATCCCCTCCGACAGGTTGTCGGCCCCAATGAACCGAATGAGGGTGATTTGATCACCCTCGTTCGGTTCCCCGAGCGAATTAGAAGGGTCTACGGGCGGCCGCAACCGCGGGTCGCGGGGCGGAGATCACGATTGACACACTGGATGTGCTAGGTCCGTGGAGGGTTGCGGGGGGCGTTGGTCGAGCATCGGCGTTGCCGTAGGCAAGCAGGTCGGTCGTCGTAATGACGTGGCAGCGGTGTCTGGTTGGCCCTGAAAAGGGCCTTTGGATCGTCGGCTCGACGTTGCCGATGGAGCCGACGAGGAAGCGCTGGAAGGGCGCATCGTAGCGTAGGTCGGAGCAGATGGCACTCTCGGACGACCTCGTACGCGTGTGACGACGGAGCGAATCCTGAAAAGATTTGTTAGCGGGGCCATATTATATACTTATATAGATATATAGTAAATAGTTATACGTTTATGTAATTCATAAATGGTATACTAATTTCATGTCCTTGACGAAACTTCATGAATGAGTAAACGTTAAAACAACCATCATAGCGTGCCACTACAATTTTTACTATAAATATACTTTTTTTTTCGTTTTTTTTTTTGATCGGTGAAATGTAATCGACAAAATGTCTGTGACACACGTTATCATGAATAACTCTACGAAAATTGCCAAACATTAATACATTGAGCCTAAGAATAGATCGATATTTAGACACCTGTATAATTTTATTGACTCTCTTAGAAAATCTAAAGCAATGGTTTGATTTTGTATGTCGAGACTACTTGAGAAGTAATGTTACCTAGCGAATAAGTGAATCTGAATTGATACTGGCTGTAAACTCAATGCTTCAATATACGTACATATATTCAGATAACCTTGAGAGAAAACATGCGAGAGGCAGTTAAAACCATTACTTGTCAGGTTATTTAACAAGTGGGGTAAATACTGATCCTGTGCAAATGGCCGGGGGCGCGGCGCTGCTGGATGTGGTAGCGGCTTTGTCCTGGGTGCGTCGTAATATCGCAGCGTTCGGTGGTGATCCGCGCCGCGTCACACTGGCGGGACACGCGGCGGGCGCTGCCCTCGCTAACACAATACTCATGATGCCGGAAAGTAAAGGTCAATAGTTCCATTGTTTCTTACCTTTATATTTTTGCGATCTCTTTTACATTCTTCACAAAAAGGCGTCACAAAAACGCGTAAGAAGAATTGGGTCACCCACTAATTCTGCGAGGCGTTTTTGAAGTTTTTCTGACCCTCCTACATCCCTTGTGAAATATCGTAAAATATCTCTCGACCGCATGCCCCTTCCCTAATCTCACGTGAGATTTTCAAAATTTATATTTTGAGTATAAATGCGTTGGATTAATAAAATATAATTTGGTTTATGATATTTGCATTAACCTATAATCATTATGATACATCAATATTAAATCAATTGACACCTAATTATGGATTTTAATATATATAGGAAAATTGTGTCAGATTTTACTTTAAATTCATCTGATTTTCTCATATTTTTACACTATTTTTCGCTGGAAACAGATTATATGAAATTTGGTGAAACCCCCTCTTTCTTCCACGTCAAATTTAGTCATATTAGACATGACTTCCTCCCTTTAACCTCTTACGAAAGTAATGGACAAAAGCACTTCATGTACATAAACATATATTTTAATATAGTGTAACTGTTATAAAATGGTTAAGCAAATAATTTTATGGTCATAGGCTTGGTATCTCGCGTTCTACTTCTAAGCGGTTCAGCTCTCAGTCCAACTGCACTCACACCAGATGCAGCTTTGACACGACAACACACTGCGCAAGCGTTGAGATGTATACAGGAGTCGGCTAATGATGAAAATTGGTCAGTTATTTCTTGTTCTTTTTTTTTAATGTATAAACCAGTTAATATTTTTCACTTATCTGAGTAGTTGTTGTCATCCAAATCAATAATTAGACATCTTCATAAAACAATAACTGGACCTCGAAGTAGGAAATGCATGTAAATATGACTAATATTTGTAAGTTTATTTAGAAGAAATAAATTTACCCAATAACAAACAACGAGCATATATGTTGAATTATTCTGAAACTAAAGAGAAAGCTCAGGCGCAGTTATTTTAGTTAAAGGAATAATAAAATATACGCCACTCTTATAAACTGGTTGCCAATAATATACAAAAAGAGATAACTACGGCGTAGTTATGGTATTTAGACCACACTTTGCTTTTACTAGGTTTGTAGAGTGTATTCGCGCTCGGCCTCTCGCAGCACTTTTGGCCATTGAAGCACCTAAAGCAAGATTTCTTGCTGGTTGGGGTCCATCAGTTCCCGTATCAAGAGAGAATCCTTCGCAAATTCAAACCCCGACAAGGGCTTTGCATGCGAGCGAAGCATTCCTCGACTGTGCCCTCGCAGTCGTAGTCTCCACTACAGAGAGTTACCAGTTTTTCAGTGAAGACGATATCATACACGGTTTCGAAGAGGAGCACAGGTGAGTGAATTATATGGATATTTTCGAATTATACGACGTAAAAGAAAATAACGTTAATTTTTATAATATCGAGTCACGTGAATCATTAAAGACTAACTTTCAGGAATATTATTTATTTAAATACTAGAAGCATTTACAAATTGGTCTTTTCATGTTTCAGTGTTAAGACCATTAACAGTTTTTTACGTAACAGTGTTAGGTTTTATAATAAAGTACCGATTTGACAGATAATGAGTTTAAGCACTATGTTAGGTGGATTTTAATTTCTAAAGGCTTATTATAGGATGGATCAATATGTAAATGATGGTGACATACGCCCCTCTCTGTATATTCATTAAAAACGAATGTAATGTGAATGAATGAGTTTCTTGTCGGATCTTCTTGGGTTTTTGTTGAAACCGGTAGTAGCTTTGATGTTTTCCGAGCTTTCCGAGGGCCTAAATCGAATAATATATATTTGATTTTGATGGAATCGTTTAGGAACCGAATTCTCCGCACGTACGTCCGCAACGTGTACCGATACCATCGCAACGAGATCTTCGCAGCCATTCGCAACGAGTACACGGACTGGGAGAAACCAATACAGCACCCTATCAATATCCGCGACGCGACGCTGGAGTCGTTGAGCGACGCGGCGGTGTGCGCGCCGGCGCTGCGACTCGCGCAGCTGCACGCGCGGCGCGGCGCCCTCACGCACCTCGCGCACCTCGCGCACCACGCACGCGACGCGCACTATCCGCAGGTAACTCTCTCCTCTCCCTCTACGACCAGCTTTATAGCTCGCTCCCACGCGTCCCCACTTTATATACCTGTAAAAGAGCATTTTTCATGAAGCTGTTCACCCTTGTCGGAAACCGATTTTATGTCGGCGCCGACAACAAAAGTCGGGCGCTAGTAACTATTAATAGAAATAGTGATTTAATTGTGTACCGAGCGCGTGATTTAATATCTGAAACTTAGTCGAGTAGATTAGCAAATCGGGACGATTCATTTTCGTTCTTTTTTTCGGTGAATAGCGCTTCCCACCACGCGTCACTACATTCTCGCTTATCTGCTAAATACATCCGAACTACCGTTTTAGTTGAGTTCATTAGCTGCCGCAAAATGTCGTATCGCTGGATTGAAAAAATTTGTTACCTTTTTACAATATGAATGCTTGTGGAATGTTAAGTCCCCACATTACATTATTAGCTTATTTGCTTTATTTCGTTGAGTGTTCATCTTGAAAAATACCACTCACTTATGTATTTTACTTGACCGTAATGCGAACATTTTTTGGGAAGTAGCGAGTATTTTAAGTACAAAATTAATAGGTACTCGGCGAAATTATTAACCTAGTATGAACAAAGCTGTTACATACTCGCTGTAACAAGAATAATTCTTCTTCTATTTTTATTTCTAAATTCTATGTGCCTCCGGTATATTACGTGCTGTGATAAACACCGGAGCATAATATGTTAATGGCTTCTAAACGGAATGTGGTTGGCAGACCTTGCTTCACGCCCATTATTGCACGCGTGCAAAAGCCGCGCCACCGCGTCAAATTATTCAAAATCAAAATAAGGAACAGTTCGCAACAGTCTTGTGAGTGATCTTACACGAAAGACACGATTTCTCTCCTGGCGGTTTTATTAACCCCAAAACATATATATTCGCGAGTAATCATACCCTAGTGATCGTCCTGTACACGAAGTTAACACAACCAGCCTTCAATATCAAGAATAGAGCGGCTCGACACCTCGACTAGACAGCAGGTACGTCACCACAGTATTCCTATGATACAAAGGCATATGAGAAAATTTTATCGCAGTTCACGTTTTTGTAGTACTCTTTCCCCCTCCTCTTGTTCCACCCATATGCGCGTCACTGTGATCACACACACATACAAACAGAGTTGCGTTGTGGCTGACAACTGAATATTAACCAAAAGTATGAATAGAGGCACCGACACGTTATAAGTGGAAACGAACTGTAACCAGATACCTAAATCGATACTTTTCTACCCCACCAGCGTTTAGGCAGCGTTACAAGTGAAACTCTCCCGTACTTCCTCGGGCTGCCGTTGGTGGGCGGCACTCCGTCGAATCCTCGGAACTATTCGAGAAGCGACGTCGCCGTCGCGGAGTCGACAGTAGCGTTGTTGGCGGCGTTCGCTAAGAGCGGGGACCCGACGCCGCGCGCCTCCGACAACCACCACGACTCCTCGGTCTCGTGGCCGAGATACGAGATAAATACACAACAATACCTTAGTATAGGTAACCCCTTATATACTAACACGTAATAAATTGAATACAATTTTCATTGCAAATACTTGTCAGTGTCGTTTTCAAATATATCATTCTTGAATTATATAAAATTGTTAATGTATTATAAGTGTATACTAATATTAATAGTGTAATCCGGTGAAGCTGTTAAGACGTTGCTAGGTCTCAGTAACGTAGTCAGTTTGAGAAAAAAAAAATATCAATAGTTTTATTTGCAACTTCTCTTTGAAGTGTCTACTAATATAACGTAAATATTATAAACGTCCACTGATCACAAATATGACGTTCTATAACGTTGTTGTATGTTGTTTGTATGTTCGAATTTAATTCAAAAACTGTTTTAGCAATTTTTACAAGGAAGGGTTGTCTCATTTCTTCATTTGATAGCTCATTAAAAATGTCATAAATACTTTAGAAATTGTGTGATAGTCTCGTTATCTATTAAAATAATAGATTAAATTGAACGATTAATTGAAAATAATTACTGCATCATAAATGCTGCGAGACTGCGAGAAATTGTTAGTAACAATGTAAAATTATGCAGAAACAAACTTACTACCTACTATTTATTATACACCTTTCATTTATGTGTTCTGAAAACCCGTGATTTAATATCATCAAGATATAATTTCGCGTAATTTAGGTACATTACACAATATTGGTAACGTCAAATGTGGAATTATTTATCTTTGGAGCATACTTATAATAATGTAATCAGGAAAGAAAGAAGATTTTTGAATTTTTTTTAAAGTGTATTGAGTGTTAGCGGTATTTTGTCGTATTTATTAGGAACTAAGCTTCGAGTGAAGAGTCACTACCGCGGACACAAAATGGCTCTCTGGCTGCACCTGATCCCTCAACTGCACCGACCCGGAGCCGCACCGAGACATCATCAGTTCCGTTCAGTTCACCCGGACATGTTCGCAGGTAACAACGTCACTCGCTCTGATACTCTGCTTATAAATTCATCAAGTATATCGCTTAAAATGTTTACTCATTTTATTATATAATTTGTGGTAGTAAAGTTGTTGAGGTAAGATTTAAGGTTTACACAAAATAATAATTTTAAATAGATGTTAAAACAATAATAAATATGAGAAAATATTTCTCCTTTCTTCATTTACTATTGGTATAATAAGAGCAAAGGAAGAATGTCTCGTTTGGCATCTGTTTTCCTGACATCATCGCATAATCCGACCCTTTTAAAGAATGGAGGAATCGCGGCGTCGCGTCGCGTCGGTCCGCTCGCTCCGAGTGCTTCAAGACGCGTCTTCGGACTCATTATCATTGTCCTTCAACTAAGATTACGTTAGAGGACGAAAAGAGGGAACCTCATAACGCTTTGCATAAATTAATTTTCAATGCGAATATTGTACTTTAAAACAATTTTGTTTCTCAAACATTACATAATTGACCCTAAATCACGTATAATTTAAAATTCTATTTGCTGTCGATGTTTATAAAGAAATGAGTTGTTGGTATGTTTCTTTTATGTCTCTTGTTTCGAGCAGGTCGTTGATTGCTGTTACATATTCAATGTTAAACATGAATGAATTCCATATTGGTAGCTTTAATTAATATCACGTATATATGTGCTACAGTTCACCGTCATCGCTTAAATTGAGCACACCTTATTATCTCACGCTATTAGTGTAATTTCCTGGAGTTGGGAGTGTTGTGGGGGAACGCCCTCATTAACTGCGTCCGCGATGGCGGGCGGGGCCGGATTTCGGGGTGAGACGGTTTGGACAAATTAAGGCGAACTTCCGCACTGTTCCTGTAACTACTTTAATTTCTTGACAGCAATATCCTTTCATTTTACATCATAGTTTAAATGTGCGGCTCAACATCAATCATAATAACATCTACGTTATACATATAATAAGAATGTGTATCAAAGGTAGATTTTTTTTTACATAAGTACCTAATAAAATACATTTCAATCATTTTTAAAAATGTCTGTCTGTTTTTTTCACTGCCGAAATACTGAATTCAAGAAAAAACTCGAAAACCAAGAAAATTATAAAGCATATTCACCCAGAAATACCACCCACCCATGGTGTCGTATAAAATTAATTGAAAATTGTGTCATGAGTTGCGATAAATTTCTTTATTTTCGTAAAATTTTGTTTACTTAGAATTTGAGAGCCTTACCACCTTATATAACCGCCTTTATATAATTTAAAAAAAGTGACAAATAACTGAGTAGCCATGATGAAAACTTTGGATTACAGAAGTATACCGTTTGACAAAATAATTCTAATTAATAAAGTTCAAACTTTAAAAAATCAATAAACTATGATCGAATGTCGACTGGGTGACAACTAGTTCTGATAAAAGCGCAGAAATACGTTCACACACGTTTTATTCAAAATGAAATCAAAAATACTTCACGCAATTTCGACCTTGAGAAGGCACTTATAAACGTCAAAACTAACACCATTTTCAATGATAACTTGAAATAAACGTATTCCATTACTTCCATTAATATATAAAAACCTCAGTCCCACTCGTCCTGCTGCCTCAGTTATCTTTCAGCCAGCTTGATAGTTCGTAACGAATGCGTTTCCACACCTTTTTTTTTTAACGTGAGGAAAATCCCTTATGGCTACACCACCCTCCCGGGAAGAGAGTGGGTTATGTCTAACTCGCACAGACTAAAAATACCTCACGACGGTGAACTTCTGCCGCTATAGTTGAGGCGACACGAGATCTCTACATACTCCATTATGCCGGCCCAGCGGGTGGTCCAGCGATGGAAAACCCCGCCACTGGGCCCTCTTTTATCAGAAGAGAGCCGTGTATACATCGGCTGTCTCTTCCGTCCGCCGGACCTGTGCAATAGGATGATGGCCTCCCACTCCATCTTCCCTAGGTCCTGTTACGGTGGCGGGAGGAGGCGGGCAAACTGCCATCTCCTCCTGCCGGTTCTCCGTTGGCGAAGAGGGCCGTTCAGACGGTCCTTCTCGCAGGCCCTCTCCATCGCCTTCTTCTACGGGATGACCTGCACGCAAAAAGAGGTCACAATATTCCATGCATCCTCGCTACCGAACGTAGTGAAATCCAGTTAGGCAGTGTGTGCTACACGGTGTTCGTTTCAATGCCACATTCGTGGCATATGGCGGTTAACTCCATATCCGGTGCAGATACCAACCGAAGCACCCTCGTCTAGTCAGCACCTGCACCAGGCGGAACGACATGGCGCCCCAACTCCTCTTCAGGACAGGACCCAGCGGATGGCATCGATCGTGTACCGACGGTAACGCGCGTCCTCCAGGTCCTACCTCCACTTCACGATCACCTAGTCTCTAGCACTTACTCTTCTCTCCTCTATTTCTCTGGGAGTTAGAGGCTCCCGCATCAGTTTCCTGGTCGCCGTAAATTGATGTACGGTGGCAAGTACTTCCGCCTCTAGCTTCCAGAGAAGGGAGCCAGCGAGCACCATGGCCGCTGCGAGCACACCGTCTGGTATTCTCGAATCACCCTCAGCGTTACGGTGCTCTGCGCACTTCGCAGCGCTCGAACATTGGTGGCGCTAAGGGCATCAAGCCATAACGGTATTAATTGTTACAACAGACAAAACTTCGCAGCGATACGGTATTGTAATTATAGAAATATTCTTAATTTCATTTCAGCTAACACAATGGGAAAATTTTTTGTTCTTTGAATTCTTTTAAAATCATCAATCTTTTAATACGGCCACATCAATGACATTATAACTCATGTAATATCATTGGCCGTATGCCAGGAAAATATTATTTTAAGTGTAATTTTAAGCTTGGTTAAAAGTGTCAAAATATAATGTTACTCTTTCTTAAATTTTCGTTCAAAGTTTTGGTGCCTATCACCTTAGTTTAAAAATATATATGACAATTGTACTAACTTTCTGTATAATAATCTATGTCTTCTAACAAGTTTAATTACAAATAATTGTATGGATATACATATATGTAAATAATAAATGTGATATAACATTGTCGAGGGAATAGAGTAGGTATCGTATAGTGGACTCGCGAGCTATTCACCAGAGATGAATCGCTATAGTTAACGATACGCGGGGGAGAACTCAATATTAATTGGCGATCATTATGTGGTGAGCTCGAATATTGATAACGACCCTATCGTAGTTTATCTTCATTCTTACTACTACAACAGGCTGGTCACTATTTAGAATTTTATGTTGTCATTGTACTTGATAATAAGCACATTACAATCCAAAAACAAACGGTGACTAATGAGAAATAGGTAATCCATCACCGATCGCCGGCGTCATGCGGGCTTGATACTTTTTTTTAAATTATGGGGTAGTAAACAGTCATGCAAGCACATATTAAACAGTTACTATATATTATGGTTATGTACAACCAATTTCGACAAGGTCACAGTTCTAAAGCCAATTGTAATAGGCTGCTAATCCTAAAGAGTGCGTGTTGCTAAACAGGGTTCAAGAAAATCATAGTTTGGGTATTATAATCCAATAGGCGTTAGGGTATCTCAAAACGTATGCTCGTTAAATATAAATATGAGATTACGAATCCAATAAAACTGAACGATCGTTCCGCAGATAGTGAGGTGTGAAAACAAAACTGCTATACAACAAACAAATAACCGCACGGTATCATGAAACCTGCCATTAATGGTTTGAAATAACCCATCTCAGATTCCGTAACGGCTCTGATCTGAATGTGGGCGGGTTCAGGGTAAAAATGCGAGCTATTGTGTTCGCGCAGTGCCCGGTAATTGTGCGGAGTTCTGGTGAACGCCTTTTGTTTTCATAGCCATCATTAGTTACCGTTCTTTAACCTTCAGGGTAGCTTATTTAACAATAGATATAAAATCATAACACGATGAGTTCCGTTAACTTTTTTTTACTATCTGAATGGGCTTTAATAATTACAAACAATTTGAAAGGCAACTAAATATAAATATAAGTTTTTAGATAGCAGCCACGATATAATAAATCATGTAATAACCATTTTCATAAATATCACGGGTAAATTACGAAACCCAGGCTTTCAGTGAAAGCCTCGAAGATTTATCTAAAGCCCGGATGAAAGGCTTTCAACCATTCTTCAATACTGAAGGGATACGCTCGAGGCAAGCATTATCATTATCGTTAAAAGATTTACTCGTACTGGACTACTGCGCTACACTGAAAGGAACTTTCATTCTGAAGGACAATATTAACAAACTAGCTTCTATCGACGACTCGGTCTGCTTTTTAATGCAATTTTATAAAGAGACAAACAAAATCTCCTCTGAAATTAGAAGTTATATATTCAAACTCGTAGGAGTTGTAGTAACTTATAGTTTGGGACGAACATTGTGAACGCATTTGACTTATATTACTTCATAAGTAAAAAAAAGAATGGTTAAAATCTGACTATACTGTAAGTGTAATACACAACTCAGAAGCTGAATTATAAATCATACCCCGTTTTCCTACCCTTGGGGTTGATATTTTCATGTTTACATGTATATGGGACCAACTTCTGGGTATACTCTTTCAAATCAAAGGATAATAATTCAACTCAGACTATTCTGTCTAGAGATATGCGCGGTCATAGACATAATCAGTGCGTGAATAATCAATCATGCTTGATTTTCATACCCTTAAATTTTTTTCCCCAAATTTAAATGGGACCAACTTCGGAGTATACCCTTTCCAATAAAAAAAGAATTTTTAAAATCGGACTATACTGTAAAAAGTTATGCGTGATCATAATAAAATAAAAAAAAATATACGCGACGAATTGAGAACCTCCTCCGTTTTTTTCGTCGATTAAAAATTGAAGTAACTATTGTTTTGACGGCATTTTAACTGCCAGATAGAGAACTTTTCACAATATTGTCTAGGCCACGTTTTCTTTGAGCGGTTATGACAAATCTTAATACAGGCAACTTAAAAACAGGGAAAAGGTAGAATGCATTAAGTAACCATGACAGAATTGCATTAAGAATAATTAAAGACAATCCACAATTAAATTAGATAAAAACATAGTATACATGAAACAGTAAAATTATAGTGGCAGCCAGTTAATATTTTACGTTGAATTCATAATACCGCTCTTTGATAAATGCCGCCAGATACACCGCGCCTGCGCCTGGCAGTGATTTCTTTGTTTATATTTCATTAGACAATTGACTTTCGCCGATTAAACGGCGTAGTTTTTTTAGTTCTGGTATTTTATATTTTAACTTACAAAATAAATTTAAAATAAACAAAAGAGTTATTTAGGTAAATTTTATCGTAAACTACAGTGCAGCCTATACTGATAAAAAAAGTACAAGAAGAAAAAAATTTAAATGTAAAATTGCAAAATATGTGACGTCACAAAAGGGAGGGAGGTTTCTCACATATGTGACCAGCAGTGACGATGACGAGGGAGGGGTAAAAAAAATCATGAAATTCGTGTGACGTAATTTATGGACGGCCCCTAATATGGACATCGCATTTATCACTGATCTATTTGTCCTAAATTAGATAATGCGAAATTATAGAATAATATTTTAGTAGAAAGAAAATGGATTTGATATAATATCAAACTGTGTGTAACCCTGTGATATAAACCTGTGACATTGGATGTAATGTAACCAAAATCTTATAATTCAAGGCTTACACGGATCAAAAGATTGAGAACTAGCAGTTTCCCGTGATCAACTTTCCTATTGTATCAGTATAAATGATGACGCCATACATTATTTTCATGTCATTCTAAGGATTTATACCGGATAGCTTACTTAAAACTTGCCGTATATCACGACAAGTATTTAACTAAAATTTAACCAAACAATAAATGTATATAGCCTGTTTTTTATTCTGATGTTACAGTAGCGTATAGTACATTACGGGAAGGTTTTATTAAAACCCGTTCAGTAATTTTTGAAAGAAATGGTAACAGACATCGATCCTCATATACTTTGTCGTTTATAATGTTATTATAATAGGATGCAGTAAAATAATATATCAATTTATTTTATACACTTTGGTAATTATTTACATTGTAGCTCACTGGTATATTTACCTATATCTGGATGTCGTGGCCGGTAGGATTGTAAGGGAAAATATTTCATCCACATGAGGTAAATGGGTCGAGATTTAACGTTCTGCGAAACAAACCCGGGGATTCTCAGAAGGGGACTAATTCGCAGTCTTTGTTTAATTTCTGGTTTAGTTGGTCGTTTAACAATGGTTACGATCGTGAGGGCGCCCGGTAGTCTTGTAGGTCTCGGAGGGAGGGAGAACAATCAAATCTCACGCAACTAATCTATACAAAGAAGATTGAGGTCACATGAGGTTAGAGCTTGTTGCTTTTCATTCTGGTCCGCGTTTGCGTTTCCTTTTGTATTTTTTATATTATTTGTTAAATGGCCACGTTTTTACTTATATGGTCAGTACAAGTTACTATATATAACTTACAAATACTCCATCTTGTCAAATAATTATATTCTGGTGTTCTGATACTATGGTAAAGTTCATAGTCTACTTAGTGAACAATAAAAAAAGTTTTTGGTTAATTGGCATATAACATTTCCACTTGAAATCACGTATATGTTTAAAATGTTTCCATTGCAAATACAAAAATTATTAAGAAAGAGTTGGAGATTTTTGTCTCCTTCGTCGAATGCTATTACGGCAAAGAAGCTATGTTATTTGTAGCGCCATTATTATCACGCAGTGCTTAGTTTTGTTTAGTTGTGACTTGTAGGAATTATAGGTAACTAGAAATGTTATTTCTGTTGGTTATCGTTATTAATCCTTGTTTATTATAAAAGAAAACATGGTTCGGTATATCGACCGGCCTTCGATAAGGTCTGGCACAAAGGGCTCATATACAAGATAAATCAAGCCGGTATACCCGATAGGTTAGTTCACATCATCCGTGATTACCTCGCCGATAGAACCTTCCATATCAGAGTAGACGGCGAACTCTCATCGCCCCGACCGACACGGTCAGGTGTGCCACAAGGCTCAATACTCGCGTCCACCCTTTTCAATATGTTCATCAGTGACCTACCTAAGCTCCCGGGAGTCGGGGTAGGTTGTTATGCTGATGACACAGTCATCTACGCCTCCTTGGTTCGTCTGGAAGGCGGATCTCCACAGAGACCTGGAGATGCCGTCCATCTGGGGGTATATAAAATCACTTACGAGTAGTTATTTCGAGTGAGCCGCGATTCATCCCAGTCCGTTAGTAGTAACCGCCGCGAATTACGAACCCGTACCCAACGCTGGGCGTTATAGAAGACGTCCGCGACACATTTTTACCGATCCTCCCGACGATATCACGTCAGCGAACGATCAGTACGAGCCTGTCCCTCGTAACAGAGCGTGTTCACGCCCACGCCCGCGTAACCACAGATCGCGCCGCCGCGGTCTGGGGGTTAATTTCGCTCCCGCACACCCGATTAGGCCTCCCACAGCAGCGGCTAAGCCTAGGTTCGATCCCTCGGTAGGGAACCCTTGAGTGCGTTGCTTGCGCGATACGGTGACATATCCATACATCACTGCTACAACACTACACGATCACCCCCACATACGTGCACGCCTACACGCTACACATTTTGGTGGAAGGGTTTACGTTTTTTCCCTTATCGAATTGAAAAACTCTCAATTTTTCGATAAAAATATATGGAGGAGTTGTCGAGGCGTATATGCTTGGTACACATACGTCTTGACAACTTAAACATATATGAATAGTTAGCTAGGTTTGCTAAGATAGGTCGCGATTTTGCATGCAACGGGCAACAGCCAAGCCGAGGTGTGCCGTGCACCCTTGAGCTGGTTACCAATATAAAATCGGCTGAGTGCCTTAAGCGCTCGCCTTAGTAGTCCGGTGAAACTGTAAAGGCCAATAGCGTATTCAGTTCGAGAAAAAAAAAATATATATATCAGTCTTTGCTCAGTTTCTAGTATGTTTTGTGAAATTAGGAATTATACGGAACACGTTACGAGTTTAATAAATAAATTGTAATAGATAAATAGTTCACACGAGCTTTACAGCAATTAATTTTTGTGCTTAAGTGTTTTATTTCGATTAACATTATTGCAATACATTATCATCGTCTTCTTACCCTTATCTCACCTAAGTAATGTCGACACGATACGTTTTCCTTTTCCACTCTCCTCTGATAGATGTCGTCTCAGTATTCACACCTTTTGTACACATCGTTTTTCACACCATCCATCAATCGTTTTTCGGTCTTCCTTTACTCCTCTATTTCCATCCACCATCATACTCAAAACTTTTCTAGTTAAATGGTTTTCATCTCTCCTCAAGACATGGCCATACCATTTTGATCTATTACTCCTCAACTTCTCTGTTACATTTGTTACAATTTTGAATGTGGTCCGCACTCTACAGCGTTAGTTATTATTAAAATTAGGGGAGATTTTTCCGGAACTGTACACGACAACCGCGGCACTGGACGAGGACGACGAGGGTTCAGAACTGGAAGAGGATTCGACTGAAGTGGAGGAGTGTGAACCATCTCCGTCGCCGCGGCCCGCGCTGTCCGCGCTGCCGGGGCCGCACCCCACTCCGAAAGAAGATTCACTCACCTTAGATTCCCAGTATTACAGGCAAGTGTTCACTTCATATTAATAATAAAATAAAATAAAATAAAAAACACTTTCTTTTTGTTTACAGATTCGTTTCATTCCTTTATTTATATTGTAGTCGCCTCTTCGGCGTAGGCCTCCCCTAATTTTTTCCACAGGTCCCTTTCCCTTGCCTTTCTCATCCAATCTGCTCCACATCTTTGATGGAAAATATCTCGCCATCGTTTTTTTGGTCTTCCTGGCTTCCTTTTGTAACCTAGTGGCACCCACTCTGTTACTTTTTTTGTCCACCTGAAATTATCTTGCCTGCAGATGTGACCTGCCCAGTTCCATTTCAAATATCTTATTCTTTTCCGTATGTCTGTTACTTTCGTTCTTTTTCTTATACTTTCATTATCTATTCTGTCTGAAATCTTTATGTTTAAGAAGCTTCTCTCCATTCTCCTTTAACACACGGCTAGTTTTTCCTCGTCTTCTTTCCTTAGAGACCACGTCTGACATCCATATGTTAGGCAAGGTAAAATTGATATATCATGGACTTTTTTCTTTATGCGTAATTGGATTTCTTTATTCTTCATAATTTCTTTTAGCCCCCAGTACTTTTTCCATGCTAGTGCAATTCTTCTTTGTATATCTTTTTTGGTACAATCTTCAAAGGATACTAGCTGTCCCAGATATACGTAATCCTCTACATATTCAATATTTTCGTTTTGTACTTTGATCTCTTGGTGTGTTCCATTTGTTAGTATTTTTGTCTTTGAGATGTTAAGTGACAGACCCACCTTCTTACTTTCGCATGCTAATTCATTTGTCATTGCTTCTAAATCTACTGCATTCTCAGCAAACAGAACTATATCATCAGCAAAACGGAGGTGACTGAGAAGCTCTCCTTCTATCTTAACTCCTCTTGCCTCCCATTTAAGTTTCCTAAAAATAGTTTCTAGTACTGCTGAGAAAATCTTTGGGGACAAGGGATCTCCCTGCCTTACCCCTTTTTTGACAGGAAACTCTTTGCCCTCTCTTTCTAGCCGCACTTTTGCATAACATTTGGAGTAGATACTTTGGATCAGATGTATATAATTTGTATTTATACCGTACTCTGTCAGTGCTGTCCATATCGCTTCATGATTCAAGGAATCGAATGCCTTTTTGTAATCTATAAAGCACTTCATATTAATATAAGAGTTATTTTTTGTCATCATCAGTCTGTAAGAGATTCACTGCAAGTATAGACACTAAACCGACATGCTAACTTAAGTTATATTGGTGATTTCAAATTTTGAGCGTTCAGGTTTCCTCTCAATGTTTTCCTTCGACATCAGCCTACAGTATAACCTTCTTCTTCTTACCCTTATCCCACCTGTGTATGGTCGGTACAACATGTTCGTCTTGTTGTGATGTATGATTTGACTCAATTTTTACAATCGGCCGCCTGCCTGTCATCAACACTTTGGGATTATTTTGTTGTACTTATATATGTTTATGATTTCTATATATAATTACGAAGTCTGATAGGATCTTTTAACAGCCTTGTGTTACCAATTTAAATTAATAAATGTACATGAGTTCCAAAAAAATCATTGGTATATGTCGGGGTTCGAACCTACGGATATTGGAATGATATTTCACCAGTCTAATTTACTAATAAATTTCACTACACTACAATCAATTTATTACGTTATTCTTTGATTCAATGTATTTTGTATATTTCCATGTGCTTATATATTATAGAACATATTTTAGCGTAACAAATCTATAAAACGTCGGAAATATATGTATCTTCTCTTATACCTACTATACAATAACAATGTAAATCTGATGTGTCTGTACTTTTTAGATTTTTGTAAAGAAAATTGTTCCAGGTGACCACGAATGAATAATAAAATACATTACAATCAATTTTAGAAAAGTATGTCTGGTTGTCTGAATGAACACGTATCACTGTTACAATACTGCGTTCATGATAAAACCTTTTGGAAAAAAAGACCATAAAGCATATCTTTGAGTAACATTTAGTCTTTGTTTCGTTAAAATCGGATCAAACTATCAAAAGTTATTGTACTTTTATTGACGACGTCACTTTAGTTCGACAGAAAAGTAGATAAGTTAAAGGACTTAATACTTTCAGATGTAAACGCTGTATTTTTACATAAAGTTTCACGTGGACGAAGTGGCTGGCAAAACTAGTATCGAATACAAATATGATAAATGCGGATTCCAACTGGAATATATATTTGTATACTACAGGAATTAACGCAATGCCGGCATTTAGTAGTAATAACCAATGCGAACTTCTGGTACAAACTATCCTAACACATTGTTTAGTCCTCGGTGAGAATATTTTGTGGTGTTATATAAGAAAACTCTTAGAATGTATTAATTTATTATGTGCTTATATCACACTCATACAACCCATTTGTCCCGAATAAACTTTACAAAATCAATATGTCCTCAGGACACGAAGTCAAATTAAGCAATGTGCGGTCCAAGTTTATACATTCCAATTACTGGGGTCCGGGACCCGCAGCCCGCGGCCTCCGACCCGACGGGCTCTCTCATGCTCTGGAAAAATCCTATACCTAATAACAAAGTTACTTCGCAGACATTCCTGTGCGTTTCTTTCAGAAAGGTCTATTCATTTTCTATTTTTTTCGTTAATCTATGTTTTAAACAATGTCGTTTAATGTTTTAAGACTAACTATAAAATTTTATTAAAATAATGCTTATTATATATTTGAACTAGAAATGATTGGAACTGGATCGTGAGCGATACTATCTATAAAACTGTAGATATTGTAGTGGCTATATCTCATAATGACATTTTATTACTTTACAACAGTTGTTTTGTAAACGGTTGTCAATTATTCTGTTGTTGGAGAATTTGCTAATAATGCAATTTGCTAAGCTGCAATAATACTGTAAGTTGTAATAATTATTATTTATTTCAATGAATATTTATTGTTGGTGACTTTTGGTATGTGCTACGTGGAGTATTGTCTCTTTAATACGTACTATCTGTTGCATAATATTTGCTTGTACTCCCGTTGTAATAAATAGCAGAATAGTAAATTCTTCAATAATTTATATCCATTACTTAGACTCATTGATATAGGATATTTACGTCAATTTATAACAAATATTAGTTAAATTATTAGTTGTTATAAAAATAATCACCTCTGTCTATAATCAATACCAAATAAAGCACCAATCCTATCGTAACTCAGTAATAGACAAGTTTCTATATGAATATTGTGTTAGAACATCTCGTGTACCAGGCCATATCAACCACATACTTCAGATACATTTTTTTTTCTAATAATAAGCGCATCATAGAGAAGAAACCAGAACATTTGGTAATTCCAATACCAAAGTGATTCACACAAAACAACTCTTACCAACTATCCCAAATATTCAGACATTATTTAAATATACGCTTGAAAAGCAGATAATACTTACACAGAGTAAAAATAGTCGAAAACCACAAATACCCTTTACTTACTAGTCGGTCCCTTAAACATATTTTGGGTATAGCCCGTGTTTGTACGTAGGTCGCTTGAGTCACGAACCTCTTTGTGAACGGAGTATAGCTTTATAACCTGAAGTGCTTCATGAGGAAAGCATCTCTTTGAATTCCTTTATTAAACTGCTAGATCCAAATGTCGGCAATTTCAAAAATAAATTCTTTCTTTATAATACTACGTTTTTTTGATATACTCCAGTAATCAATTTCATTAATTCCATTTTATATTCAGCTACATCAACCCATTATTCATCATCAATCATTCACGTGGAACAGTCGGAAATAGCTGTATTAAATAACGTGACTGTAACTACACCATTTACTTTTACCGTATCATTTCAATTCAAACTACAATGTAAATAATAACAAATTGTCGTTTTTTCTCTTTAGTTTTGTTGTTTTTGTACAATAACATTCGAAATGAGCAACATAATGGGAAGTGTGATCACAATTTGATATGAGTCACTTCCCTTTCTCTCCTGCTCCTTTGAATGAGCATTTTATAATAAGGTCTCAGAGATACGCCAACCATGAATTAGGTGCAAGTCAGAGAGTCGCGATAATTTCAAAGTCTGTGAAATGCCTTGAGATTAATGACCACATGCTTTACAAAATTATCAAACGATTTGATAGCAGGTATAGAAATAAACAAAAAACCTTGGACAAGTGTCATAATCTCTCAATTTAAAAGTAAACTAATGTGTTTAAAATGAATAAATCAGTTTGAGTTAAAGCTCTCAGGTATTGTCAAATAAAGTAACTTTTTATTTTGAACGTATGTTTCAAAGTTAAGATATCACAATTCTTGATTCTCATTACACCGTTAAATCCCGTAGCATCAAAGTTTTCTTCTCACATGTGAGTCGTGTTTAAGTCGCGACATTTCGCTAACTCGGCGTCGCGGCGTGTTATCAACCGCGTCTCAACCCCGGCTGTAAGTTTCTCTTCAGCCACGCGGACTCCCAACTCACTTTATCTAAGTCGTTCGAGATTTATAACTTTCTGATATTCCAAGTCTCAGTTTCTCACCGCGACTTATTGTTCAAATTAAACCAAGAACATGTAAAGTAGGTTAAGTAGATTCTACGGATTGTATGTTTATGAGATGATGCATGGATTGCATGTTTGTGGATTGAGTGTATGCACATTTATAAACGTATTTGATAATATGTAAATGAAAATAAACTGAACGATAATATGACTCAATCTATATAGATTAATCAGGAATTAGAAAATCATATAGGGTTTCTAAGCGCTTTTTCAGACTTAAACGCTTGATAAAAATATTAATGTGCTAAACTACCAATAAAAAATGTTAATTGTGCTTTGAGATTTAAACACAATTAAAATTGAAGTATCTGTTGCTGTCCGGTGTAATTTGCGAACCTGGTGAAACCTTTATTAGTTGATAGAGAACTTCAAAAATTATAATTTAAGCTGCATATTGTCACGCATTCCTATAGAATGTAATAAGAAATAATAAAGTTAAACAGGGATCACTTAAAATCGGTAAAATATTGTAGAAGTTGAGTAATAATAACACAATTGTAAAAAAAAGTACAGCCAAAACACATACTTCCTGTGAAATACAAAAACAATTTTCACACTAAATCCTTGGTACCAAGTGCTATATGAAAATAATATAGACGGTTCTAGTGTCATTTTAGAGTTGAAAAGGTATAAAAATGAAGAAATTATAATCACTTGTAATGAGTATAACAATAATAATCGTTTAATATAGTTATCTCATACCGCGAGTACACAGTGAATCTTATCTGGATTTATAATTCAGGTAGATGAACCATATCACGTTACCGAAGCCCCGAGAGCCACGGTTCTGGGCAACAGCACCGTCTCGTCACAACGATGTAAACAAGATGGATCGAGGCATTTCGTCCCTAACCTTCTAATCCCGCTAATGTGTTTACCTTGTTGTTTACCTTCCTGAATTCCCTGTAACACTTTGTCTTGCAAACGTCTTAATAGTTCGCTATTACTCACAGGTAAGTTTTTCCCGGGACGCGGCTGGATACTACTTGATAATGGTAATGAATTGCGCTGAACTACTCACGGTATTAACGGATCTTATAATAATGTTTGTAATATTTCAAGCCGAATAGTTGATAGTTGTAATAATATTGATTCGGATTTCGTATGTTATGATTTAGTTACACAGTGGCTCTGGGAGTAACAGTTGGTGCCGGCTGCTTCTTACTAGCTCTCAACGTCTTGGTGTTTGCTGGCATTTATCTCCAAAGGGGACGCAGGAAGTCCACTCGCCGACGTCCGAGAAGAGAAGGTATTAATATTTGACTTCTGCTATAATCAGAAACAACAAGAGTTGCTTTTATTATTGAAAAAAAAATGTTAATGATCAGTCATCAGTTTGATCGTGGTTTTCAAAATATGAAAATATGTAGATTAATAACTACTTCACTTTTTAAATCTTAATACGTTGATCGGACAATTATATTAGAGCAGCGGACTTGTGGCATCGATCTCACTTCATCGCCTTCAGTTACAACACGTACGGTTCACCCTCGACCAGCTAACTCTGGATCAACCTGAACCTGAAGAAATAACACCCGATTCACATTTATCGCTACTTTATGTAACAACGAACTGTAAAACTCCGTTACTGGTAAACGTGTAGATGGTGCCCCGACCTTGCTTGAGATTACGGCTTCCTCTGTTCTGATTAGATGTCTGATGTATCACGCGATACAATTTAGTTTCAATCTTTCAATAATTACACCTATTTATAAAAACCCAATTAACACGTTCACGCCGGCGCGTACCACCGGTGGCCCGCACTAGACTGTCTTTTCTGGCGGCGCATACCACCGGTGGTACGTATTCGATTGTGCTATTTTTAATAAATAAACGTTAAATTCTCATTATTTCTAATAGCACAATCGAATACGTGCCACCGGTGGTACGCGCCGCCAGAAAAGACAGTCTAGTGCGGGCCACCGGTGGTACGCGCCGGCGTGAACGTCTTAAACAGATTAAGATTAAATAAAAAGTTAACAAAATATTCTTTTAGTGTTAGATTCCAATTATGACAACTATTAATAACTACTTCGCTTCCGGCGATCGTATTATATTAAGATGGCGACTTAACTACGCTCCGATTGATCTAACACGATACAATAATCTTATGATAAATTGGATCCTATTAAATTACGATTTATCAAACTCGTAATTAATGACCTATGTATTATTGAGATAGACCAGTAATCACTCGTTGTAGACTACTCCCCGGAAATAGACGAGTATATAATGTGACTGTGGCTAAAACTAGGGTAAAAAACGTTGGCATAAAAATAATAAATAGTTAATTGATAAAAAAAAATCTGTCAACGTAGCTACAATTTAATATTTGATTCGGAAACTCCGTACAATAACAAGGACGCGGCATTGATCCCCATCATTCATAGATTTCTGGAAAATCACTTTTTTGCCTCCTACATATGCGTTGTAGAGATCATTGATGTTAGTAATATGTATATATGACAACATCTTATTCATTTTGTACAAAAAATCTCAATTATAAATATAGATGAGAGGAGCAATCCCCTTCTCTTTGTGGTTCCCATAATAAACTACGATATAAAATGTTAACTTTAAGATACTTGGTTGTGTTGGTATACTTCTTAAAATTATATCATGAGTCTATAAATTTAATACAGAAAAATCTTAATCTATAATTATAATATATAATAATAACAACATTTTAGTAGATGATTATGTAAGTAGCGTATAACAATAATCAATTTTAGTAAATAATAATCTAACATTATAATGCATCTGCATCAGAGACCATATTTTAAGGATTTAACCTCTTCTACAGTTGGTAATTTTATATATTATGTCCGTTCCACGAGTATAGAGTTCGTATTTTTATATTTTGTATGTCGGCTCCCGACATGAAGATCCCGACCACTTGTCCCAAGTATTCCGGCGATCCAATCTCAACGTGATAAAATAGAAACTCTCATTTCGCCCTTCGGCCATTTCTATCGGACCTCGTAAAATAGATATGTTACTGCAATCCGACCGGCACCGGCCCTCGCAGATTAACTGAGAAATACTTATTTAAAATCAGGCTGTTTTATTTCAGAGGAAAGAGTTTTATAGAACAAATTTAATATTGATCACGACTCATATTGGTTGTTTTGTTTCAATTCACTGACACGTGTGATATAAAAAACATGTAACTTACATCCTCAAGAATAAAGTATTTTTTTGTTTTGCGTATCGTAGCAAAAACGTTGTTGATGAGACGAATATCAAACATACAAATTCTTACACGGATGCATAGAATCTCCTGATTTTCTTCAAAAAATGGCCTTCAGTTTCCTATGTACTGGCAGTCGTTTAATTAATCGGCAAACTTTAATTTACCATTAACAAGAACAACAGACCAACATTGCTCTTTATATCGCATAGTTTTTTTGACGTGACAACGTCTTATAAATTGGTTTGCCGGGTGACACTTCAAGAAACTGCGTTACGCTCCGCTCACGTTATGCGCTAACAATGAGAGCGAGTGAGAGGCACGCGTCCCTTCCACTCGGGCATGGTTAGCCCGCCTAAGAGCGCTGTCATGCCGGACATAATGACGAAAGTCACCCGGTACTGGATATGCACAGGCTGATCCCGAAACGCGACGCGCAGAAGCGAGTCACTATGACGGGCTTTTTCGCCATATACATGGTGGTTGCGACCCAGTCGTGCTGTAAAACCCTACCACTCCCTTTCGCCATTGCCTCGTTCGTTATTCAGCAGGGTGCACCACGTGCAGATGAGGTTGGCTTGGGTGTCTCGAGTCTTAAGATGTTACGCGACACCCCTTACACCCCAATAGCTACTGTTGTTCGGTTTATTTGTAACAAAAATCTAACTGAATTATTTTGATTAATAACAGATATTTAAGAACGAGGACTGTCACGGGTTTTAGTGATAAACTTAAGTTAAAATTAATGTTTCAAAAGGTTGATTTGTCTACCATCGTTGATTGAGGAATACGATATCATGTCAGTGGATTTTTATTAAATTTACATAGTTAAAGTATATTTATTAAGCATATATCGTTATCATATATGTTACATACGTCTACAAGTATGTACGTATATTTCGTTATAACGTCGAAACAAGAACTCCGTAGCGCGGAGGGTACTGCCACCAAAAGTCATATGTCGCGACCGACATTCAATTGGAAGTTTCGTTCCCAAAATGTACATAAGATATTGTAATACTATCGCTACAAGGACAACTTACATATTTTACATAGTATTTGAGGTACTAAGACTAAGATTTATTTATTGTTTGAACAGTCTTCAGTTAACAATGTCTCCTGTATACACGTATGTTCAGGCAGCAACACGAGCCGTGCGAGCGCCGCGGCTCTGAGACACGACCCGACGGCGATGACGTCACCGTTGAAGAGCACTTTAAAGGTAATAGGTCTGTTCACACCTACATATGTTTCTGCACTCTACCTATATTATACTATAAAAAATATTTAATAGTCGTACCTAATAAATATTTTTAAATTCTTTTTTTATGTGGTTAAAACATGTATACTTCTATTTGATAGATATGATGTAAAAGGAAACTAACATTAAATCAATTTCATGATTACACAAATTGGATTTAGGGTACCAGAGTAATAATTCTGAATCTATGTATTCGTATTACGCTATAGAACATAAGCTGATTATAAGCCTTTTGAGATAAGAAGATTAAAGGTTCCGCTAGGGTTAAGTATATATAACATCTATTAATTAAGCCATATTATACTAACGAATGATACGTTGATGAGATATATTTTAGCTTCGTTAATCAATATGGTTATTGAATAAAATATATTATAACTAAATTAGTCTGAAAACTTAATGTTTCACTCCTGGATACTAGTCTCATTCTAAGGATTAAAATGGATCTAATCATAACCATAGTTAAAGGCGTATTCGAAGATTGAATTTTCATGATTGTAATTTTACAATAAAACTTCTGAATAGATTTCGAGTTCCTCGTGTACTTTTTCTGCAAAGATCGATACCATTAAGTAGTATTCATTATGACTAGTAAATGTGCACAGTCTCTTAAAGATTCGTTGGTACATGAGGAAGTTCGAATTTAAGTATACCAGACCAGATCATAAGTATACCAGCTATAACAAAAAACGTATAATAAAAAACTATTTAATAAGTTCAAGTAACATGTAATTCGGTATCCACAGCGCAGCAGCGAGTCAGAGTTAAAAGAGAGACCGAACAACGTCGCTCCTCCAAAAAAGCGCGTCCAGATACAAGAAATCTCTGTATAGAGGACTTCTAGATGTTAAGACAGATCTCACATGCCGGTGTGAGGTTTTGCACGTAAACATTGTCAAATAAAGTTTTGTACTAAATTGTAATGCGATCATTCAATATACCGTGAGTGAAATTAAAATTTGTGATTTTATCACGTTTTTCTTTATTCAACAAATAATTAACGTAATTATATTCTGTGTAAAGCAGAGTATTTACTTTTAGGAATGTGAACATTTTCAATAAATCTCCTTGTAGAAAAGTGTAATTAAAAACATTCTAATATTATTTATCTTAAAAATATCGTGTCCTATCCGTGTCTTGTGATGCGAATGTCTTTACCCGGAGCGGATAAGTAATGTGCAGCGGAAAGTGTTAAAAGTGATTTAGTGATGACTTTTTCAAAGAATTTTAAACTGGAACGAGCGGTTTCTATTTCTTGAGATTTGTGATACTTCACCTCTAGATTATATTTTGTGGAATTAAACTGACCTTGTACGAGTATACTACTGAGTGACAGTATCTGTAATATAATAATGCACTATGTTTTGGACCACATTATATGTCGTAAACCACAAATGATGTATTTAATGTATCTCTAGTAAAGCAGTTTCATGTTGTCGTTGACGTTACCAATCAATGTATTGTTGTTAATAATAATAAATGAATGTAATTTTATGAAGATCTACATAAATGAAACCCATGTGGTAAATCTTAGTGTCTACTTTGATTTATAAAGAATTTTTAATTCAAAATGTTAAAACATAATGTTTAAGAAAATATCATAGATGGCGTTAAAGTAAATGCCAAATCCTCAATTTAATTGATAAATTAAAAAGTATAAATTTGTATAAACCTATATAGGTATATTTATAACAGTTCCTTGATCTCATTTTTGTTTGGAGAAAGTTAAATATGCGGAATACTCGATTATTGGTAAAACATATATGAAACTTAGAATTCATTTTATACGTATAATTATCTTGATCAAAGTACCATAAAAAACACGCAACTATTTAATTATAGTATATTATAATATCTATATTTTATATATGATTATACCTATATGGCCAGCACAACTACCACCTCCGGCAAATTCACATCAATGTTCAATGCAAATCAACAACATTAGATTATATTTTTGTTGAAAGTAAATTGACATTTCACGTTACTATTATATTGTGTCAAAACAGCCATCATAGCGTGCCGTTATTATAATAATGTCCACGTTAATTAAATGACAGCTATTAACACTATTAATACATTACAATTAATAAACGCTCGCGCTCCCGGTCGCACCCTTCTGTTACCTTATAATTCTCTGAATAATTGTGTCGACATATAAGTTTCATAACAAATCTAAGGTCAACTTTTTCTGATCGTTCACATAGATTTGTTGAATATTTACATCAAATGAGCTCAAAATATTAAGGCTTTAAATTGAATATGAATTTTACTTTTTTGGGTAATCAATTAAAACTATATCAGCTCTGAGAAAGGAATACATTGTTCTGGATGTTTTAATCATTTATAAGTATTCCGTGCGCTTGCAACGTTTCAATGTGTATAGTGTATACATAAGTAAAGAGTCAGGGGGGTGTGAGCGTAGGGTTGTCGCGGGAGGGTGCAGGAGCGTGGGTGAGCGACGCGTTCGCTCGGATGCTGAAGCTCTCATGCATCGATGATCCGATCAATGAACGGGATGCGCTCCCACTATCCATACGTGAAATGCGCTCGTATAATGCTTTTAACTGCACTCTCTTCTTAAATAGATAAACACTTTTGAAAATCTACACTGCCGTTATTTATAAACCAATTCTTTACTCACTATAACTTATCTGTAAATTGAATAAGAAGATTCTGTATTACTACTTAAAGTGGAGACTCTATGTTTTGCTTATTTTTGAAGACATGTGAGGCGGGATGTTTTGTTTATTAAACACATAAAAAGACTTGGCACAGATTTTTTTGCAAGTTATGTCAATATTTACGTAATCGTAAGGGACGATGTAAGAACTTTATTTATTCTTGCTGACAAGGCAGAGAGGTCACATGTTACTAAATTTATGATCACTTGAACAACATCTAAGAAATACATAACTAATATATAAGTATCCACACCATGGCGCAAAAAAAGCTTGATATCGAACATTTCATAAGTAATTAAGTGGGGAATATTCGAATATAGTCAATTACATTAACAGATTAGAGAGATTAACGGATATTAGGGAATACTTACCTATTTAATTATAAAAATCAATCGGCAATAGACTATTTATGTATTGAGTTCAATATGCATCAATAAAACGGAGACGCAAATATGGAATTATGTATATTATTAAACTAAGTAACATATTGTGTGCTCGACGTCGCGTGGGAGTAAGCGCGCTGTACTCGGCTCACACGGAGAGCTCTGTGCTCGGCTCGCGGTGTCGTCCTACATAGGTTATAATGTCCTCTATTTGACATTTATGTGATTAATAATAATAGCAGATTAAACCGATCAAAACTACTTTTTATATCTCACAAACGTCTTTATTCGATATAATATTCGTAATAGTTATAACTTGGAACTATATGTTATCTTAGATCAATTATTACAATTTCTAGAGTGACCTTTTAATATATGGATATCCATTAAAACTTCTATTGTCGTGTTTAATCTTTGAAGATACATTGGTCGTATAATTTAACGTTTAATGTTGTTTTCTATTCACGAAATTCCAAAACTAACGGCCACGTAGTACTTCTAAAATAAATAAGCGCCTACAGCATACTTGCAGGTATTCACAATGTATGCATCGAGTAGGAAAAGCCAGCCCCAGACCTGCTTTATTTTCTCTTTCAAACGTACGTAACGTTGCTCTGGAGACTATGTCATGTATATTTACATGGACATGCTAAATTTTTATAATTAGCTTTCTTCTAACATTGTATGATATTAGAATTACAAGTTCGAGTGAGTCTGTAAAATCTTAAACACATTATATAGAATTGTAGGTAACATAATATAATAATGGAAAACAGAATAAAGATGCCAATATTGAACTAGTTACCTATTTGAACTTTGTAAATACTTATGTTTTAAAATAGAAATGTGATTTTTAAATTATTTTCACCATATAGCGAACAATCACTATAAATCATTTATGTTCTTTTGTCACTACTGTATTCCTTCGAATTCGTATATTAGTATGATGTCTACATTACAGTTATTTCGATGTTATATAAATGTTTGATGTTTTAATTTTAATATTTGTCGTAGGTACAGTGTATATTAATTAACTAAAGAGAAAATTGTAACTACTTCGTTAAGCAATGATATAATTAAATATGATCTATCTAGAACTTAAAAATTACAAATAACTATAGTAAACTTTCATAAAATGACATCGTACTATAAATATTCTGTATATATAACTATAATATAGTAATAATAATATTTGTAAATATATGAATTGTCGTGAAATATCTGTAAACTATTATGATTAATTATCAAAGTGGTTTCAAATAAAACCATTATTCCTGACATATTGTTTTATTTTTTATATACATTTATATATTAAAAACCTCACTCATTTGTAGTATTAAAAATATCAAAGTATTAAATGCAACCCGTGCATTGTTATCTTTTATAGCACGTCTAACCCTTTTTTAACGTAGAAAGAAAATCCTCATGGACTGGCAGACTCCCGGGGGATAGCCTGAATTGAGCCGACCACCACCTACGTGCTAATCACGCACGGGTGGTGCCTTTCGGCGACTCTAACCGGCTAAAATTCCACGACAACCTACGCCGTACTGTGGAAGTATCGTGGAACAGCGCGAGCATGCTCCGCGACACCCTCAGCGGCAGGCGTTTCCCACGTCACACCCGGCTGAGGCAGCCCGGTGGCAAGACTGCCTCCCAGCCCGCCAAACCCGTGCAGTGGCAGTCCAGGCCCCCCGACCCTATCCCCTTAGGTTCGGCCAGCAGCGGAGAGGCTACCCCGCGCCGCCCCCCTCCCGCATTTGATTTTTTACTGAAGTTTACTCCTCCTCCGCCTGAGCCACCCTGATTAACTTAACCTGATCGATATATTTTTCTCAATTTTCCCCGTCTTAGTTCGGTTCGGTTAGGTTAGGTTAGACTTGTGAAACAAAGACAGCGTGAGCCGGCCGCGGCGGCAGTCAGCGAGCGCACTGCGTTTTGTATATTAGCAACTTTAGGATTTTTAAGTTAAAACAAAACAGTTTCATCTCGGTTTAGTTAGATTAGTTTAGACTTGTGAAAAACGAAAACGTAAGCCAGACGAAGGAATCGTTGGCGTGCACGGGGCATCTAATATGTAAGTACTTTATGAAAGTTAAAGTCTCTATGAAGACAAACATATCAGATTAAAAAATACAATAAATTGTTATAAGTATAATAATACAGGAATAGTGTGACGTAGGCCAGAGTTGTCATTTCTTAAGAATTATATGGCAGTAATTAATCGATACAACTTCCGTTTCTGCGTCTAAAAATTATTAAGTATATTACTATATTTTGATCAATTTAAATCGCGTATGAAAGTAATCCATAACTGAGATCTCCGCGGTTACAATGATACAGTTCAACCTGATGTAGCAATTGTATTTAGTACAGTTAATGATGAATTTTAAACAAAAAAGAATTCTTTTTCAAAAGTTAATGGTAGTATTAAAAACATCTTTGTTTTGGATTCATCCATTGATTCCATTGCATTATTATTATTCCATTCCATTACTTTTGCAAACGATGATACTGCGCATATCACTATTCCACATAATGTACAGAATACATTTAATTTAATATCACCCAGAAATACCACCCATCCATGGTTTAGTGTAAATTTAATTGAAAATTGTGTCATTAGTTGCGATCAATTTCTTTATTTGTGTAAAATTATGTTTACTTAGAATTTGTGAGCCTTACCACCCTTATGTAACCGGCTGTCTCTTGTTTCAAATTTATAATTAATTTCAATTTCCATTTTTTTATGTTTAATAAATTTTTTTATGTTTAAAAAAATGGCAAATAATTGAGTAGCTATGATAAACCTTTGATTATAGAAGTACCCTTTCACAAAAGAACCCTAATAGAGTTCAAACTTTAGAAAATGAATGAACTTATGGTCAAATGTCGAGCACTGGGCGCCCTCTAGTACATATAATTAGATTTTAACACGTAAATGAAGTAAACTAGAAATAATGACGTGAAACTTGAATTCTGAGATGTTAAAATCTCAAGAAAGTTTTAACACGGGAGTCATTTTGTCGAATCCTCAAAGTCATTACAAGACTCTTTGTAAAAAGTTAAAATTACCCATGTTTATAATAGAAATAATAATCTTCAATAGTGAAGATTAATTGTCAAATTAAGAATAAAGTAGATATTAAAGCATTCCTGCAGTACTTTTACAAGCAAAAATGTCAATTTATGGACAAACAACGTTATGAGTTTGTGAATAAAAAGTGTAGGTATGTTTAAGAAAACAATTACTTATTAAATTAACTCCAGCGATAAATAACCCGAATATTGCATCAAATGAACAAAAAAAGGTGTAGTCGACATTATCCTATATTTATACATACACGAATGTATTAAAATAAATGTATTGGAACACAATGCGCACATGCGGAACACAGATTAAAAAAGTAAAATACTAACTTTATTTTTGACTGTGGTTTTCTTTGTAGTTCCGTTTGTATTCGCGGAATAGTTTTTCTCTTTCACTGGGCACTAGAGCTAGTTTTTTGTTCGTTTATGTTATGTTTCTGTAAAAGTATTCTGCTTTAGTAATTCCTTATGATTCGTATGAAGCAGATAGGATAAAATAAATCGAATGCATACACCAGGGCATTTGGGTAATTCACAAAGCTCTGTTATTGATTTTCTCTAGTTCAATTCCCGCCAGGTACTACAAGCACAGGGTAATTTAAAAGTAAAGTTTATAATCGTGAAATCTGTAATCTATGAACAGTGGAAGTAGTGATGCCAACCTACAGGACTTTCAGCACTTTGACATAGGTACACGGGCTGATCCCAAAACTCGGTAAACTAGAGAAAAATCACTATGTAGGGGTTATCACCATGGACGTCGTGGTATCGCTCCAGTTTGGTACTTACTCCCTACCATATTGCTAATATACTAAGGCTAAGAACTTGACAAACTGAGCTGCATTACATTACATTTGTATAATACAAAAAGAATATTATGCTTTACAACGAAATGTAAAACAAATATGAAATCAAGATCAAATTAATATTATTGAAAAACAAATTCTACTTGTGTGCATATATTCGGATTACACGTCGACGAATCGAATAATTTAATTGCACTGCAAAGGTGAGTCAAATAAGTCGACTACATCATTCAATATTGTTGACACACTAAAAAATACTGGATTAGTGGCAATATCGCTGCAGGTGCGGCAATAACATACGTGGGCAGAACGGATTATATAATACACACCAGACGCGTACCGCTGACTAGTATACAATTCCATGTGCGCGCTTTACGCTACGCGTGTCTCACCTCCTCCGACTGGTTTGTTAGAGATAGTATACCGCCGGCACGTGCGTATCACAGTGAAACAAAATATATATATGAGCCTACCTGTAGTAAAATTATGTCGCTAGTATAGTACTTAAATGTATTTACATAAAATTAACCACACTGGGTATCATCTGAAAAAATGAAACTACCTAAGGAACCAAACTCAAAAACAAGTTTTTCATACATAACAGGATAGTGTACGGAACCCCGAGAATGATTCCGCAGAAAGCTCCCTCTAGAGGCCGAAGAAAAACTTTTAATGCGCTAAAGTGGAAGAATTACAAATTAACTTTCTTTCGCGATCACTTGCGAGATTGTCTCTTTTTCAGTCAAATTTCAAATTTACTATATACTACGCGCGTCAAATACACAGTGATTATTTTTGCTTTGTAATTTAATTTTTATGAGTTTTTTAACTATAATTTATAATCTTTATAGCAAATAAATGCAGATAATTAATTAGTCGAGCTATTTTCGAGTTAAAAGCTGTTTTGAAGCATAGGTACAAACTACCAGATAATTATTTAATGGAGATACGTGTCCTTTATAATAGATAAGTATAACAAAATTACAAAAAAAAAAATAGCAGTACATACAGAACTGCATATCGATTAACATAGATAATTAATGCTATGGCGCCCAATAAAATATTTGATCTTGTAAAGGACACTACTCGTACCTAACATAATTATATCGTGAACTAATCAAAGTTGGCCTGTTGTCTTATCAGATATTACTAAAACCTAATTTACAAGCAACGGAGCGAAGCGGCCGAGTATAAAATCTTTAGGTACATTTTTACAAGCTTAATATAATTCCTTTCGAAAAACTAATAGTCTATTTTACCCTAAAAGACATTAAAAGGCCTGCTTTTGTATAATTATGTAAAATATTACGGTAAGGTACCAAAGATGTTCTTTACTATCAACAATCCCAATAGAAATTGTTCGGCTAAAATATGTCGCAGTCATTATGTGACAGCACGAGATATATAGTATAGAGTTTTTCGCAACAAGAATTTATAACTGGCTCCATTGTGCGATATTTTGGTAGAATTACAAAAGTCACTCTGTTATCAGCTTTTTTCCCTCGAAATTTTTAAGATAAAAGTGTATAAGTTTAATAAATCATTTAGGGAGGCCGTAAAGGGTGAAAAATTACGGAAGCCGGGAATGAGGGAGCAATGAACGTGATGGATACCCCACCGCCTGTTGATATACTAATGCGTATAATATGCTATTCATACTGCTACAATCTTGTTATATAATTTATACGAGACGGTTACGTTACATTTCTGTCTTTTATACAACGTTACTATGTAAACACATTTTTATCCTTTACATTTATGGGTTTACTCTATATTTATTTTAAAACCAGCTCCGCTTACGGAAAAATTGTTTTTCTGATTTATAACTAAGTGTTTTATATCGTTTGATTGTGGATTGTTAAGGATTTACAGTTCCTCTGTCAAATTTTATTTTTATTGCGTAACACATACGTAATTCTATGGACCCCGAAAATTTGTTTGGTTACCAGTACAAGTCTCATCAATATTGCTTAAGGCGCTTCGGGGATTACATTGAACAAAAATAAATAAACAGTAATCTCATTTATAAATTTCTATGAATTACTAAACCTGGCAGCATCCCATATTGATATACAATTTTTAATTAAGTGTAAAATGGGATTATAATCCTTAACTCGATGCGTTGAACTTCACAAGAACAACAATTATCCCCCAGAGCTTAAGATCAGGCCGCAGTCACCGTTACCTTTCGAATAATATAAAACAATGTCAAAAGTTTTTATACAACTGAAAAATATACTTAGTCGTTAAAGATGCTCTAAAATCATTCACAATATTGAGTTAAAAAACCATATATGAAATGAAAGCAGCTAATACCAAAGTCTTATAGCTTAGTTATAGCTTAATTTTGACGCTGTTACATAGTCACTTATTTATTATCATTCTACTTTTGCGAAAAAAAAAAATGAATGGATCGGATTGAAGGGCGCAAAGCATGTTGTGTAACACGCAGTGGCGTCGAGCGTATAAGTCGATCCGACTCAACCCTAGCGTCAAGTAGAAATTTGTTATGGCTGACCTCAAAACTGTAGTTTATTTGAAATTGTATATACATAGTTATGAGCTACAGTAACCACTTTGTATTAAGTATTTTTAGGAAACCCATTAAATCGTTTTAATAGGTCAGTCAATAGAGGAGCTTTTAAAAAAGGAAAGGCAAATTTTGTCCTTTCAAACTTTAGCTATTTTACGATAAGTAATAACATAAAATATAATACTTATGTTTAATCAAATCTAAGGTACCAACCTGTAAGATGTAGCGATCGAATAAGAATGATTCTTCGTAACCGTTTGATTGTCCTACGATACGTTATTTTATATGGTCAGCATTTTACACAATAATTGACATGGGAATTTTTACAATTGCTGAATTAGCCACTGTAATCTGAGTTCTGTATTATATAGGTTAAGGTAGTATGTACTTAGGTAATATATGACTAAATATTAACATTACATATTATAATAAAACAAAGTGCCCTAGCTCGTCTGTCTGTTTGTTCGTGATAAATTCCAAAACTATTGAACGGATTTTAATGCGGTTTTCACCAGTAGATAAAGTAATTCATGAAGAAGGCTTAGGAAGTGTAGTAGTAGGTAGTAGGCATATAATTTGTCAAGGTTTTTTTTACTATCAGGGTGTGATAACATCCTCCGGGCTCGTTAGTTTAGATCATTTATTATTAATATCGCAATGATTACGGTGTATCCAAAATAAGAGTACTAAATAGAGAAGTACCTTGCACGCTGTAATGTCACTCGTACAGTTTTTGATTGAAATAATTTACAATGAAGTAGAATGACGTACACGTTTATGATTATTTATATATTTAGGCGGAGGGCGCGGCGCTCTGCCGGATTATCGGGCTTCAGGCTTCGTAGTCTGGAGTTTTGAGTAAACACTACAGAAGTGAGTTTGTTTTTCTTGGTACAACTGGGAGAGAAGCCACAGAGGTTTATTAATTATATTACAAAAACATATATTTAAATGATGCGTTTGCTAATGATTTCATAATATATAATGAAGTTAAGTCAAGGGTTTGTATTTGTATGGGAATTAAAGTTAATAATATATATACTGTTCCAGCATCAAAATTATGTTAAAGATCTACATGTCTAGAACGATTTCAAACTAAGGTATACGCAGCATTATGAATATGATCTAGAAAGCAATAATAATGAAATTCCTATAAAAGATAATAAACTTTTTGAAAACCTATCAGCTTTATTGGGTTATACAAAAGCTTCATGTGCAAGTATAGAATGGTGTTCAGAAGTATGGTCTCCGTATTATTCGAACCAGACAGAATAGAGCTGATTCAGAGACGTTTTATACGCTATTTGGCATTCAACACAATTTATTATTAATATATGAGAACAGATTCAAATATTTTAAGATAAATATAGTGTTAAATAGATGTAAGCTCAAAATACTCTCTTACACAAAACACTTAGTGTTGTATGGGAAACCAGTAAATTGTTTAGACAAATTTAACTTACAATAGATAATACACGAATGAAAACACTTTCTCATGTACCACGTTACACTAATATTACATTATCAACCCGCGTTTAAGAATGTCTGGAGCACGTGATGAGTATAGGAAGGATCTAGATAAATTACATTGTAGTTTCAGCACTTATCTAAATTATTTGCGAATAAAATGCTAATTACTGGTTTATTCAAACTATAAGAAAGTGTTGTTGTACTGCTTTAATATAAGACAAATTCTATTATGTAATACCTATTTTTATTTTTAAGTAATACAAGGTTTTGACGTGACAACGTCTTATAAATTGGTTTGCCGGGTGACACTTCAAGAAACTGCGTTACGCTCCGCTCACGTTATGCGCTAACAATGAGAGCGAGTGAGAGGCACGCGTCCCTTCCACTCGGGCATGGTTAGCCCGCCTAAGAGCGAGAGAGACTACTATACGAATGAATATTCACATTAAAATTATTTTACCACTCAAAGTCGTTGTCACGTAAAACTTTCGCCCGTATACCGACTTTACAGGCAACCAATTTTTTAAATCATAATATTAATATTGAAGACGTTACTGTAATTTCAAGTATAATATAGACATTCGAAGATATATGACAGGTATTTTACATGGCAATTAGTCTAATAACGATGAATCAATAGCTATTGTACGGGATTAGCATAAGAGATTCGAACCTAAATGTACATAATATACGGTTTATGTGCACGTCTCGAGGAGCTTAGCCTTGTTTGATGTAATACAATGTCGCCAACACGATCATTGTCGCAGAGAATCTGTGTTAATCCTTTAAAATCTCATATAGTTTTCAGTAAAATAGTGTTCCAGCCTGAGATATGTAATTAGCAACATTTATTTGCAGTTAGATCGCGTAAAGGAGTACTTTTTACTACAAAATATTAGGTAATAAACAAATATATAGGGTAACCGAAAAACCGGGTAACCGTAAAAAAACGCGAATTAAATGTTACGGATTGCGCTATCTCCTTCGGCCAACTGTGCTTACTAACCAGCAAAAGACCTCACCGCAATGGTTAAATATCAATAGCCTGTTTAGAGTATTTTAAACCATTTGCCTGTTCACATGGGTCGTTGTAAGAGTAGACTGAGCAAGATGGGATAGGATGAAAGAGAAGGATAATTTTGGGACAGTGGCTTTGCTTAGATCATAGCGAACTATTGTGTGCTTTGAATCCCATCACTTGCTTATGAAACGACCACTGACCAACAACTGCGGTCCTGTAAGCGGTTTCTCACTACTCTACTTGTATCATCTACATAGGCCATCGATATAAAAGAAGATCAGATAATCATGACAAATAAGTACATTAAGTTACTATATTTTTTCATTTTAAAATTGATCTGATTAAGGCAAGAATGACTGGGCAAATAATCTTAAAATAGAGAACGTTTCGAAAAAAGCATTAATTTTATTATACACACGTAATAACTTACGTAATTCTTCTACTACAGAAGGAATGAAATTGTGTTGATGTCCCGTACGATATGTTTACACGCAATCCATTTAACGTGGCTTCTATCTTCTGCTAATTGTATCTAAATGCTAATTTGAGTTAGACAAACTAAACGCTTTTATAAATGTTACTTGTAAGGGCAATTATGAGGCTAATAGAAACGTCGATCGAATTTTGTTCATATTGCGATATTTTTCGACTTGACTTTTACGACAATCTAAGAAAATCAATGGACGGAAACTCGTAACAAGGAGACGTCTAAGTTTTAATGCGTATCAAAGCAACTTGGAGTTTTAACAATGCGATACAAATTCTGAGCGGCATGGAGGACGCTTAAAAGTAATTAAACTCGAATGTTTCATAAATTTCAAGGTTCAAAACACATTGAAAGTTAAAGCACAATAAGGCGGGCGAACGTCCGCGGCTGCGTGCTACTATTTCTCATTTCCACGAGAAAAGGCATCGTCCGTGCAGTTACCCGCTATTCAGTCCGCGCTAAATGCTCGGGGTTGATTGATGATCCTTCGCGTCTTCCCTCCTCGCATACCCTCTCCGGAGTCCCGGCTAACTATTCATAGCTCGATCATAAATTAACTGAACTCTCGTTTGAGTACAATAAAACCAAAGAATATTCCTATAGTGATTGTTCCGAACGAGCGAGAAGCGATTGCCTCACGCCTCATTTATTTAAGATTTAATTACTTTTTCACGTTTATTTATCGTTCTACTCTGATATTTTACCTGTTGGTATAAAATCATTGTTATAAAATGAACAATATGAATTGTTATACAGGTTATATTCTAAAAGTGCATTTACGTTTCTTTGAATATTCGTCATTGAAATATACTCAAGCGGCTGATGGTTATTAAAGAAAATTTTGCATAGAGTTCTATTTCGTAAATACTTTTTTTAGCTGCTAATAGCTAGTAAGTAAAATAAAGTACCCTATATTATATTAAGCTTAATTTGTCATAAATTATTAACAAAGTAAACATCTTAAGAAGGCATAAACGCTACTACAGAAATCAACCTGATCACTCTTTTTTTTGACAAATGCCTTCACTTAAGACTAATAGAGCTAAACATACAAACAATTACGGAAGATGATATTTTGGGCACATTACACCTTCCTCCGGTTACCATACACTGTTATAATATTTGTACACAAATTACACCGGACTTCACCTAAATATCATTATTTATTATTACAAAGGCTTAATAAAAGCGTAACATAGAAAAAGGGGAAGCGAGTAGTTCAATAAAGCTGCAAAGATTAACAGTTACGAACTTGAAGAAGTTGTTTATAAGTATCTGATAAGGTTATGAATGATGTTCCTATTAGAGCGGCCAGTTAGATGTTACCAGTTAAAACATTTACAAGTAACGTGGGATAGATAAATGTCAAGGATAGCAAATTTTACCTTACCGCACGTCTTGCTTAAATTAGTATCAAAATATTGCAAATGTTAAATTTGACAAAAAATAACAAAGCACTTATAAACTGAAGCTAGCTCATGACTGACTAATGTTACTTTCTATCTCTGGATATTAAAATCTATAAACGTATGATATCGACTTTGTTACCGTAATACCAGACTTGATTAGTATGGAATTAAATGGTCGTGCATGCCACAGTTTATTTTTCAACAATATCTGTTTCGTACCTGTATATATGAATGTATAATATGAATGTTGTGAAACGCATAAGATACGATAGTGAAATAATCTCTTACGTGATATCGACATATTTCTCCGTAACCCAAGGGAATGTTGCCGATATCAGGGGGCGTGTCTCAAACGGCGCGCCGTAAAGCCTGCCCGTAAATTCTCAGTTCAGAACCCGCAAAAAACGACTCGGGAATCAATAAGAGAGATATTTCCTCCCTACGTGACGCAAAACCAATTCCAGAACTGCTCAATATATAGATATATTATTTTTACGAAACAAATTTGCACAGTGCCCTAAATTAGGTAGGATGCGTGAAGCATGGAAAGAGTAACACATGGCACCATAGTAATGTCCATGGTACTTTAAACGAAAAGCTTGATCAAATTTGAAAAGTATTAGTACAATTCTACAAAATAACCAGTTATAGTCGTGTCATGTCGAATTTTGTCTACAAATAATCTGTGCGTGTTACCTCCTGCTTTTCCCATTATCCATTGACGACACACTAACCTGAATTGCGAGAGTTGCGCTCCAAATAATATGGGTACGTTTAAAAAGCACTTTCAAACAAATGTAAGAAATGTATCCTTAGAAACTTGTCGTTTATGTTATTCGAATGCTTTGTAAAAATCGTCGAAAATGCCTTTGTTCGAACTTAGCTTTATGTGTCATGTGTTAGCATCAGCGAAGAAAAACATCATGATGAAACTATAGTCCGGTGATATAACTTTTTTTAACGACTACCTTGTTAGCTTTAACCTTTAAGTTGAAAATATGTTGATAAGCGTATATAGGTATGTTCCAGCAGCTATATATGAGAAACAGCTGGTACTTCTGGGATCATTTAACATTGAGTATTGTTGATGTTGCTAATTACGTTTGAAATTAAGTTTTCATTTTGTTTTCATTTAGTCTTCAAGTTAAATCGTAATGTTATAAAGTATTTCCTACAAGGTTTAGAGGTTCAGCTTTTAATTAATGTTATTAGATGTGATAAAACAAAGATCACTTTTGAGTCTTTAATTCAGAGACGCGTGTTACATGTCTACACTGTCCACCGGTAAATAATAATGCAATTCAACAAAATACATAATGATGTCGCTACAAAGGAAACAAATCAGTTACGTATAATCAACCCTGACCGACTGGAAAATCTAATTTACCCAAAATGGAGAAAATGGGTATCGCGCCGACCAAACAGATTGAATTTTTAGTCGACTAACCTATCTAACTGGCTTACACGCACCACTGAGCGGGCTAGATAAGAACAAAAAAAATGCTAGACCTATTCAAAGGAACGTTCATGACGTTAAAACATTTTTCATTCCACTTTTAATACACACTCCAGCTATTTCAAAGAACGGAAGCGTAAATATATAAACGAGATGATCATATAAAATTATCTGCACTTGAAATCGTTCATATGTGATTAAACCGATGTGTTTCTATAAAAATATGCCCTCATCTAGTGACAAATTATGTACATAACAGAATCTTATATAATATAGCTGTAAAAATGCACGTTACAATATATTAAAACCCTGACCACGTCGGTTATTATCTGTTGAAATGAATTGCTATCTTGACTAGTTACTTTGAAGTGACAGGGTAATATCACTTGACTCAATAAAATACCCAATATATACATACGTGGGAGTTTTAAAGTCTTACCAATCGTTGACATAATGACCGAAAACCACCTCAGATGGTATGGACATGTAAAAAGATGTAACGAGGGTTATGTGGCCCAACTAGCTTTGGACCTACCTGAACAGAAAAATGGTAGAAGCCACCTGTATTCGACGTGGTGGTCAAAGATTGCGAAAGACGTCAAGAAAGCCCAGTTGTAGGTGGCTACACTGAGACTATTATTAATTTCTACTCTGAAACTATTATTAGTTCAGCACGAATGAGTCGGTTCGCTCGGGGTAGTACCACCCTCTCACAGAAAACCGACATGAAGTGCTTGTATTTGTGCGTTTCGTTCGGTCGGTAAGAGTGCAGGAGGCCCATTTCCCCTACTTACCCTCCTCTCTTGCATCTACACTCCTCATCCCTTTTCCCCCATTCTCCCAAAACGAAGGCTGGCAATGCACTTGCGACTCCCCTGGTGTTGCTAGTGTCTATGGACGGCGTTGATCACTTAACATCAGGTAACCCGCCTCTTGGTTTGCCTCCTATATAATATTAAAAAAAAAATATTATTAAAAAAAAAAAAACATTGCAAAAATCGACAACACAAGACAGATTGGCTTGGCGCTAAAACGTGAGGAAATCCTACCTCAAATAACAGGAAAAGGGATGAACAAACAACAAGAGTAGTTAACTTATATTTAAATATATATTCTGTAAATATTCACCCGTTTTAAATTATGCGTTAACAAATTTCTTATGGCTATCATGTGAACGGTAATAAAGGTGGCCGATGACGTATTCTACTAAAATTAATAACATGAGAACCTTTTCCATGTTTGAACAGATAAGTCTGCCTACTTTCATGGTAAATGCTCAAGTTAAAGTTTAAGTTAAAGATATTTATCGAATTATAAATACCGACATCGAGTTTTCCAATATAAGAGAATTTTATCAGTTCAGTGACATCATATGCATATTGCTACAAATAGGCTTTGAAAGATATTCATTGAATTAGACGTGTTAAAGGTATTCAGAAATGTGTTACAAGTTGCCAGTAACTTTGCTGTGGAAGTTGTCATGTCTGAATTATGTATTAGTATTCGAAGCGAGACTATGCGAGGGTAGCGGCCGTGTGCGCCCAGAGCGGGGGTGTCGCTCGCTTTAGCACTTGTTGTACAAGGAAGTTCAATAATAAATTTCTGTACCTACTTCCCTTACTGTGGCATTATGTACGAAGTCAACTGCACTTTCTTAACACGTTATTCTTATATATAGGCTTTCACCTGACAAGAAACGATCGTAATATCCAATTCTCGTCCCTAGTTGTTTGCAGAATAGAGCTAAGTAGCTCGAAAACAGAAGTCCTTAAGGATCGCAGCTGCCTGCATAAAAAGCATGCTGCATTACTAGAGAGCGATTATTTGCAAATGGTCATATTTGATTTAACAAAAAGTTTTAACTGTACGATTTATTATATTTATTTGTGTAATAATTTCTGTGTTATTATCAGCTTATTTTCGTTTATATTCTACCTTTATTTGTAATATTTTAACTGAAACTATCTACCATAATAAAATAGTGTATTTTGTGACAACATTTAAAGGCTAATGTGCCTATAGATTTCTCACATACAGTGTTAATTCATGTTTAGTATGTTGGTCCCTAACTGTTACTAATAAATAAATAAATAATTACGTATTTGTTTACTTTATAGAATTTTAGCATATGACCTCAGTCTTATTTGATCTTAAATGATGATGAGGTCTGAAATTAAAAACTAACTCTTGGGCAGTACCCGTTCTCAAGTGCATCCGCCGCAAAACACCAAAAGGTTTGGTGGTAGATTTTTAACTCGGTAGCCTGGTAGGCTAGCTACCACCCCAAGTTGAAAATCTGCCACCAAGCACCTTTTGGTATTTTGAAATGGAAGTTGCAAATTATTACGATCTTCCTCTGTACATATTGGCATAAATATTTTAGTGTCGTCCGAGTACATAGAGAAACTTGCGTAATCAAAGCAGGTACCTATGTCACTCACGTACACGTTGAATAGGAGTGGACCTAAATGCGATCCTTGAGGAACGCCTGATGTTATAAGTGAAACTTTGGAATGATGTTTTCCTATTTTAACGGCCTAAGATCGATTATCAAGGTCCGTATGTCATAATAAGTTACATAGTTTCATGAAAACCACTTACAAATACTATTCTCAGATACTAGTAATCACATGATGTGTTAAACTATAATATGAACTGCATTTCATAAAATATCATGTAGGTTATTGTTATCTCAATGTTTGGATGCATTTCTACACTTCTTGAATCAGCAAAATAAAGTAATCGCAAAAACCATAAACTTTTTGTATTTCATAACTATACAGAAATAATGAAATGAACGCTAGTAACTGCTGTACTTTAAAAATTGACCATAAGAATTCCATTAAGACGATTGATTCCCGTGAACACTTGCACGTAGGTGGGCGAGTGTGAAGTTAATAAGTTTAGAGGCGAGCGCGAGTCGCGTCTCGAACGCGACATGAATACTCATGGGATCCGCGGCAGACTCGTACATGCACCGACTGAGTTCATACGATACCCGCCCCTACACCGCACTCGCAAAGCGGACTTCACTCGCAGACCTTATTGTGGTGGAAACCAACGTCTCTGACACGTGACCTGCCCAAAAAGAGTGCCGATGTGTGTCGAAAAGCTTCTATTGCTACTTTCATCGGATTATTTCTATTTTCGTACACATTTTATAGGCAAAGGAATTGATTCCTTACAGCTTTTCTACTATCGAAATTATAAAATGTGAATTGTTAATAATTAACTATATTGTTTGTTAATTTTAATATGTTTACCAAAACAGTATAAGAATGTAATAAATAAATCAATAAATAAATAAATTACATAAAAATAAAATGCTCGACGATCAATCAATCCACTTTAAACTTCTGTTTTATTACAGTTAGGACATAACTCTGATTTTAGCCCGACGCCGATCATAGTGGCCGATTACGCGAAACGTAGCGAATATTTTAAAAATAGTCCGTCGTCTAGTAGTTTAGACAGGATTCCGGACGTGTTGGTGTCTCAAGTCGACGCGGATTCGGCCATCGATTCCCTGGTTGATTATCTCCAGACCGTCGTCAGGGAGACCTCGAAAGAGGTACAAGCGGCGAACGAACGACGTTTTATACTCCCTGATGACGTGAGAGCATTGATCACGGAAAAGAATGCCGCGACTCGTGCTCACGACGCTTACCCGAACGCGTACGTGTCTTACGGAAAGCAGTTAAGTCTCGTATTTCTGAGATCCGGGGTGACAGGTGGGACAGGTTTCTGGAGGATCTCCAGCCGTCTCACCTGGCATTCTGGACCCTCACGCGAAAGTTTAAGTCCGATACGGTCATCCCAATGCTCCCTCTCGATAGAGGCCCCGGGTTGCCTCCCGCGTTCGATAACACTGACAAAGCAGAATGTCTCGCCGCGAGCTTAGAGAAACAGTGTTCGCCAAACACTGATAATACTTACCCTTCCATCATAGAGTCTATCGAAACAGCCGTAGAGCATGCACTCACGTCTCCTCCGGTGGATACCCTAACCCCGATAACGTTCGACGAAGTTTCGGCCGCCATCAAGCGTCTCAAGCCTAGGAAGTCCCCAGGTCCCGATGGGATCAGGAACGAGGTTCTGAAGCTCCTTCCTGACCGCATCATAACTCTATTGGTCTGCATCTTCAATGCGGCCATGTCCCAGGGTCATTTTCCAGCCGTCTGGAGGAGGACTGTAGTGATAGGAATTCACAAGCTCGGCAAGAAAGCTACGCTTCCCGATAGCTATCGTCCGATTAGTTTGCTTGATACACTAGGGAAACTTTACGAGCGGCTCCTTCTGAACCATCTCCAGGTTACGATAAACGACCGTAGTTTGATACCGCCTGAACAGTCTGGATTTCGCGCCAAACACTCTTGTCCGGATCAAGTACTTCGCCTCACGGAGTACATCTTTTCTAATTTTAATAAAGATCCGAACCCGAAGCCGGATCCGCCCGTAAAAAACACTAATCCGAAACGCACGATAGCAGTCTTTTTCGATGTCGCCAAGGCCTTCGATAAGGTCTGGCACAAAGGGCTCATATACAAGCTAAATCAAGCCGGTATACCCGATAGGTTAGTTCACATCATCCGTGATTATCTCGCCGATAGAACCTTCCGTTTTACAGTAGACGGCGAACTCTCATCGCCCCGTCCGATACGCTCAGGTGTGCCACAAGGCTCAATACTCGCGCCCACCCTCTTCAACCTGTTCATCAGCGACCTACCTAAGCTCCCGGGAGTCGAGGTAGGTTGTTATGCTGATGATACAGTTATCTACGCCTCTGGCTGGCGGCCGAAATTCCTTAGGAATCGCATCGAAAAAGCCGTTAGCACGCTCGGTGACTGGTTTCTTCGATGGCGTATAGGTATTAACCCCGATAAGAGTGCCGCGATACTCTTCGATCCTAGATATCGCGATAACAAGTTAAAGCCCATAAGGCTATACGATTCCGAGATACCTTGGACCACCGAGGTCAAGTATCTCGGCGTCACTTTAGACCGACATTTAACGTTTGATCCCCACATTAAGAGAGTGCGAGACAAAGCTGCTATGGTCTTGGGTCGTCTTCATTATTTACTCTGTCAGAAGAGCAAACTGTCCCTCAGACGTAAGCTCACATTATATAAAGTTTGTATTCGTCCGGTAATGACGTATAGTTGTCCGGTTTTCGTCCACGCGAAGAATCTAGATACGCTTCAGGTTTTGCAGACCCGGGCTCTGCGTAAAATCACCGGTGCTCCTTGGTTCGTCCGGAAGGCGGATCTCCATAGGGACCTGGAGATGCCGTCTATCTGGGCGTATATAAAATCACTTACAGATAGCTATTTCGAGTGAGCCGCGATTCATCCCAGTCCGTTAGTGGTATCCGCCACGAACTACGAACCTGTGCCCAACGCTGGGCGTTATAAAAGACGTCCGCGACACATCTTCAACGACCCTCCCGACGATATCACGTCAGCGAACGATCAGTACCAGCCTGTCCCTCGTAACAGAGCGTGCGCACGCCCACACCCGCGTAACCACAGATCGCTCCGCCGCTGTCTGGGGGTTAACTTCGCTCTCGCACACCCGATTAGGCCTCCCACGGCAGCGGCTCAAGCCCAGGTTCGATCCCTCGGTAGGGAGCCCTTGAGTGCGTTGCTTGCGCGATACGGTAACACACCCATACATCACTGCTACAACACTACACGATCACCTCCACACACGTGCACGCCTACACGCTACACATCTTGGTGGAAAGGTTATTTTTGTTAAATTTTTTCCCTTATCGAACTGAAAAACTCTCCAAATTTTCCGATAAAAATATATGGAAGAATTGTTGAGGCGGATATGCTTGGTACTCATATACGTTTCAACAACTCAAACATATATGAATAGTTAGCTAGGTTAGCTAAGATAGGTCGCGATTTTGTATGCAACGGGCAACAGCCAAGCCGAGGTGTGCCGTGCACCCTTGAGCTGGTTGCCAATATAAAATCGGCTGAGTGCCTTAAGCGCTCGCCTTAGTAGTCCGGTGACGCTGTTAAGACCTTGCTAGGTCAATAGCGTAGTCAGGTCGAGAAAAAAAAAAAAAAAATACTTTAAACTTTTAGTATATAATGTTGCAGAGCCTCCAGCTCTCGTGTGCACAAACCTCATAATACTAATAAGTACTTATTTTTGTACTCTATTGTACTTAATGTTAAATTGTTATTTTACCGCAGAGATAGAAAAGGAAATCTAATATTTCATATATTACCTGAAACCCGCAACTTTTATTCACTTTTAAAATTAATAATTTTCTAATTACTACTTAGCTGGTATAGAAAAATTATGATATTTAGACTAGGTGACTCTTTGAAAGGTGTTCTACTGCTCGATTCAAATCTCGTTAAAATCAGCTAAGCCGTTTCAAGACAAATATTTTAAAAGTGCGTGTTCTGCATTTGATAACTGAATAAAAACCTTTATTTATTTATACAGTTAGAATAAACTTAGAATATTTCATCAAACGAAGTGTTCAAATTACATTACAAGCGTTTATCAAAATTATATTACATAATTGTTACCCGGTTCTGTCGTTTCCCAATTATAATTCTTTGAGTCAGTACGCCTTCAAGCTCTTAAACCGTTTCAAATTTAATTATGGTTTATTTTAAACGCTGTATGTGAAATAGAGAACTCGCAAGACGTAATTAATGATCCTCACCAGCGCGGGTTACGACGTGTGGAGTGGCGGCGTACATAAATAATTCATACTCACATAAATTAAGGTACTATGTAATGTAGTCTAGATCGCAGTCTTACTAGTCTTCGCTTAGATATACACGTACGCTACATTAATTCATGACTTAACTCTTTAGAGTTAAAACTTTTTTCTGTCTCCTCAAATATTTTCGTCCATCTAATGCATGTTGCATTACAGCCATCGCATGAACGCGCGGACGAGGTAAAGTCAAGGGCAGAGAATGATTTAAATAAGTATTATGCTCAGTTTTTAACTTGACATATATAAAAATTATAGTTACGTATCCTGTTTACTATTTTGATTGCCCATTACTATTCCCATTTTCCAATTACGAAGTTAAGATTAAAAACGCGTGTTATAACCCTAAATCAATTAATTTTCCGACAACTTCCTTTCTTCAAATTTCCAAAAATTTGACCTTTAATGTTTTAAAAAAAATACAATAGAACAATTCGCCGCGAATAGTAAAACAAAAGTAATCCTTGAGTGACAGTTTTTGTTTACGATCCTGTCAAACTCGTTTTATAGATTGAATGGCATGCTTTCAGTAACGACTCCGCCGTCGTTTTAACAAAATTTAGAGCCTAAAAATAAGCCGCCATTTTGTTTTACAACCAGATTCATAGTTCGATGTTCGGCCGAACATATAGAACTCAAGGCTGACGTCGAAATAAATGTAATAATTGTAATTTATAAATTTATTATCGAATATAATTAGATGCTTTAGCCCTTCGGATTCCAAATTAGCTACATAAGGTCAAAATGGGTTACGTTATTCGGAATTCAGCAATGATATATATTATGTACCCGTATTCTTAGAATAATACATTTATTGATATGACAATGTGATACAATATGTATGACAATGTGATACAATATGTATGTATATCGTTTTTATCTATTACTAGCCTCTGCCCGCGACTTCTTTCGCGTGGAATAGATACACTAACACGCAGCTGTTCTCAAAAGGAAAAACATCCCGATTTTGAAACATCTTTCATCTGTGCTCTGCTCCTATTGTCCTTGGCGTAATGATATATAGCCTTTCTCGATGAATGAGCTATATAACACTGAAAGAATTATTCAAATCGGACCAGTAGTTCCTGAGATTACCCCCTACAACGTCACAACATCACAACGTCACAAACTTACAAACTTTACCTCTTTATAATATTAGTATAGATTACTTACCATGAAACTGTAACCAGGTCAAATATATACCAACATTAAATATTTTTTGAAAATGATAATAGTACATTATAATCGGTTATACTTTGTTTTCGATATAGAAGCCAAAAATAATCCTTTTACAATTTTTGTCTGTCTGTCTGTCTCTTTGTCTGTTTGTCTGCCTGTCTGTTTATCTGTCTGTCTGTTTGTCTGTAAGTCTGTCTGTCGGTCTGTCTGTTTCTGTGACCACGTATCACTCTGAAAGTACTGAACCCATTTTGACATAACTTGACACAATGATAACTAATATTATAAAGTTAATCGACGCCGTCGTCACTTCGATATAATGCACAGGTATATTACGCTACGGCGACATGACGTTTCTATACGAAATTATCAATCAGTTCAATTTAAAATATAAAATCTAACAAGTAGGCTAAATACTATTACATACACATATACATATATCGCTGGACACGAGAGTGAACATTCAAAACGTCGAGAGTCCATTAAAATGTATGTAATATAGTGTAAATATTATATATATTATTGTTAAAAAAGATAAACCATATCTAGTTTCTTGCCGGTTCTTCTCGATGACTGGGTTGTTTCCGAACCGGTGGTAGTTTTTGACGTTCATAAGTGCCTTATTAGGGCCTAAACTGAATAAAGTAAAGTATTTTTGATTTTGAACCAAAACTTTATATGTAAATGATATGAGTTTAGGTTGGCATTGATTTTAAATATATTATTCGGTAGCGCAAATATCAACATTTTTCATTTAATTTGGTTTATTTGATAATTTAGTTATTTTTTGTTTTTTAGTGCCTTAGTGGTTTTTCATATTGTAGGTTTATTTTTTTGTTTGTTTATTTTTTCTTTAATTGGATCTGGTAGGTGATGCTACCAAGAAGTTATTATTTTAAACATTTCTAACATACCAACTAGGTATCTGTTTGAGTGAGTTTTTAGATAGCTTGCATTCAGAATTGGAAACGGTAGATGTCGCTGCAATCGGGTTTTAGGTTTATTTAGATTTTTCGCATTTAAAAATACAATTGAAACTTTAATGACCGCTTTGGTGCAGACGATGTTGCACGGGTCAGCTAATAAATGAATAAATATTAAATTTGACAACTCTTCTAATAATATGAAGTTGTCTTTGTTTATCATACTGCTCATCCCTAGTGGAAAAGCGTATTGATGTAGCTTAGATAAAACTCTTAAAGATCCTATATTTGCCAGTAGTGTCGTTTAAATCGCTTCGGAGATTATCTCAAACAAACAGCAGACACCTTAATGTTCTTTGTACGTACAGCTATAGAATAAAGAAATCTTATTTATTGTTACTTATACACAAAAATATAGTTTATATCATATATATTTGTGTCTGGGGCTATATTAAACTTATTTCTTTCTGATCTAGTTCATAATTCTCTTGGTAACGCTACAATAGAGATACATATAACATAATATTATAAAGAGGTAAAGTGTGTGAGTTTGTGACGTTGTAGGGGGTAATCTCAGGTACTACTGGTCTGATTTGAATAATTCTTTCAGTGGTATATAGCTCATTTATCGGGAATGGTTATAGGCAATACATATCATCACGCTAAGACCAATAGGAGCGGAGCACAGATGAAAAATGTTTCAAAATCGGGATGTTTTTTCCTTTTGAGAACTGATGCGTGTTAGTGTATTTATTCCACGCGAACGAAGTCGCGGGCAGAGGCTAGTATAACATATTTACGTAACAATGATTGTAATATTTTTTTTAATTATTGAAATACCACTTTGCTATCCCTTACATATAAGTCGTGACCTTGTCCTTTACGTCAGGTTTACAGTCTACCATCTGACGTATCACTCAGCAGTTAATTTTTTTTGTTAAATAGTAACAAGGTTAGATTTATTAAAAAGACAAAAACCTGCAGAATTTCATACACTACAAATTCGTAAATAAATTCTATTCAAGATCTTTTTTTTTTGCAGAGTACATAATATTGGTATAGGTATATGGCCAGTATGAATAACTTTTTGACATTATACCTTTTTTGCGTTCCTCTAAATATGTCCATAAGTGTAATTTCTGTAAATTTCCAATTAGGATCATATAAATGTCCTGACTTCACGGGAATATATATTATTCTAACAACTGTTACGAATAGAAAATCTGTATTAAAGATTCGTTCTTTCAATATTTGAAATTGTAGACCGATATAATTTAAATCATAAATTACAATGATCGATTTCCAAAGCTCAAGTTGAAGATATTTACTTTATAATAACAATAGGAACCGGTACAATTGAATCATAACGCTTTTATTTATATAAGTTCTATACATTCTGTAGGTAATCATACGACGGGTAATTTCAGTCACTGAGAAACATGAAGTTCTATATTTTTAATACATACTGTGTAGCGACTTCTAAACATCAATATTAAGATCTCGAATTTTGACTCTTTGGTTTAGTATTGACTGAGAACATTTCACGATCATTCGAATATAAACTTCGGAAGAAATTAAATTTTATGTTTTAATTTATTTATATTGTAATTATAGCATCTGTGGCGATCAAACTTGTACCAGTTTAGAAGACTGTTGTACTGAGCGGAATGAATAAAAATACAAGAGAAGTTTTGAATATCGTAGTTACTACAAATCATGTTCATAGCTAGTAAAATAAGGATTCTATTTTAACAGTCTCGAGTGCAGCTGTCGCAGTGGAACGGTACGTGTTCAGACTTTAACAGACTTTTGATTTGATGATTGATGATCAGCTTTGAAACATAGGGTACTTAGGTTTCTCCGATCAAATTAACACGTCTTTCTTTTTCGAAAGGCTAAATTCACGATAGAATTTCAACCGAAATCCTACAACACACCTTACAGTTACTTCATAGATACTACTAGCAAAACGCCTGAAGTGTTAGAGAAAACGAATTAAGTACTGATACAACTTCACAGCTTTTTTCATCCGTACTAATTTCATACAATATATAGTTATGAAGAAGTAATTCGCTGTAACGACATCTTGCGCGTCTCGCCACTGTTCTTTAACTCTCATCAGGGATACAGTGCATGAATTTAAAAATGTGGAAAGCTGCGCCTGTATAAGAACAAGCAGTGCCTATTTACACATAGAGTGACATTTGGCGCGTTGCCACAACGGCACACAACGCGACACTACACTGTGCCAGTGACAATTCCCTGCAATCACAAACGAGTCGATTACACTGCTGCCATTTTAGTAACACCGTATTACGAATACACTGTGTATTTGCAGTCAGAACGGTATTTGTTTCTTGATCGCGGGCACCTGTCTGTGCCTTTTATAACGTAATATCATGCGTCGACTTTTTCTATTTCTACGGAGAGGAGTTTTACTGATTCTGTTGTGTAAAGACAAAGATTTTTAAATATGTTGACAGGTATATTTGCAATGCAAGTCGTGTTGGTCTCGGGGTTTGACCGGTGGAATATCTACTCGATGTCCACAGGTTCGAACCCTGGACTAACACATTTTTCGGAACTCGCTTATTAATTTAAATTGGTAACACTATTGGCTAACGGCAAAAGGAAACATATTAAGGAAACGTGTACCAGATAAATTTTCTTGTAGTACTACTGAATGTAGAAAAATATGGTAATTGTGGATTTGTCAGTCTTTGAAATCGCCAATAGGTCGTAGGACGACATGGTGATTAAGTCCATACCTTCTTTCAGGAAGAGGGTTATGGCCGTACAGTGGATGTCTTACAGACTGGTGATGATATACGAGATATTCCTTCTCCTGTACTTACCGTCTATAAACTATAAAATATATGATATAATCATATTAGCCCAGATTGTTCCCAACTAGTTGTTAACTGAAAACTGCGATGCTATCAATTGAAGTATCCTTTTAAGTCGTGTCGCAGTCTCGCCCTGCTCGGCGCCGTCCTGAATAATAACATTGTTCAGTTCTCCCCGCAGCGCCACAGCGAGACAGAACAATCCCACCTGTATAATAACTTATCATTTATAAACCGGTCCACACAATGGCTCGCTTACGTACACCACCAGCCTCTAATATCTTTTGAATTATGTTCTTAAAGAAAATGGATGAAAGGAAATATATAAAAGGTAGGTTTCTCATTTATATCGAGCTCTAACGCGTAATATCATTTTATTCGACATAAAAAGATCTCAGATCAAATGTGAATTATGATTGATGTTACTTATATTTCAAAATGAAATATCAGCAACGCGTAATGCACGCAATTATTAGTTAATTTTGTTATTAAAACAGCGAGAATTTCCTAATAATATTTGTCAAAGGAAAATACCTCAGAGTCATTAAACGTTATAATATGTCGAATGTATAGCTTGCAATACCTTTCAGGGAGTCTCCTTAATCGCCAAGCCCAGTATTAGTTAGTATCCTTGGCGTTGACATATCGAGTGACGTCCAGTTTGGCGGTCATTTGAAAAGCAAAGTAAAGCTAGCCTTCAAAAAACTAGCTGTCCTTAATAGAGCAAGACAGTATTTCATACCAGAACATCGTTTAGTACTTTGTAAAGCACAAGTCCGCTCACACATGGACACACACATACTTTTCTCACCTTTGGGCTGGAGCGCCTCAATATCAGCTCCTACCTTTTTTTCCGCGTTCAGCGTAGATCGGCTCGATTCACTGGCACAGCGTCGGGTCATCGCGTCTCTTTGCATCCTTTATCGCGTGTACCACGGTGAGTGTTCAGAGGAATTGTTTGGACTTATACCTGCCGCTACATTCCAATACCGTACAACCTGCCGGAAACTGAAATTCCATCCACACCTCTTTTGTGGATGGAGATCTTCCACGATGAGGTTCTCGAGCTAATTTCTGCCTAATACTTCGACCCTGTGGAATCGAATTCCAGCGGCGGTGTTTCCAGACCATTACGAGCTACAAATCTTAAAAAAACGAGCGTACTCTTCTTTACATTCGTAGTCCCTTGGTGTTATTAGTGTCTCTGGGCGGCGGTGATCACTTACCATCAGGTGACCCGCTTGTTCGTTTGCCCCTTATAATATATTTAAAAAAATAGAATGATGGGGACTAGAATTAAGATTTCAATGGACAGAAAAATTAGCATAAAACATTTACATATTGCTATCACTGTTGCGAAATTATCCTTGAGCATAGGTACTTCTCTATCGCAATGATTCTTAACAACAAATAAGACTGAGCTATAATATCGTACCTATAAAAATAAATGTAAAGTTAGTCAAAAAATTTATATGCTGTTTACATAAAGAGGAGTTATTTACCAGCGCGTCCGAGATGGACGTACGCTTAGGAGCGGTCCGTCGTAGTCCGAGCTCGGGGCGGTGTGTCAAGCGCTCAAAAAGGTTAATCTACAACAGATGTTCCCCGCATGATTTTGTCATTTCCTTTAAACATTTTTATTATAGATAAAAAACGGTATTTTTTATTATAAGTCTGATAAATGAGCATTATCTCGCTGTAGAAAGTTATAGTACGCTGTTAGTCCCAAACGTGAAATGATTACTTAAATCTGGTCGCGTGGTAATACACCGCTTTTATTCTTGTCGTACGTGATGTTTAAGATTAAAAAGCACTAAATTAGAATGTATACATCTATAACATATATAAAAACACAAATAAACTATGTGAGAAAAGGTAGCGTAGCACATTATGCTTTAAAGCGATTCAGAGAGCGTTCTAACCTGATTTTAGCATACCTACATGTGGTTGTTACAAGTCGGGAAAATCGACAATTTATATTCTACAATTTAAAATGAAACGAATTTTTTTTTTCGAAATGACGACGCTATTGTCCCAGCAAGGTCTTAACAGCTTCACCGGACCACTAAGGCGAGCGCTTAAGGCACTCAGCCGATTTTATTTTGGCAACCAGCTCAAGGGTGCACGGCACACCTCGGCTTGGCTGTTGCCTGTTGCATGCAAAAACGCGACCTATCTTAGCTAACCTAGCTAATTATTTATATATGTATGAGTTATTGAAACGTATATGTGTACCAAGCATACACGCCTCTTCAACTCCTCCATATATTTATTATCGGAAAATTGAGAGTTTTTCAGTTCGATAAGGGAAAAAAAGTAAACCCTTCCATTTTCATGTGTAAGCGTGTAGGCGCGCACGTGTGTGAGGGTGATCGTGTAGTGTTGTAGCGGTGATGTATATTTGTGTGTCACCGTATCGCGCAAGAAACGCACTCAAGGGCTCCCTACCGAGGGATCGAACCTAGGCTTGAGCCGCTGCTGTGGGAGGCCTAATCGGGTGTGCGGGAGCGAAATTAACCCCCAGACCACGGCGGCGTGATCTGTGGTTACGCGGGCGTGGGCGTGAACACGCTCTGTTTCGAGGGACAGGCTGGTACTGATCGTTCGCTGACGTGATTGAATCAGGAGGGTCGATAAAAATGTGTCGCGGACGTCTTTTATAACGCGCAACGTTAGGTACGGGTTCATAGTTTGCGGCGGATACCACTAACGGACTGGGATGATTCGCGGCTTTTTCAAAATAACTAATCGTAAATGATTTTACGTACGCCCAGATAGAAGGGATCTCTAGGTCTCTATGGAGATCGACTCTCCGGATGTACCACGGGGCACCGGTCACTTTACGTAAAACACGATTTTGGAGAAACTGCAACTTATCAAAGTTGTCTTTGGACATATGCGCAAAAACGGGGCAGTTATATGTCATCACGGGACGGATACACGTCTTATACAAAGTGAACTTGTGTCTGAGGGACATCTTACTCTTATGACAAAGCAACGGATGGAGGCGACCCAAGACCATAGCGGCTTTGTTTCGCACTCTGTCTATATGTGAATTAAACTTTAAATGTCTATGTAATGTAACACCGAGATATTTGACCTATTCGACCCAAGCGCGTTTCGAGGGATCGAAGAGTATTGCGGCACTCTTATCGGGATTAATTTCTATGCGCAATCGACGAAACCATTCACCGAGAGTATGAACGGCTTTTTCGATGCGCTTCCTAAGAAAGCCCGATCGCCAGGTAAGGGTATCGTCAACGTAACAAACTACCTCGACCCCTCGAGACCGAGGTAGATTAATGATGAACATATTGAAGAGCGTGGTCGCGAGTATGGAGCCCTGTGGCACACCTGATCGTATCGGGTGGGAATGAAACGCATAGTTAACTGTTCTTTTCATTTATCTAGAGACTCTTTAACTAGCTTACTGCTTCAGGCAGTCAGAAGTGTAGTCCTCTCAGAAAGTCGCTTTGGATTTGTTGTTTCCACTCTACATACCAAAATATGCATGTCGGTTGAATGTTATGCTTAGTTGAAACTTATGTATTTTCGCTTGCAATTAAAAAGTAAATAGTTTTTTTTTTATGATTTTAATATTTTACTCAAACATAAGATTGTACGAACAGACAGCATTTGGCTGCTGGTTGTAGAATTACATATCTACGAAAATCCTACCGCAGTTGTTATTAAAACAATATGATCTGGGTTCTTTGCCAATTGCATGATTCTAGTTATATTTGCTAAGTTAAAAATTACCGTGCGTTAATTTTTCATTACAAATTTTAACATACCATGAAGCGTATCATACGTAATTATTTGGATAACCCTTTGTATTTAAGAAAATCACTTAGAGATCTGTGAGTTAAATAAAATCAACAAGATCGCTGATATCTTTGTACAAAGATAACATTTATAGAGATTACTCTGTCTATAAATGTTAATGTTCCGGTGTTTACGCATCACGTATCCAATATTCAACGATTCAGAACGCCAACGATCACATACTGTTCCCTTATTGTTCACGCTTACCGGGAATGAATTATGTATGAAGTCTCACGCAAGTTTTTCTCTGTCGCCCGACAATATCACTATTCTGTTTGTACAAACATTATGACGTGTCATTACTCTATAATACTGAGCGTGAGCGCGACGACTGAATCTAATAATTCGTGAGATAGCGACGGAAGTGAGTTACCAATGTTTACTTCTTAATCATTTAGTTGGAGGTTTCTAGGTCGTTTCGTGATTTAGACAGACAGGTTATTTAAGTCAATTATCTACAATATTTCAAGTATCTTTACAGTGAAAAAGTTAAATCTTAATGATATAAAATAATATGTAAAAATCAATAAACAAAGGGGATGGTCTATTGAGGAATATCGTTAGCGTCAAGATATGGGATCATGTATATTAATAATAGGTATATAATAATAATACCTATTAAATTGCCGTTCTACAGTACTGGCCATTTCAAATCAAAATAATTTTTGTTTGACTAAGAAATCTAATTTCAAATTAATTTTATTTTAAAAACATGGAATTCTTTTTCCAAAAGCAGTCATTTGTTTATTAATTAGTGTTACATTTTCATCGCATTTCAATCTTTTTTGGCATCATGGATACGTTAAAAATTCGAGTAATTATGGAATATGAGTACCATCGTGGCAGCAACGCGGCACAAGCAGCACACAACATCAACGACGTTTACGGAGCTAACACTACAAACCAACACATCACCTGTTATTGGTTTGCTCGCTTCCGTTCTGGGAATTTCGACATGAAAAATGAACCTCGCGGTCGTCCGAGGACTTTATTCGACAATGACTAATTAAAGGCGATTGTGGAAGCTGATGATACGCAATCTACGGCTGAATTAGCAGCAGCTTACGACGTTAGCATCAAAATAATATTGGTCCATTTGCGTCAAATTGGCAAGGTAAAAAGCTTGACAAATGGGTGCCCCACGAACTCAATGATCGCCAGCGCGAAGTACGCGTCGAGACGTGTCTTGCACTGCACAAAAGACACACAAATGAAGGAATTTTTAACCGCATTTTTACCTGCGATGAAAAATGGATTCTGTTTGATAACCGCAAGCGCTCAGCAAGTTGGTTGGATTCTGGTTCAGCACCTAAACAATGCCCTAAATGAAAACTTACCCCTAGAAAAGTGACGGATACTGTTTGGTGGTCTAGCGCCGGTGTGATTCATCACAGCTTCTTACCAAACGGGGTGAGCATTACTGCAGATGTGTACTGTAAAGAACTGAACACAATGATGGAGAAGCTGGCACATTTCCAACCAGCATTGGTCAATCGCTCGTCTCCGCTGCTCCTGCACGACAACGCGCGACCTCATACTGCACAGCAGACGGTCTCCAAGTTGCAAGAACCAGACCTTGCGCCTACAGACTACTTCTTTTTCAGGATTTGGATAACTCCTTGGTGGTAAAAAAATTCAATACCCTAGAGGCAATACAAAATGCCTTTAAAGTATTTGTTGCCTCCCGTCCAGCTGATTTCTTTAAGAAGGGCATCAATAAACTGCCACTGCGTTGGCAAAGATGCATTGATTGCATGGGTGATTACTTCGATTAATAGAAAAATACATGAAAAAAATTTGTTTAAATTTTTTCATACAAAGCGGCAATTTCATAGGTAAAGACCTAATGTTATAAATCTGGAGTGTGATTGAACGCGTTAATCTCAGAAACTACTGGTCTGATTTGAAAAATTCTTTCTATGTTAAATAACTTATTTATCGAGGAAGTCTATAGGCATGTAAGATCACGCTATGACTAGTAGGAGCGGAACACCATATGAAGAATCTTTCAAAATGTTTTTTTTTCTTATGAGAGCTACCGCTGCGTGTTACCATTAGCCCGAAGAAACTATTAGATACAGCCGAAGTTGCGGGCAGAAGCTAGTTATAGATAAAGATTGTATGTTTATTACTTGAAATTACTATTAAATAACGAATATTATTAGCTATTCAAGTTTATATTGGAATTTATTTACAAAGGACACCAACTAAATACAGAATAAATAAGGGTTTTTTTCTCAAATATTTCATGATAAATTATTCGTATGATAAGCCCCATCGAGCAGCGTACTCACTAAATTCAGTTCCATTATAATAATAAGTGTAGATACTTCTTAAATAAAGGAAAAATCCAATTCGTATAATTCAATAGAGTTGAATTAATAAAAGAAAGAAAACGAGGAAATAAGGTATTCGAACTCGGCTGTTTATAGATAATAGATAGGCGGCGCCGACAGACGCTCGTGGGATAATCACACTTTGCTTTTTATTCTTCCCTCTTTATAAAGAAAGAAAAATCTTAAAGTTTCAATTTTGATTTCTGAAACCTTTCAATGATATCAAATTACACAGGACTGTACGTAAATGACTGAATGTTTTAGTATCAAACGATACCTACTATCTCAGGTACTAATGTTATTTCATGTTTAGTATATTGTAGTTACACATTTAGATATAATTATAGATTGTTTTCACTCAAACTTCCAGATTATTACTGTCATTGTTAAGTGTCTTATGATAATTTCAATATTTTAACAAGATGATGGCTCTCTTGTTAGAATTTTCCAGGGAGTTTTTGTGACATTTCAGAATTTATGCTCCCTGGTGTATTATTTTCCATCCACTTAACTTATGTGCGATAACCGAACTATGTTACACATGTTGGAAGTATATAATACATAGTGGATGCGGTCACGGATGCCAATAAATACTTCTTAGTTATAGTCAATCTTTATTTGGGCAGAACTCTACGCCTAACAAAACTTTGAATATGAGAATGCGTACATATCACCGACATCTTGCCTTTTATAGGCCGAAACTAAATAATTTATAAAACGAACTATACAAATCAAAGCAATTACCATTTATCCATAATTCTGCACAATGATATAAATAACACAAAAATAATAAATAATGAACAAAGTAATATTATTTAAGTACATCAATTCTATATAATCATTCTTATTTATGTATCTGAAATATATTTAGACATACATATGTGTGTAGAGCAGCGACATCTAACATTTTATAGGCCGAAATATGGAAGTCAAAGCAATTATTATTACATGCATGCAACACTAAAATAATGGTAATCAACAAACTAATGTTAAGCAAGTAATAAATCAATAATATTAATTTTTATTTATGACTCATTGATTCTTATTTATGTATCTTGGATAAAATGGCGCCTAGTATCAATGTGTCTCTCTTATATGTTGGCGCTAGTATTAATGCGTATCTCTAATATTGTGGCGCTTGTGTCAATGTTCCGGTCGTGTTGTAGTCTTGCTTCTTGAATATGGCGAGCGGCGCCGGGGGTGCGTGATAACATATTACATGCTAATAATATTACAAAATATGGAGTCAAGAAACACAAGATTATGAATAATATACAAAAGCCATTACAAGATAGACTAAGATCCCGCCAAAAACTAGGAGTTTTTAAACAATTCAGAACACTATTTATTGGGTAAAAGATTTTGATGTTTGTTTTTCCAATATGATTTTTGTGTTGTGTATTTAATCTATCATGTAAATACAATCACACCATGCGAACAGAAATGGTAGTGTGTCTAATTGGAACCGATATCATTGAAGTCACACCGAATGCCCTAACTACGCGCTATATTCTACAAAGTTACGTAATTACGGCGTAACGTTATGATATTTGTTTTTAATGTTAGCTATTTAAGTAGTGCTTGATTTATGTTGTCATCTCTACTTCTTTGAAACGTTAGTTTTATGTAAAAACGCTAACAACACAGAAGCAATTTATCAGCACCTCAGAGATTACGTACTGAGCTACGTGATGCGTAAAGGGTGAAATGGAGTTTTTGGCGGGATTTCAGTCTGTCATGTAGTGGATTTTATATTTTATTCATAATCTTGTGTTTCTTGATTCTATATTGTGTAAAGTTGGTGGTGTTTTATGTAATATGGTTAGTTTATTGTGCATAAGTGAAGTGAATGGAAAATAATACCACGGAGCATGAAATTCTGAGGTGCCACAAAAACTTAAGGGTCAAAAAAGACACACAGTCCTCTCATCACTAAATAATATACTCTTCTACAAAAGCTAGTAATTCATAACACTTTATTTTTCATAACAGAGAACGTCATATGAAATGAAGTTTGTTTAACAATTTATGGCAAGTTATTTTATTTGGGCTAGCAATAATAATAATAAACAAGGACTCATAACATATTATATTAGGTCTTTACCTATGAAATTGCCGTTTTGTATGAGAAAAATTTAAACGAATTTTTTTCTTGTTTTTTTTTTTTTTTATTTGTATTAATCGAAGTAATCACCCATGCAATCAATGCATCTTTGCCAACACAGTGGCAGTTTATTGATGTCTTCTTGAAGAAATCAGCTGGACGGGAGGCAACAAATTCTTCAAAGGCATTTTGTACTGCCACTCGGGTATTGAATTTTTTTCCCGCCAAGGAGTTATCCAAATTCTGGAAAAATTAGTAGTCTGTAGGCGCAAGGTCTGGTGAGTAGGGCGAATGACGGAGAACTTCCAACCCTAGTTCTTGCAACTTGAAGACCGTCGGCTGCGCAGTATGAGGTCGTGCGTTGTCGTGTAGGAGCAGCGGAGACGAGCGATTGACCAATGCTGGTTGGAAATGTGCCAGCTTCTCCATTATTATGTTCATTTCTTCACAGTACACATCTGCAATAATGCTTACCCCGTTTGGTAAGAAGCTGTGATGAATCACACCGGCGCTGGACCACCAAACAGTGACCATCACTTTTTTAGGGGTAAGTTTTCGTTTAGGACATTGTTTAGGTACTGAACCAGGATCCAACCAACTTGCTGAGCGCTTGCCGTTATCAAACAGAATCCATTTTTCATCCTAGGTAACAATACGGTTCAAATTTCCTTCATTTGTGTGTCTGTTAAGTAGTGCAAGGGACGTCTCGACGCGTACTTCACGCTGGCGATCATTGAGTTCGTAGGGTACCCATTTGTCAGGCTTTTTTACCTTGCCAATTTGACGCAAATGGACCAATATTGTTTTAACGCTAACGTCGTACTAATTCAGCTGTAGATTGTGTATCATCAGCTTCCACAATCGCCTTTAATTCGTTATTGCCGACCAGTCTTTGGACGACCGCGAGGTTCATTTTTGAGGTCGGAATTCCCAGAACGGAAGCGAGCAAACCTATTATTAGTTTAGATTTTTGCATAACCTTACATAATTTCTTAAAATTTTTATTCTTGAAGTGATTTTGTTCTTGTTTCTGTGAAAATACTGAAAATACTGTCAGTCGATAATCGATAAAATGTTTTGCGAGTAAGCAAATTTATTCGCACTCACAGAGATAAAACTTGTAGTAAGACTCGCTTGTACATTTAATGGTCTATACAATTACTGAATGGTCGTACTTACACGAGTAGTCTTTGGGTGTAAGTCCCCTTGTAGATGTCTAAAATAAAACTTACATATGTAACAAAACGAAAGACATCGTCCTTAATTTGTCGATAAAGTTTTGAGATGCATTATTCTTAGATATTTTTGTTTGTTAACATTAGATAAAGCGACAAGCTTTCAATGTGTGCGTGTTTTTTCGCTTGCACCAATGAAACTCTACGCTACCTTACTAGTAGTTACGTAGTACGTGTTTGTTCCAGAATGTTCTCTGATATATTTTCGACGTCCAGCGGTAACATATTTTATTGTACAAGTAGGAACAATAGTAATAGATTTGGTTTGATCAACATATAATATTGTGTCGTACATTTCCATGAAAAAGTTATGTTGTTAGAATACTCCCGAGCGTTTTCTTACACTGCTTTTTACAATGAGTGGTTGGCCTCTTATAAATAAATTTCATAGCTGGACTCCAAATAATGAGTTGTGTTTCTGGTTTGTACCTCATTGGTCGAGTACGGAGTATGCAGACTCTATAAGCGACCTTCCTGGCTGACAACAATACCGCATAAGAAGATCAATTCGAATTCAAGAAAAATGGTACGTTTTTAAAAATTTGACGCACCGCACCGCTTTGTTTTTTCTAGATAGTTCGCTTGTTACCGCCGTCGATAAAGCATTGTGCTTTACGCTATATCTTTTTTCTATATAAGTGACTATCTTTCGCATATATCCGCTTCACCCGCTCATAGCTAGAAGAATATCCAGACACCGCTCATCTTGCCTGAGACGCTGTTGCTCTGTACGAGGTGCTGAGTTGCAGGTCAGTTTACGCTTATTGTTTGGGGTTCTTGTTGTTTTTATTTATTTATAAATGTTGGAATGTGAACGCAACCACACCGAATTGTCTGTTGTACTCTCTGGCAATATTATTTATGTCAGATGTAACTTCCTTTTTCTATTATTATACGTCATTCCGTCTGCGCACCGTGTTTTATTGTTCCTTGCTAGCTAATCGCATCCTACCTAGTAATCAACAGTTTGCTAACAATAAGCAAAGCCATTAACCGCTCACACGATCTTCTTTATTTCCACCGCATATACTCGTGGGGCCTATTTATACGATCCCATCAGCCCCTTCAATGAGCGTTATAATATCATTGACTTCATATTCATTTCACAAATAGAACATTGAACAAAACTGGAAATAAAGAAGTTTTTTATGTTTATTATAATACTATTTCGCATATCTTTAACATGAGAAAATCCACCAGTAAAAGATAGAAATCTAACAAATGTCATGATTTAATATGATCGTAGGAAAAGTTTTCAAAAGGTTCCGATGCTTGAATATCCGCAATAAGTTTTCGGGAAATCTAATCCACTCAGATTCCCCGATTCGTTTTAAAGTTTATTCTGAGTTAGATTCGGCGCACATCAGAGCCGCAAGCCAGAGCGTACCGCCGCGCAACCGTCTTCTACAATATTTAGGTTTCGCATCACTTGTCGAATCTCCCGGTACGCAGTCGTAGCGATACGATGCGAATATGCCATCTTTCCTAATATAATATTATCTCCATAATCAATCGAATGAAATAAACGTTTATTTATATATTGATCTACCCGCGATTTCGTCCGCGTGGATTAGTTACTTTTGGTCTAACGCTAAAAAATTCCAGATGTTGAAACATTCTTCACTCGTGTTCTATATCTATACTAATATATAAAGCTGAAGAGTTTGTTTGTTTGTTTGTTTGGTTGAACGTGCTAATCTCAAGAACTATCGGTCCGATTTGAAAATTTCTTTCAGTGTTAGATAACTCATTTATCGAGGATGGTTATAGGCTACATATCATCACGTTAAAACCAATAGGAGCGGAGCACTAATGAATAATGTCTCAAAATTGGGCTATTTTGAAAGCTTCCGCTAAGTGTTACCGTCAGTATTATAGACGTTGCCATGATAACGTGATAACATTCTCTCGCAAATATTTTAAGGGTTTATGTGTTCCTATACAAAAAGTTTATTCTACGTTAGTTCTGTTTCCAATTTTTTATTATACATAGTACGTTTATATCGCTAACATTTCCAAACTTTATTTTGTGTTGCTATACAAAAAGTTTAGTAGCAATAATATACGTCCAATAAGACAGACGAAGGAATTAATCCATACTGCCAACTCTGAAGTTGTCAATATAGGTAGTTATTATGTATTCTTTAGACAGTTTTCTTTTATATACAAGTTAATGAAAAGGTATAAGCGCCAAATCCCCTATATAATATTTCGTAAATTTTTAACTTCTTAATTTTTAAAACCACAGAATTCATGCTCCGTGTTATTATTTTTCATTCATTTCACGTATGCACAATAAACGAACCATATAACATAAAACGCCACCAGTCAAGTAACACAAGATTATGAATAAAATATGAAATCCACTGCATGACACACTGAAATCCCGCCAAAAACTCCTCAAAAAGTTTATAGTACGTTAGTTTTATTCCCAATTTTTGATTTGCGATATATTACATATTATAAAAATAAAGTGTGTGTATGTAATATTAAAATAAATACTTTTTGGTGAATACTATATCTGTGCTGCTACAAATATCAACCATTTTTTTTTATTCTGTCGATATGTCTGTTTGTTTATCTGTTCCGGGTAATCTCCGAAACGGCTGGACCTATTTGAACGGTTTTTTTTTTAGAAATGACTACGCTATTGATCTAGCAAGGTCTTAACAGCTTCGCCGGACTACAAGTAATATTTGAACGGGAATTTTATGGGCAAATAACTAACTAATTAGCTGTTTTATTTTAGGCCAGCGGGTTCAGCAGACATTGCCCACCCTGATAATAAGACATACTATACCTAGACCTTGCCCAAGAATCATTTTATATATTGGTGAAAACGGTATGAAGATGCGTTCTGTAGTTTTTGATCTTATCGCGAACAGACATATAGAGAGACGTGGCAGAGGACTTTGTTTTACACTGTGCAGTGATGAACAGTTACCCGTGCATTCGCCCATATGAAATTGATTAAAAATATGTTGTTCACTGTAAACATACGCGTGAGACGTGCACTGTACTGGACTCCAAGAATAAATATGATTGAAAGTCAAATGTTTATGTGATTTAAATTACAGCCAGGTTTATATCAATAACTTCATTATATCGACAATATGGGCATATTATATCTACATAATAAAAGGTTTAAGACATATTGTTCGATAATGTATAGCTTAATATTATTAATACTTTCTTATATAGTGTAAGTGAGCACTGAGGATGGTAGATAATAGTTCAAAGTTAGTTAGTGAATACTATATATACATATATAATGTACATGTTAACTGTTACAGTATATGATGTGCGTGTCGTACTTACAAGTATTTTTGAGAGAGTATTTCTGGAATTTACGCATCTAATCAGAATTTTACATTTATTTAATATATTAAAAAAACGCGTGCAAAGCCGCGGGCAACAGCTAGTAGTATACATTGTTATATATAGTCTTCCTCGATACATCTATGTAATACTGAAAGAATTTTTCAAATCGGACCAGTAGTTCCTGAGTTAAGTGTGTTCAAGCAAACAAACTCTTCAGCGTTATAATATTAGTGTAGATGTCTTCTTTTATATGTTGAATAGATTCGATTGTTGTCCAAGCTTGTGTTTTCAGGTATATTTTAAAAGTTAAGAAGTTGAATGCATTTTAACTGAAATTGAAATATATAGAAGGATTTTTGGTGTCATATTTTCATTATAGGTTGATCAGTGAGCAAACGACTTATGACCATTAGCACTGTCATATCCTTATGTTGTGGTTTTATCACGACTTTTTTATTAATAACAAACTCAGGGCATATTTGTAGAATTCACACATATATTCTCCAGAACTATATCCGAGCTAACTGCTATTTCGCAGTCATTACAATATATATAACACTGTTTTTACTATCTTATTGTGAATATAATGCTAATTTTTTTTTTTCTTTATTTTTGGCAATCAATCATTTAGATTATTACTGCCATTGTCACGTAGTCAATAATATTACAAGCATCGTGCAATCACTTCAATAATAAGCGTCGTGTCAGTCAATATTCTAACAAGATGGTGGATCCCTTGTTAGAACCTTCCAGGGAGTTTTTGTAGCATCTCAGAATTTCATGCTCCGTGGTATTATTTTCTATTCACTTCACTTATGCACAATAAACTAACTATATTACGCAAAACCCCACCAAATTTACAAAATATAGAGTGTAATAACACAAGATTATTAATAAAATATAAAATCCACTACATGACAGACTGAGATCCCGCCAAAAACTCCAACGCTAAATTTAAATAATGGCCTCTAAACAACGAACAAAGACTTTTCGAAAAAGGAAAACGTTTAAAATTAGAACACAATATTTTTTGAAAAAAAAAAAATTTAGATACGTGTTACATGTACAAATAAATATCAAATTAAAGAAACAGTAACTTTACACTCAATTTGTATACGTATGGCTATGTTACGTAACGTGAGTATTATCCTGTTTATCCAATTATCGCTTTTCTAAACACAGTATTTAAATATCGTATGTACTTGTTCTTGTTTACAAGTGTCTCGTGTCTCGCGTCTGTTGCGTTGGAAACGCATACCTCTCTTAATGAGCTAGATACGAGCATCTTTAATTACATTTTCGCAACAATATTACGCGTACATTTACTAAATTTAAAGCGGGATCTGTCCCATTTCTGTTGGAATACAGAAAATTATAGGGGAATGTAAAATATTATGTTATTGGAACGAAGTTTTGGAACGAGTTCCTTATCGCGCGTTGTGAAAGGGGGCTAGACGGAAAAAAATCTTACGAAAAGTTGTCACGACACTTTTTGCTATAGTAAGCTATTGTAAGCTGTGCGGCGTCGCATGTTTCTCTGTCTGTCTCTCTCTCTCTTATAGAAAGCAAGCCAGATATTTTCATTTCTATTTCGCATTGAACAGTGTGGTGTCGCGACGATTATTTTTGTTGAGTGTATACAGATTTTTTGTGAATAATAAAAAATAATAATAATAATGATCCCAAACATATGTTTCCTACTTCAGTTACCACAAGCCAATTATTACGAAAATTGAGCCTAAAGTAGAATGAACTTTTTGAATAGAAATGCAAAATAAACTTTGAAAATGTTTGCGGTAGAAACTTATCATGTTACCATGGCAACGTATATAACACAAATGTTTGATTTTGAGACATTATTCATTGGTGTTTCGCTCCTATTGGTCTAAGCGTGATATATAGCCTACAATAGCCTTCCTAGATAAATGAGCTATCTAACACCGAAATAATTTTTCAAATCGAACCGCTAGTTCCTGAGATTAACGCGTTCAATCAAACAAATACACAAACAAACTCTTCAGCTTTATATATTGGTATAGATTATTTATATATTTTGCTTTAAATATGTATATTATAACAAAATTATCAATATTCTAGCAATACGGTTTGTGGTGTTGTTACAAGCGGACATTTCTTAATTATTTTTATCTTATTTTCTTCATTTAATAATCTGACATTATTAATCTAATCTATATTGATAATATAAAGTTCAAAATTTGTTTACTTGTACGCATTTATCTGTTGAAATGATTGGACATATTTGATAAGATATAATTTTTCTTTTGTGACCTATTTATTTATTACGGAAGAATTAGGTTATTATCTCATGGACTCTTGAAAACGAAGGAATTAATGTTAAAGACGGTGCGGTGCGGCGTAACTTAATGGCAGATTGACAATCCGATGGAAAACCGAACATCACCGAAAATAGTTGAAGAGTGAATGCCTTGTCACCGACGTACCCATACCATGACACTTAGTTGAGTCATCATTTCCTCACACAACACTTGAGCTGTACATAGATTTTCTTTAAGCTAGCCTATTTTCATTGAGATTAAATCGTGATTTTAAAATTAAATGCAAGTGAAACCGTGCAATACAGTTGATATTGCGGTAAATTAGGAACGAAATACCTAATCATTAAAAAATCTTATTCCATCTCAGCAAGATTTTCCGAAAAGTCGATCGCACTACATTAGACTTTCTCTATCTGTAGTTTTGTTGTTATTCATTATGATCGACGTATATCTAATAAACGTGAGCTGCTAATAATCGAAATATAATTAATTAATAATCAACCGTAAGTGATTGATGCCAAACTAATAAATAAAGAACATCTCTCAAAAGCTATTTTCTCTCATTCCTTTATAAAATTTATTCCAGCACTTACATATTCGCTGTTTTATTCCTTATACTTACTTCAAATAACGTTAGCCAAAACATTCCCATGACTGGGCTAAAATTTTCTTACCGAGGGAAGATTGGACATCGCGATGTATCCCGGTGAAGCTTTAAAGACCTGTTAGGCCAATAGCGTAGTGAGATCAAGAAAAAAATATTGGACACACGGACAACAACAGCCGATGACGTATAGTCATTTATAGACTGCGATCAATACACTTTGTTATGTTTTCTTTCGCCAACAATCACACTATCATCAATTTAAATAAGCACACGTACGCGAATTCCAATAGTTTCATTGCTACACTTCTGGATTTGAACTTACGAACAACAAATTTATATCCCATGCTGAAGCTACTACTGGTTTCAGTACGAATGGGTCGGCTTGTCCGGGGTAGTACCACCCGAATCACAGAAACACCGTCGTGATTAGCAGTGCTTATATTGTTGGGTTTCGTTCGGTCAGTGAAAGTACCGGAATAATTTATTTCTAAATAATTATGTGATGGCGTAACGTCACGTTTGATATCTATAGATCGTTTTACAAAACGTTTTTATTATAAAATTTAGCAACAAGAACTTTTCAACTCACCTTTGTTTCTCAAAGAGCGCGTCCTCTACTTCTAGTTGCTAATAGTTCCTACTACTCACAATTTCCTTCACAATCTTCCTCTTACAAGATGGCACCGAACTTTCATAATGGCTCGACGACGGAATTAACTTTTTTTTCCTGTTCTATATTATGGTTCGAGTTTATTGTTTCTCCCATATCTTTTGAAACGGTCTTAGTTCATTATATTCATAAGTTGTAATAAAACATATAATATTTCATTTTTAACTTCAATATAAATATGGAATAATATAATAATAGGTTTTATGGTGATAGATGTAATAAATTGATGCAATGTACTAAGAGTTTATGTTTTACTTTAAAAGTGCTTAGACCGTGTAATTATTTGAAGCCGACATACACGACTTAATGCTAACTTTGTATTATTACATACGTTAGTATTACAGTGTGTTCCAGAGTTTGTACGCCGCGGTCGCCGCACTTTATGTATTAACTACTCACTACTTTATCATTTACTTTATGTTATCCATGTTTTATATACCATATTTACTAATTTATTTATGCATATAAATCGTTTAATGTAATTATTTGTATATTTACTACCTTTTGCAAGCGGCTTCGCTTCCGTTGATATATACCTGTCTTTGACCCTCGAGAAGAGACCTTTTTTCTCGATGAAAATACCCTATTACTTTTCTGTACTCCACACAACTTGTGGGCAATACCTATTATCGGTTGAAAAATAACATGTGAAAATATAACAACCAAACAAGTCCATATTCACTCTTATAATTTTAGTTAGGATGTATTCATTTTATTACTCTGAGTTCAATGTCTAACTTCAAACATTGATATATAATTGTCTTATAACATTGACTCTCTTTGTATGAAAGAAGACCATTTTCAGTTAGGTATGGAGGAGTCTATGACCAATATAATTACTAGAAGAGAGATTTGGTCAAAAGATGAGTATGGTCGCGCTTACGGTATTCCTGAAACCTTACAGTGGCGGGTTTTATGGGAACACTCAAAAATGCCCATGTAGATTGCACAACACTCGACCAGAACGTTTCAATTCAAAGTAGGGAATTAACAAGGAATACATTTTTTTTTGGAAGATGAGTAATTCAGACATTTCTTCTCACATTTAAACTAATCTTTAAAAGTTTCAATCTACGACTATAATCAGGTATACTTAGTTACTCTCCCCCAAGCCGGCTGGTCCCTGGGGGGATAAAGACCACAACCCTCCAGCAAGCACCAAAAACTCAACTAGAAAAATAAAACAACCTCAACAGACTTTCAAAATCGGAACACTGAATGTGAGATCCCTAAGAACAACACAACAATTTATAGAACTGACATATTTATTACAAAAAATTAAGATAGATGTACCGGCCTGGCAGAAGTTAGAAGAATGGGTTGCGCAATTGAAGAACATGAGAACTACATTTTCTGTTACAAAGGTGAAACACTCGGATTATATAGAATTGGTTTTCTAATTAGAAAAGAACATAAAAATAAAATTGTAAGTTTCTCGACACTTTCAGATCAGGTTGCTCTATTAAAACTTAAAAACGATGACCAAACGCTCACAATAATACAGGTATACGCACCAACTGAAACGGCTACAGACGAAAAAATCAACTCATTCTACGAAACTCTACAAATAGCGCAAGGCCAGGCAGGAGAAAGTGTCCTCGTAATCGGAGATTTTAATGCAAAAATTGGTCACCCGAAAATAGAAGACAGCGACAGCCTTGTTTTGGGAAAATTTGGATACGGAAATAGAAATGAAAGAGGGGAGAAACTAATTCAATACGCACTGGAACATAAAATGTAAATTATGAACACCTTTTTTAAAGGTCGAAAAAATCGTAAATGGACCTGGCTATCCCCCTGTGGCAACGTAAAAAACGAAGTAGATTTTATTTTGTCGAATCACCCTGCAAAGATACAAAACGTAGAAGCACTACATGGCTTCGGATTCAGATGTGATCATCGTCTGGTTAGAGTTATCTTCATTTTAAATCAAAACAAAAAGAGTAGGATTTCTAGGATACCCAAATACAAGCGATCTACCACCAATAAATAACAAGCAAATCACCAAATATATCCAAAACGGCATTCAAAGTGAGATATTAAAAGCAGGTGCTGACATCTTAGTCCGTCCATTAGCATACTTATTTAACATGGTTCTCGACATAGGTCAAGTACCGAAGCAGTGGAAAAGGTCCGATATAATCCTTCTCTACAAGAAGCTGGCTAATTACCGCCCCATTAGTCTACTCTCAAGCATATACAAACTTTTCACATCAATTTTGCAAAGCCGACTGAGCCTGGACATTGTGATGAGTTCCAACCGGTAGAACAAGCGGGATTTCGTTGCGGAATTTCAACAACAGACCACATACATGTAATGCAACAAATTACAGAGGAATACAAAGAAATGAATAGGCCACTCTACATTGCTTTAATTGATTATACCAAAGCATTTGACACAATTTCTCACGAAGCAATCTGGGAAGCTCTGAATAAACGTCACATACACGAAAATTACATAAGAGTACTGAAAGACATTTACAAAGACAGCTTTAGTCAAGTCAAACTAGAAGTTTGAGGTCCAGTTATACCAATCTGCAGAGGAGTAAGGCCAGGGGATCCCATTTCACCCAAGTTGTTTATATCAGTATTACAACAAATTTTTGAAAATCTCAACTGGTAGTCGGAAGGGATAAAAATCAACCGAGACCGACTTACCCACCTCAGATTTGAGGACGATATTGTGCTTTTCGCAGAATCAAGTAAAGATTTGGAAAAAATGATAAATACCTTAAATAAAGAAAGCGAAAAACTAGGCCTAAAAATGAACGAAAATAAAACGAAAGTCATGACAAACAGCCACAAAAATACGATAAATCTAAACGGAAAACCGCTTGAATATGTGACCAGCTACATATATCTAGGAAAACAAATATCATTTGAAGATAAGAATGTAGAACAAGAGATTCAGCGACGTATTAACAAGAGCTGAAAAAAGTTCTGGTCCATGAAAGAAATCCTTAAAGGAGATTTCCCCCTCTACTTAAAGAAAATTGTCCTAGATACCTGTGTCCTACCTACACTTACATACGGATGTTAAACGTGGACTTACAACACCAAAATAAAGACTAAATTAATGGTATGCCAGATAGCAATGGAAAGGAGTATATTAAAAATAAAAAGGATTCAAAAAGTGAAAAGCGTACAGATAAGAAGAAAAACAAAAGTTGTAGATGCCTTACAATATGCTCTAAAACTGAAATGGAAGTGGACAGGGCATATAACGAGACACACGGACAGAAGATGGACATTAAAGTCAACTATATGGGAAGGACCAAGAGGAAAAAGGAGAAGAGGGTGTCCCAGAAAAAGGCGGATAGATGATATAAAAGCGATAGCAGGAAACGAATGGATAAAGAAAGCTAAGAACAAAGAGGTCTGGAAAAAACTGGAGGAGGCCTTTACCCGAGAAGAGGTTCCGATCGATGGAAATGACAACAATAATAGTACATTATCATGAAACAATTTTTTAAATAATTTTCAATATTTTAGCTAATTTGTAACCTTAACTTATCTTTAAAAAAATGTATATAATGATCGGAAACAAATGGGCTTTATTATTATTATTATACTTAATTACTTATGATATTCTTATTCTAATTTACACTTCCGACATAACATATATATTGTACAAAAAGCTAACAAAGTAATAGTATGTATTACAAGTACATTACGATCGTTTTGCAACTTTTCTCTTGCAACATGATTGAAGCATTCTCTAATATTATGCTATAATGTGTTTTCCTTATTAATTTTTTTTACTCGAATTGACTACGCTATTGACCTAACAAGGTCTTAACAGCTTCACCGGACTACATTTTTCTTATTAATCTACTCACACACTCAAAACACAAAATATCGTTTTGTTTCCGCAAAAGCACGCACACTGTCGTTAAAATTAAACAATACTTAGTAAATATGAAGTTAAGATATGTAAACAAGGCTCTTAGTATGTAGGTAATAAAAAAGTATCGTTAGTATACTTTTAGTTTAAAATTCCTATGTATAGATTTCAAGAATTTTTTTTTCATTTATCGGGATTGGATCGGCTTCGGAAAAATATTTGAAAATTATCGCAGTATATGTTAAAACTACTGTCAAGAAATGTCGCTGCCACGTTCATTAGATAACTAGAAGGTGGTGCTTTCATGGTTTATATTTGGTGGTTTATATCTAATTGTCAAATGGTTTTGTGAAAACTCTAAGTAATCGGCTAATAAGATGTATAATATTATTCGTATACAAATTAGGGAAGACGATTTGACATCGAATAATCTATTTTTAGACATAGAAAATTCGTTTATATTCGTCTAATAGATCCAATAAATTGATGTCTGACACAATAAAATCGTGATTAAATTGTATATATTTAAATAAAAATAAAATCGTACAATAATCTACTCATTTAAGTAAAAAAAAGTTAAAAAAAATAATATTTAAAACATCGATTTTCTAATAATAAACTTTCTAAAACTCGATTTTTTTATAAATCGATTCGGATTCGAATTGATTCGCATCAATTAAAAAAATCGGTTTATTTTGCGAAGAATCGCCATTCCTAATTCAAATAAGAATTCCTAAATAAAACAATATTATAATGTGTTACATATTAGATTGAAAAAAGGATATACAATTTTCGAGCCAAAAAACTTTTATAACTACAGAGAAGTGTACATTAAAACAGTAATAAATCAAAAAAAAGAGTAAGTAGGTAACGCAGAGCGCAGACTTTAACTCACGTCGGAGGAAAAAATTTAAATTTACCGTGCATACGAAATATTGTGCAAAGTGCTCCCCGTATGAGGATTTACTGAATAAATTGTCTGCGTTTCATATGAAAACATTATGAAACGTAGGCAATGTTAAAATAACTTATTCATTCAAGTTTATCAGTATTTCTTTTATATACTTCATGTAGAATGCATCAACTTATAGTTTATATATGAGAATTCCTCTGAATCTGCCTTCCAAAACATCGCTTCGTTATCAATACTTCTATACTGAATATTGTAAAGCTGTTAAGACCTTGCTAAGTCAATAGCGTAGTCAGTTCAAGAAAAAAAAAATAAAGCTGAAGAGTTTGTTCGCTTGCATGCACTAATCTCAAAAGGTTATAGGCTAATTAAGACCAATAGTAGCGGAGCACCAATGAAGAATGTTCCAAAAGCGGTGTTAACGTACGTTTTATCTAAAGATATTCTCACCTTCTACGTAAAGTCACGAGTTAAAATTTACGTTAGCCCTAAGTCACTATTTCACGCGGACGTAGTCGCGGGCAGAAGCTAGTTTTGTATAAAATTAATATGTAGATATGAGGAACATCAATTCTACTGTGAATAGGGATCTTATAATCCCAACAGTGGGCCCCGATCCCATCCAATTTCGTGACTCGCACTCGATGACACAACACGTCAATGTGCCCGCACTTGACTACTACTCGATTGGAAAACATACGGTATATCATTGCACACGTCACCGCAACTTCCTTGATGACTATTTCTTCAAAACGCCTACCAACCGACATAAAACAATAACTAGTGTTAACTATCTTTTAATAGATTTAAGCGTTTGACCACAATCTCATCTGATTTTAAACTTAAATTACGATGTAATGTAAGATGGTAAACATTATAAACCTGCTGACATCCTAAACCGGGTGCTTGGTGATAGATTTTCAACTTGGGGTGGTATCTAGCCCTAGGTGGATTTAGAAAAATAGGCTAAATGGGGCATGGTTTCGTCAGAATGTTTCTATTCGCCTTCTAGTCCGACTCCGTTGCAAGGATTCGAACCCACGTCTATCGAAGCTGTATCTGAACACGCTATCAACTGAGCCATAATCACTTCAACTTTTTTCCTTATTTAAATTGTTGTGAACACTTATCAGAAGATAAGGTCACGTAAACTGTTAAATCTTATCTCTTATCTATTTTTTATTTCACAGACGTTATACTTAAATACTTTGTAATTCCCATAACTGTAACAATCCAAACAACATCGTTAAAATCCGTCAAACTGTTTACGTTATAAAACGTACCATGTGAAATAAGGACGAAATTTGCGTATTTCTTGAATATATAAATTCATAACAATAGAATCCAACATAATTGAAATTTTTAGAATTAAAGAATTCGTTTATTATGTAAATGGCTGTATCTAATCATAATAAAATTTTCGTATATATCACATTATAATATAACCCGCGGTTTGAACTCTAATTAATAGGTCATAAGTGGTATATTTTTCACGTGCCATTCTGGTATTCAATTTAAATTCTCAATTTTTTTTCGTCAATGGCACACCCATTAGAGTTAATTTTACAATAGAATAGAAATAGGCCAAGATAAAATATCAATAAGTATGTTTACAAATTTGACTTGGAAACTCTGCGAATTTTACGTATTCAATATGTCCCACACGCGACGCGACGGCCGCGCCCTCTCACCCGTGGGGAAAACTTTATAATTCCAATGTTAATAGAACAAAAGTCGACTCAGTTTTAATTCGTGACTTGAATTATTTATATGTACCAGTATCGCTACTCCATTATTGCTCATGTATATCGTCACTTGAATATTATCTTCTCAGGAGTATATTAGAATTAAATTTATTCCTTTCTTTATTTTGATAAATACCTGTTTTGTTACCTAAAATTACCAGACTTTTAACAATTTTATTGCAATAGATAACTTTTTGAATTACTTATACATGTTGAAGGTATTTGTGTAAATTTCTGTTATATAACTGTTCATTATTTAGAATTCAGAATATCCAACATATGAATTTTATATATTTACCAACGAGAGCATAACCGAGACCGACTATTCCATACCTTTACCGTGCCAATTCAGGTCGCATATACAATAATAAAACATCAATCTATCCGTAGGTTTTCAATTATTTTAACTGAATTTTAACGTTTTGTTAGAAAAATAAAGACCAAAGACTGCGACAAATTAATAATGTGGATCCAAATAAGAATACGAAAAGATATTTCCACAGGACGGAACCCTCCGCGATGTGAAGTCATACTTGTGAAGTCACAACGTGTCTCAACTAATGTTCTTTTTAATTTGGTTAGGAAACATTATCATAATATAAGAATAGTGGTAAAAAAACCATTGAAGTACTTGATCACTACGCTGTTGCGCCGGCCCACGATAAATGAGCGATTTCAAACAATTATATATGTATTTATGTATACTACTGATTTGTGAATACGTTATTAATCGTAAATGTAAGTATGTAAACAAATGTATGTAATAAATTAAAAAAAAAACGGTTGACAGATTCGATGTGTACGACTTGTTATTAATATTCGTGTGGCTTTTAATCGATCAGATATGTTGATATTTTGAAGTGACCTTAAATTAAGATATGGCTACATAACATCTTGTTTGATTTTGTATAGTTTTTTTTAATATCACGTTTATTACATTTGTTACTATTTGTTCTACTTTGTTATGCATATTTGTTATCATTGTTTGCTATATTTTACATAAAACTAAGCCACTACTTCAAGGTATGATACTCCGGTTTTGTGCGTATCATTCAAAAACTACTGGATACATTTCGATTTTTTTTAATTTGTTTTATTTCCTACTTCATAGCTACTTGATTATTATATAAAAACATTATCATGATAGCCTCATTTATAAAAAAAAATACAATTTTAAGAAGCTACATCTTTTATAAGCACTAACAGACAAGTGATGTGTCTTCTTGCCTTCAAGAAGTGGTGTTAAACAATGTGATACTTCCTTACACATAAAATAACGTAAACATAAAATTAAAAGTGTACAAGTATAAATAAAGAAATGTACAAATTGCCTTGCAATTATAAATTTATTGTCACCCCATTTAATACAGTAATACAAATTATTATAGATTTTTAAAATATTTATAGTAATCGCTTAAAATTATGGTTTCAGTGTGGCACTTTTGAAATAATAATCAGCGTTGTGATCGTACCAGTCGAGGATCTTTCCGTCATACCAGACGTAAGCTCCCTTCACAGTGTCCGGGGCCTCTAGAACCATGTATATAGGAACCTTCGCAGCATCGTCCACGCTGTAGAAGCCAACTCCTTTAGTCATGTCAGTACGCACGAGCCCCGGGTGCATCGAGTTCATACATATATTCCTACTCTCGTATTCTTTCTGATGGATCATCGTAACCGCGCTGAGCGCTACCTTCGCAATTCTATAAGCAGCGACACTACCACCATCGGCTATTTCCTCGAGATTAAACTGACCGTTCTTTTTCCCTTCCAGGAACCAAGAGACAAATTCATTAACATCTTCCACTGTGAGATCACGTCGGGATAGCCTCTCAATCCAGTACTTATTCTTTATATTAGATAAATGACCACAATCACTAGAAATATTCAATACCCGAGCGTTATCTCTTAATATAGGAAATAGTATTTCTTTGATTGTTAATATGCTGTAGTAATTTATGTCGACTATATATTTTATTTCTTCATAAGATTTATCAAACTCGAGGCCACCTGATACTGCAGCGTTATTAATCAATATATCGATTCCACCATGTTTTTTAACTATGTAGTCCTTGAACTCGGTAATACTTTGTCTGTCTGTGATATCCAGTTGATGGTATTCAGGATATAGGCCGAGTTCATTGAGTGCGGCAACGGCTGCCTTGCCTCGTTCTTCGTCACGTGAAGTGAGATATACAACACCGTCGAACCTTTGAAGGAGACCTTTGACGATAGCGAAACCAATTCCTTTATTAGAACCGGTTACAACAGCTACTTTAGTTGACATAGTGCACGGAACACTAACGACGCGTCTTGCCTTCCTTAATAAATCTATTCAACTGAACGGTCCACTACAATCTAGTTTGTTATTATACCTTGAATATGGATATATAGAGTTGTGTCGATTACTCATCCATTCGTTTATTCGGTGTTTTTTAGCTTGAAATCACCGACTATTCGCTTTCAACATTTCTCGTATACGTAATGTACTACACTAGGAGTTAATATAAGTTTTGACTGTTTATGAACACGAGCAAACATTTCGTATTTTCTCATGCATCAAGTATTAGCATAGCGCTTATCAAATGCATAGACTAGTTAAACTCGACCGCATGGAAAACGATTCATTTGTTTATATTCGAATATTATTAAAATATACTGTTTACAAGGAAAAGCTAATTTAAGCATTAGAAAATAAAATTAAAATTTGCAAATTTCTGTTGTTTTATACTATTTTATTCTTTATTATATCTAATATCTTATCGTTATATTTATATTTGCTTTTATTTATATTAGTATATATTTGATTTTTTTCTAAGCATTCAATTATAATATGTATAGTGATCATTTTGTAAATCGTATTGGTATTTGACGAACTAACAATTCTTTATTAGACTTAGGCGAGTGTAACGTTACAGAGTATTTTTTCAACTCACCCGAAGACTAGTTCAAAAATAGTTTGTAGTTTACTTGAAGAAATACCGATGTATTATGATTATTATGACAGGTATTACTTAGTTATCTATGTTTAGTTTTTAGGGTATTACTTAGTTATCTATTTTTAGTTTTTAGTAAAATAGCTCAGTAGTTAGCATGTTCAAACATCGCGATTGGCGTATAGTCGAATCCTGAGTCGTTGGTATTAACACGGAGCTATCACTGATCAAAAATGTGAAAAAATGATAAGGATTTTCTTCACCTTCAAGGTGAAAATCAACCGCCAAACACCTCTGCACAACACGCTTATCATCTTCGACCACACCGTCAATTAAAATCAGGTTGAAACATTGTTAAGCGCTTAATCCTATCTATATATATATAATAAGAATGTAAATCTAATATTTCTGTACTTCTGTACTTTTGTGAAAAAAAATTTTGCAGCTGTGTTTGAATAAGTAATAAAATACATACCAATAATGTTTAGAAATGTCTGTCTGCCTGTTTGTTTGAACACGCGCCATTACTAAAGTATTGCCTTCACGATAAAACCTCACCAAGGAATTTATAAAGCATATCTTTGAGTAATATTTAGTATTGGTTTTATTAAAATCGGTTCCATCTATTAAAAGTTATTGTAATTTTAATGACGACACGACTTCACTACGAAAGAAAAGTAGTTAAGTAAATGGACTTAATACATTTAGATAATTTTATTAGTCACTGTTTTTACATTAGGTTACACGTAAACGTAATAAATATACTAACTATTATGAGTTATATATAAATGAAATGAAATTTGGAGCAACTTAATGAATTATGATTGCATGTTAAGCGCCTAATTTATAGACCTATTGCATAAACGATAAAACTTAATTAATGAATTAGCAGAGTTTTGTAATATAATTGAATAACTAAACTATTGACGTCTAGTATATTATTTACTGTCCAAATGCAACGTTAGATGAAAAACCAAATGTATTTAATCTAGTCGGATATTCGATTAGTCGGCCAAATGTAAACATCGAGCATCACTAATAATTATCTTTGCAAATGTATAAATTATTATCCGGTAACAACAAAAATAGGTTGAAACTTTTTGTATAATATAACAATATTATCATATTGTTTTCATTTAAATTGCTTTGATAGGTAAAGGCCTGTTATTATTCAAAATACTTGACACTAACGAATACTTATTGATATGAGAATCTATATGCTTGGTTAAATGATATAGTGTTTGATTGTGTGAAGGTATATGGAGCGTATGGCTTGTACGACGGATCAAGTGTTAAATATTGGCTTCCATACCATATATGTTAAATAGATAATTCTTAATACGAGCGTATATGAAAATGGATATCTATTGTACTTTTTATAATTATGGAACAATACAAATTGCGTGTAATTTTTTTAATACGAGTTCCGTTGTGCTGTCTATACAATACGGATGGCGTATGTAATTTCAATGGCATGTACAGGTCAAGTTCTGCAAATAAACATAGGATGTAATTTGTCGTTTCCCTTCTAGAAATATCATATTAACTCGCGACATCGTTTACCTAGAAGGTGAACCCCGATTTTGAAACATCCATCATTAGGGCTCCGCTCCTATTGCTCTTAGCGTTATGATATATAGCCTTCCTCGATAATTGAGCTATCTAACACTAAAAAAAAATTTTAAATCGTATCGGTTATTCCTGAGATTATTGTGTTCAGGCAAACAAACTCTTCTGCCTTATAATATTATTAAAGGATTAATATTATATTATATAATCTATCTATCTATACTATAATAAAACTGTAACAAGTCGAAATCTGTACATTAAATATTTTTTGAAAATTTTAATCAGGGTAGACTATGTTATCGATATAGAAGCCAAAAATAATCTTTTTACAATTTTTGTCTGTCTGTCTGTCTGTCTGTCTGTCCCTATGAACACGCATCACTCTGAAACTACTGAACCAATCTTGACGAAACTTGACATAGTGATAACTAATATTACGAGATTACATTAAAGATACTTTTTGTCCCATAAAACGCAAAGGGTTCTCCAGGATTAAGGATTAAAGCCTAGAACCTAAACCCGTATTACTCTGAAAGTACTAAACCAATTTTAACGAAACTTAACACAGTAATAACTGATATTACAAGGCTACATCCAGGATACTTTTCGTCCCATAAAGCGCAAGGGGTTCTCCAGGATAACGAAAAACAAAAATGTGTAGTTAACGTAACTAGACTTTTTTGCGACACCTTAGTACAAGAGCCGGCAACGTTGAAAGAACAAGAATTTTAGAATACCTGGTTCTTTAATATATCAATATATATATATTTTTTGTATCATAGGAGGCAAATGAACAGGTGGGTCACGTCATGTTAAGTGACCACCACCCTCTATAGACATTAGCAATACCAGTGGTGTCGCAAGTGCGTTGCCAACCTGTATATGGGGGAGGGCAAAGGAGGAAAGGAGAAGAGAAGTGGGCCTCCGGCGCTCTCACTGACCAAACGAAACACTACAACGCAAGCGCTGTTATTTCACGTCGATTTTCTGTGAGAGGATGGTATTAGCCCGAAAGGACACTTGATAGCCGGTTAACGTTGTATTTTTAATGCGCGTTTTGATTTAATTAATTTTGATTTATGAATAGGTTTGGGAACATTTTTTTTAGTAACTTTTAAACGCAATTAAAAGCATGAATTTATCACAGTCAGAAACATTTCTTTATAAACAATCATATATGTATACCCGCAGATATATTTTATAAATAAAAATAATCAATTTTAAACCAATTATTTTTTTTCCATAGCAAAGAACAAATTTCATTTTATTAAACATTATTGATATTAAGATTTCACCATATACAATGAAACAACGATAAACGTAAAGGTATGTACGTGTGACTTGAGATTGACGCCATTTTAAATATATGCGTCGTCGACCATCAGGCTATACGAAACCGAAATAGCTTGGGACGGTGAGGTGAAATATCTCGGTGTCACTTTAGATAAACACTTAAATTTCGATTCGCACACAGATAGAGTGTAAAACAAAGCCGTTATGGTCTTGGGTCGTCTCTATCATTTGCTTTGTGATAATAGTAAAATGTCCCCCAGACATAAACTCACTTTATATAAAACTTGCATCCGTCCGATTATGACGTACAGTTGTTCGGTCTTTGCACATGTGCAAAATCGTATTCAAAAGTTGCAGGTTCTCCAGAACCGAGCCCTACGTAAAATAACCGGTGCCCCATGGTACGTCCGGAATAAGGATCTCCACAGGGACCCGGAGATGCCTTCTGTCTGGGCGTATATAAAATCACTCACACGTAGTTATTTCGAGAAAGGCGCGAATCATACCAGCCCTTTAGTGGTATCCGCCACGAACTATGAACCCGTACCCAACGCTGCGCAGTATAGAAAACGACCGCGACACATTCCTACCGACCCTCCTGATGCAATCACGTCAGCGAAAGATCAGTAGCAGCCTGTCTCTTCAAACAAAGCGTGTTCACGTCCACCCCCCATAATCACTATCACACCACCATGGTCCAAGGGTAAATTTCGCTCCCGCACACCAGATTAGGCCCCGCTCGGCAACGGCTCAAGCCTAGGTCCGTTTCCTCTGCGTGGAGCCCTTGAGTACGCTGCTCACGTGATACAGTGATACAAAACTTTACATCACTGCTACAACATCACACACATCACCTATACACATATGCACGCCTACACGGTTACATGCTGTTTTTCTTTTTCAGAGAAATAAACACACAACAAAAAGTTGTACCCTTATTTTTCCCTATCCTATACTATATAGTTAAGAGAAAATATTCCGACACAAAATACATATAGGAGTTGTTGAGGCACGCATGCTTGGTAAACATGCATGTTTCAATAACTTATATACGTATATCTAGATAGATTAGCTTAGGTTAGCTCAGATAGGTCGTGATTTTTTGCACAAAACAGGTGACAGCCCAAGCCGAGATGTGCCGTTCACCCTTAGTTGGTCGCCCAAACATGCCAAGTCGGTTGAGTGCCTTCAGCACTTGCCTCAATAGTTCGGTGAAGCTGTAAAGACCTTTCCAGGTCAACAGTGTACACATTTCGAAAAAAAAAATGCGTCGATAACATACGTTGCTACAATTATCACTATCTTTATCGTGCAGCCAGTACTGCACTAAACTATACCTATAGCTATATTCTATTCACATATTATTTTTATAGCAATAGATCGGTCTAAATATTCAGTTAATACAGGTATTAAACATCTAAACAACAAAATTAAATCTTTCACACTAATTCAGTAATTAGTGTGAAAGATGAAATTTGTACTTATTAATATCGAAATATAATATTAATAAAATTACTGCTATTCTAACATGGGTTAAGATTACTTTTATTTTTATTTCCAAAAAAAAGCATCAAGCACAGTATTGTCAATATCAAAAATATCTTTCAATAATAATTCCATTTTAATAACGTTTCAAAGTTAGTAAAAAAACACGATATAAATTTAATGCCAAATATTTAGTGTAACAACTTAGAATAATCTACAATAGAAACATATCAACATGGATAAATTACCAAAAGGTGATAGGTACTATGTTGTGAGTGGTACAGATATTATTTATAAAAATATGTTGGAAATATATTTAAAATACGTTTTCGAAACAGTTTATAACTCTTAGACAATAGTTTCAAGCAAGTGACAGTTGACGACGCTTCGCCGCGATGTTTGACGCTTCGATACGGTGTTCATATATTTTTCTTTAATACAGTGGGGTATAAAAAGGTTTTAATACAAGTTGAAGATAGTTATGACAAAGTCAGTGGTAGAAATGTATTTAGTTTTATGTAGGTTAGTTTTTATCTTAATTGATCCTGGTAGATGATTTTTTTTTCTCGAAATGACTACCCTATTGACCGAGCAAGGTCTTAACAGCTTCACCGGAATATAAACAACGGAGTGGTAAATGATGCTACGAACGGGTACTAGGCTTATTAAAAAAAATCACATTTAATCTGGGTATATGTTTCAGTGAATCCGTGGATAGTTTGGATTCACAATTGGAAATGGTAGTTGTGGCTGCAATCGGGTATCAGTTTTATTCAATTTTTTGCGTTTAAAAATACTATTGAAACCAGTGATAACCAATTTGGTGCAGACGAAGTTGCACGGGTCGGCTAGTTAGTAATAAAAGAAGATACTAATTAACCCTCTGAGTGATCACAGGCGAAAGTCGATAACATTGGAAGTAATATTGGTACCAGTTTATTTAGACCGGTGAAGCTGTTAAGACTAGTCCGTTGAAGTTGTTAAGACCTTGCTAGATCAATATCGTAGTTACTTCAAGAAAAAAAAACCAGATTATTCTCAAACCACTTTGGGACTAACGACAACCTTCCACGTAAGTTATAAAACGATACTAATTCATTTACGTCAAATTGGAGAGATAACAAAGCTCATAAAGTGGGTATCGTACGAATTCAATGAATAACAACAACAAACTAGCATCCAAGCTTCTCGTAACTTCTTCCATACGCACACAAATAAGGAAATTTTTAGTAGGATTGTTATTGCCCCTTAGTTATACTGATTGGATGTATGGGACGGAGCCAACGTAAAGTGACCGGTGCTCCGTGGTACATCCGGAGAGTCGATCTCCATAGAGACCTAGAGATCCCTTCTATCTTGGCGTACGTAAAATCACTTACGATTAGTTATTTTGAAAAAGCCGCGAATCACTCAGTCCGTTAGTGGTATCCGCCGCAAACTATGAACCCGTACCTAATGCTGGGCGTTATAAAAGACGTCCGCGACACATTTTTACCGACCCTCCTGATTCAATCACGTCAGCGAACGATCAGTACCAGCCTGTCCCTCGAAACAGAGCATGTTCACGCCCACGCCCGCGTAACCACAGATCACGCTGCCGTGGTCTGGGGGTTAATTTTGCTTCCGCACACTCGATTAGGCCTCCCACGGCAGCGGCTAAAGCCTAGGTTCGTAGGGAGCCCTTGAGTGCGTTGCTTACGCGATACGGTGACACACAAATATACATCACCGCTACAACATTACACGATCACCCCCACACACGTGCACGCCCACACGTTTACACATGAAGGTGGAAGGGTTTACTTTTTTTTCCCTTATGGAACTGAAAAACTCTCAATTTTGCGATAATAAATATATAATAATAATAATAATAAATTTATTTATTTGACCTCACAATTACATTTTTAAAAGTAAACAATATTGTTTATGAACAAAAGGAAAAGTATACATTTATAGAGCAGTAAATTTTATAATGCAAATAAATGTGAGGTCTGGGGTCTGAAAAAGGTTCAAAGACCTGAACTACAGATCTCCAGACCCTCGTTCTCTAGAACGGAGCTGTATTCTTATTACTTTTTCTAAAAACAGTAAATCAAACTATAAAGGTCTTATGAAACTATAGATAATAGATTTTCAGTATATTTGTATGAAATGTGCTAGTAAGCAATTTCGAATAATACGTTTTGCTCTGTGGTTAGTTAACTGATATATTTACAGAATAGAATTAATCTGGTTGTATATATGAGGACCAAGAAAACAGAAAAATTTATGTGAAAATTGTAGGCGGAGTGAATTCGTCTTACATACATGATGTTTGTGTCTTTTACCGAAATGAATATTAGGATCATACTTTAATCGACAGTGCATGGCAAGGATAATTTTTTGGAGGAAAAGTTGTCTTACAGTAAGAACATTCGATATGCTATACAGTTCAACTGTTGAAAATCTAAATGGCAAAAACGAGTTTACTTTTAGAACTGCCCGTTGAGCACGCTCTAATTTTATTAAGGTAGTTTTGGCGGCCCCACCCCTGGATGTGATGCAATATGTAATAATCGACTGACTGATGGCAAAATAAACAGATTTAATCATTTTGGTATCTCCAATGTGTCGTAGATTTTTGAATATAAAAATAAGTATACGAACTCTAGACGCAAGAAGTTCAATATGAGGCTGGAAAGAGAGGGAACTGTCTATTATTATAACTAAATATTTTACAGTGTTGACACGCTGTATTTGGATACAGCGACAAACAGAAGAATCTTGATATAGATAAGTGTGTGCGTATAAAGAAAGGTGACTATAAGGAGGTTTTTTATAGTTTAAATGAGTAAAAGCTATATATTTGGTTATTTCAATGTTTAAAGTTAATAAATTTACATTTAACCATTGCTTCACAGCGCTTAATCCATTTTGTGAATGTGTGAAAACTTCACCACATGACTCGCTTGAAAAGATCAAAGCAGTGTCATCTGCAAATGTTAATATTTTGCCATAAGGTAGGGAGAGGTTACATAAATCGTTAATGTAAATAAGGAAGAGAGTAGGCCCGAGAATACTACCTTGAGGCACGCCATAAGTAACAGGCAGATCACTACTAATATAGTTATCTATTTTGACACATTCTTTGTGATAAATAATCAGCCAATAATTTTAGTTGAGTACCTCGAATCCCTATTCGTTCCAATTTGTTAATAAGAATTGGAACTGAAACAGTGTCAAAAGCTTTTGCTAAATCTAAGAATATGGCTAGAGGTTTGTACTGTTTATCTATTGAAGTAACAATATAATCTGTAAATTCTAATAAAGCATCTTCACGCGATCTATTTTTGCGAAAACCAAATTGATTTGCAGAAAGTAATTGATTGCGTTCCAGATATTTAACCAGTCTGGAATTTAATAATCCTTCGAAAATTTTTGATATGGTTGGGAGGATAGAGATAAGCCTGTAGTTGTTGATGCAATCTTTATTACCGGCTTTATGGATAGGATAGGACTTTAAGACACCAGGAAAAATGCCTGATGTAAATGAAAGATTACAGATATACGTGAGAGGACCAAAGAATAAACCAAAGATGTTATCGCGTGCCGAATATGAGTTATCTTTTAGGTTTGATATTAAAATTTCAATTTCGGTTTCAACTGTCGAAAGAAGAACAAATGATTTAGATGATGAGGGAATATCATTTATGATAGGGTTCAAGTTACTTTCTGTCTTTATCCCTTCTGCTAGTGACTTACCTATATTAGCGAAATATGAATTAATAATATTAACCTGAGATTGTTGATTAAGGGTGGATATTAAATCTATAGCATCGTTCTTTGGTTTAGGCGGAAATGCAACTCTTTTTATGATTTGCCAAAGTTTCTTTACGTTGGATTTACAATGATTAATTTCCTGCTTTTCATATGAAATTTTTGATTTTTTTAAGAGCATATTACAGTAATTTCTGTATCGTTTATAAGTTGTTTGTAGAATTCCATTATTTGGTGATTTTTTTAATTTTTTGTGTAAGTTGTCTCTATTGCGCATGCAATTTAGTAACCCTGGTGTAATCCAGGGACGAATATTTCTCTTGCGTTTAGATGTCTTGAACAATTTAGTATTTAAGGTAATAGATTTCTTGATTAAATCTATCTGATATGATATTGCTTATTAGTTATTGCTTTATTAGTATCATTAAAGCTATAAACTTTATGTAAATCAATACTCTGCATGTATAGATCGAAACCCTCGTAATCTGACTTGCTAGTGAATTTTGATGTTTTACGCAATGTTATATGTAAACATAAATTTAACATGATGTGATTTTTTTAATTTTTTGTGTAAGTTGTCTCTATTGCGCATGCATTTTAGTAACCCTGGTTTACTCCAGGGACGAATATTTCTCTTGCGTTTAGATGTCTTGGACAATTTAGTATTTAAGGTAATAGATTTCTTGATTAAATCTATCATATATGACATTGCTTATTAGTTATTGCTTTATTAGTATTATTAAAGCTGTAAACTTTATGTAAATCAATACTCTGCATGTATAGATCTAAACCCTCGTAATCTGTCCTGCTAGTGAATTTTGATGTTTTACGCAATATTATATGTAAACATAAATTTTACATGATAGTATAGTGGTCAGTTATAGTAGTGAGCGCTACATAGCAATAAGCGGAATGTCTTGTTTTAATCATAAAACGGTCAAAGCATGTTTTATTATGGGTAGGTATAGTATGAGCTGGTAATATACCGTGAAAAGCCAAAATATTTAGGTATATAGAGGACCTACAATGTTAATGTCACCAACAATAATAAGATTATTAATTGCAGAATATTTACATAACAAGTCATCTAATGAAGTGATAAAATCATCAACACTATGTTCACCAGGAAGTCTATAAATTGCTATAATAGAAATATCATTACTTGGGCTAAGCAATAAACAATCAGCATTTAACAGTTCCGATTCCATCACTTTCATACAATAACCTTTCTGGCAATAAGTCACTATGCCTTCATTTTGTGTTTTGTTCAAAGTAGTTTTGAAAGAATTATAGCCATCCAAAGAGGGTATAAAATCGGGATCTCTTAACCAACACTCTGTAAGTACAATTATGTCCCATTTGATTTTAGATCTTTCTAATAGTGTCTGAAAATTGGACATAATATAATTAATAATACTTCTTATATTCTGACATATTATTTTTAGCGAATTTAAAGATGGTGAAAATAGGCTTTCACAGTTATTAATGTCACACGTTGCAGATTCAGCAATATTAACATTATCTAAATCCGATGTAACATTAGTAAAATTATTGAACGTTTAAAGAAAAAGATATCCAACGTGAGGATCTTAAATAATAGTGAAGCATCATAAAAACACAATATTGACAATAAGCAACCTTATGAAATAACTATTCATAAACCGATAACCTCCATATGACATTAGCAACAAAACGCTTGAAGCTATTTGTAACGAACACTTTGTGCACTGTGTATATTTATAAAACTAACTGCTTATAGTTTTACATATTGCTATAAATACTAATGGCGACAAAATAATATTTTAACAGTTAAATGTGCTTATGAGCGATATAGAACAGATAAATTGCACGCTATAACCTAAGTGATAAATGAATTGGAGTTGATACTTTGAATTATTATGTACCTATAAGAAAACACGGAAATAAAAATGAATATATGATTGAATATAAACAACAAGCAAGTATATAACTTATAATCTTATCGATAATTGATATAAAGTATGAATACAAAGATTTAACATTACCCAATTTGTTGGGGGTATAACTAAATAACATAGCAGAGCTCAAAATGTTTAGAGTCGTCAAACAATTTTTAATATCTATCCTTCTTTTTTTATTGAATTTAATTAGATTTTGAATGAGTACAATAATTTGACATATGTAAGAAAAATAAATTACAAAAATAACTGTATTTGATATTAGCGACACATATATGATATAACAAAATGTGATAGTTTTATTTGTGTTTAGATTAGCGTATATATAAAAAGTAGTAATTCTAACCATTATAATAGTTTTGTTTAGTCAAGTCTGAAGCTCAAGTTGCTGAAGGTAGTCCCCACTTCTGATGTGTATATGAGACTCACCATCCTTTTTCCGTATGAATACTTTTTCATTCTTCACCCAGCAGTATTTAAAGTTTTTGGATTTTACTAATTCCCGGCTGACATAGAAGAGCTTCTTTGTTTTGTCAGCTAGATAATCCGTTGAATAAATGATTTGCTTCGGACCAAAATATTATTATCATTTGTATTAAAACGTTCTTTATTTAACTTCGAGTTATATTGTTTTAGGCTATTTATTATTTCAGTCTTACCAATAGAATTAGTTAGTTGTAGTAATAGTGGCTTATTTTGAGGATTTCTTACCTTCGAACGTTTTATATTTTGAATTTGTGCTGGTTGGGTGGACACTTCTAGGGTGTTACAAATAGAAGTAAAAAGTGAAAGCAGATTTTCATTTTCTTGTTGAGGGATATTTCTTATTTCAAAAAAATTTTGTCTTTGCTGGCGTTGCATTTGATTTGTTAGATTTTCGAGGTTTTCTATTCGTTGTAAATAATTAAATTGTAAATATGGAGGAGTTATTGAGGCATGTATGCTTGGTACACATATACGTTTCAACGACTCATACATATATGAATAGTTAGCTAGGTTAGCTAAGATAGGTCGCGATTTTGCATGCAACAGGCAACATCCAAGCCGAGGTGTGCTGTGCACCCTTGAGCTGGTTGCCAAAATAAAATCGTCTGAGTGCCCTAAGCGCTCGCCTTAGTAGTCCGATGAAGCTGTTAAGACCTTGCTGGGTCAATAGCGTAGTCATTTCGAAAAAAAAAGGACGTAGCCAACCCATGCCCTAAACTCAAATTTAGTCAAAAAAAAGCTGCTTGATTAGTGTTTGGTGAAACTACGCGCGCAATGCATAGGTGTTACCTTGCAGAATTGAAGTGCTGTGAAGAATTTCAAATAAGAATGGATATACTCATTGCGAAACAACTACAATTTGTTCACTCCTTTTTCAGAACATCGCACGACAATCTTTCCCAAACTAAAGAGTTATATGTGAAAACTTTCCATCATCCACAGTGCTCACCAGATTTTGTTCCAAAAAAATCAAAATCAAATACAAAAATACTTTATTCAATTTAGGCCCTAATAACAACCCAGCCATCGAGAAGAACCGGCAAGAAACTCGATGTTTTGCATCTCCCGCGGAATGTGGATTTTTTTCTTTCTATCAGCATTGTTCCATCATCTTTCTATTTTCATTTTCCTATAAGATCAATGAAACTACTAAAATGATAAAAATGCATTGACACTACTCCACAGAAGTTCGGCTAATTAATATATGTTCTTCATTAAAAAACGTTTAACTTTTTACTTTACCACGGCAATTAAGTACTTTAGTGCCAAATATAATGACACAACGCATGATCATTTCATACAAAGCATACCTTTTTTCTTGAACTGACTACGCTATTGATCCAGCAAAGTCTTAACAGCTTCACCGGACTACGTAAAGCATACCTTTTCGAAACATGGTGTTATATTTTACAACAAAGTCCCAAAGCATATTGCTGATTTGCCAGGTAATAAGTTCAAGTGCCATTTCAAGCGGATCTTAATACATACAAGCTATTATAGGGTGGATCAATATGTGAACGATGGTAACACCAGATTAGCCCCCCATCGACAAAGGCTCAAGCCTAGGTCCGTTTCCTCGGTGTGGAGCCCCTGAGTGCGCTGCTCGGACGATACAGTGACACAAAATCTTACACCACTCCGACAACATTATACATAACACCCCCACACACGAGCACGCATACAAGCTTACACATGAAAGTGGAAGGGTTTTATCTTCTTCCCTTATCGAATTGAAATAGTTCAAAAAATTATCCGAAACGAAATATATATAAGAGTTTTTTGGGGCGTGTTCGATGTGAAATTATGATAAAATCAAACACTAACTTTGCAACCGAAACTTTTAATGTCCACTTTTGTCGAGGAAAAATTTGTATCTGAATGACAACGAAAATGTCGCTGTTTTTGTAAAAGGGCCAGAGACAATTTTTATGGCCAGCACGCTACACCACCCCCCTACGGAGTAAAGAAAACCCAGTATAAAAACATTTACAAAACAGAGCATTATAGACATATTTACATTAAGTTTAAAAAAGTAAAGCATACAGAAATAGACTTAGAGTTACAGCAAATTGACAATATAAAACATCAAGTTTACAACGTCTTAAAAAAATAATAACTATAATACAACTATATACATAAAAGTTCTTTACAAATCTAGCGTCGGTTTAAATTTGACACGACGTCCAGATCGAGTAACGTAGGGTGACGGTAATAGATTGTCTATAGGTGGCTTGAGGATAGGAGGAAAGGATGTGACTGGTGAAGATGGTGGAACTAAGGGTTGAGGAGTAACTTCCGAGAAGAAAGCAGGTTTGACGCGATCGATACTGACTACCACTTTCTTACCCTTAATGTCCAAAGTGAGCGTTTTGCCGTCACTTGACCGTTCAAGAACCTGATATGGTCCAGTATAAGGTGGCTGAAGAGGGCGTCGAACAGCGTCATCACGCAAGTATACATGCGTAGCTATTGATATGTCCTTGAATAAGAAAGACTTTTGATTACCATGGCGAGATGCCGGTACTGGTCGAATGTTCGACATATGTTGACGCATCCTAACGACTAAATCAGCTGGATCTTCACCAATACTAGGGTTCTGTGGTGCAACAAGTAGTTCTCCTGGGAGTCTCAATATTTAATGTACATTTAAGGTCATTTAAGGTCCTCTTTAAAAGCGGAGCGCATGCCTAAAAGTACAAATGGTAGAGCGTTCAACCAGGACTGTTCATGACACATTAAAGAGGCTTTAAGTTGCCTATGTACGCGCTCTATCATACCATTTGCCTGTGGGTGATATGCGGTTGTCCTTTGTCGTTTAGTGGCAAAAGTGATGAGGAGTCTGCGGAATAAGTCAGACTCAAATTGAGTACCCTGGTCGGTCGTGATACAGAGTGGTATGCCAAATCTAGAGATCCATTCTCTAGTAAAAGTCTCTACCACTTCTTCTGCAGTTATAGAACGTATTGGCCATACTTCTGGCCACCTCGTTACCCTGTCTATTGCTGTTAAGCAATAGCGATAACCATCGCAAACAGGCAGTGGTCCTATGATGTCCAAATGGACATGGAGGAATCGACGAGATGAAGTTTTAAAATTACTTAGGGGAGCGGTATTATGCCTGGAGACTTTACTGCGTTGGTAGGCAGAACACGCTCGCGACCACTCGCGACATTCTTTATTAACGGATGGCCAAACATACCGCTCGGTGACAAGGCGGGTGGTAGCTCGTGCGCCGGGATGGCTCAAATTATGCAGCTTATTAAAGATAACCCGCCGCAGTTCTGGAGTCACATACGGACGCGGCCTATCTGTGGAAACATCATAAAATATAGAAACGCCAGTACCAGGAATATTAATTTTAGTAAGTTTAAGGCTTGAACCGTTCTTCAACAAATGTTGAAGTTCTTCATCAGTGGCTTGAGAACGTGCTAAGGTTTCATATTCTTGTTCTAATGAAATTACCTCAATTCGTGACATGGCATCAGCAATAAGGTTTTCAGAACCTTTAATGTACTGAATGTCAGTTGTGAATTGACTGATGAAAGATAGTTGGTTCAGCTGTGCAGGAGGAAGCTTCTCTCGTCTTTGTACAAAAGCGTATAACAGAGGTTTGTGGTCAGTGAAAATGGTTGCATTGCTAACTTCTAAAATATAACGAAAGTGTTGTACACTTTCGTATATTGCTAATAGCTCTCGATAATAAGCAGGCCACTGGGATTGTTTGGAAGTCAATTTTTTACTGAAAAAAGCTAAAGGATACCATTGACCATTGACTTGTTGCTGCAAACACGATCCCACGTGAATGCTGGAAGCATCTGTGAACAGACCGAGAGGTGCATCATTAATCGGATGTTGAAGTAAAGTTGCCTTTGAAAGACTATTTTTACAGACTTCAAAATGCTCCAACAGCTTGGGCGTCCATAAAAATGGTTTTGCGCCTTTACTGTTGGTGGCGACTACTGCGTCAATTAGTGGTGCTTGAAATTGTGCAGCATGAGGTATGAAACGGCGATAAAAATTTAACATACCAAGAAAACGTCTGACTCCACTAATAGTTTTAGGCGGCGAGTAATTCAGTAAAGCTTGTACTCGATCCTGAGGAGGGCGAGTTCCTTCTGAGTTAATTGTGTAACCCAGAAAGACTACTTCTGGGGCACCAATTTTGGGGCGTGTTCGATGTGAAATTATGATAAAATCAAACACTGACTTTGCAACCGAAACTTTTAATGTCCACCTTTGTCGAGGAAAAATTTGTATCTGAATGACAACGAAAATGTCGCTGTTTTTGTAAAAGGGCCAGAGACAATTTTTATGGCCAGCACGCTACAAGTTGTTCAGGTATACATATACGTCGGGGAGAACATTATTCTCGTTAACATTGTCATTAGTGGTTACGGATTTAGTGGGCGTCATTCGGGTAAAATGCGAGCACAAAACAATTATCACGGTTTCACATTGTTTTTATTTATATTTCACAATATTTCATCGGATGACAATAATACCGTTGGAAAGATTAACAATCACGACCGAGCAGCGAGTTCGGGGCACGCATCTTACTTTAACCACCGAATATATACTCTCAACAACGATCCAACTCGACCCGTTGCTATCTATCAAACGAATGTGTCACCAACACTGTCCGTTCTTCTAAAGTAAAGATGGCGCCTCGACCCCGCTCGAGGCGCTGGCTCTGCTCTGATTGGTTGTTACGTAAATTACAAATTATTGATTGTTTTAACATTATTAAGGTTTTAAACTATTAGAAAAATGTAACATATGAAATACAATACAAAATAAGCATTTTAAGAGCAATAAAACTGTCCGCCTCTTACAGTAAAGATCTCCTCGACCTCGCTCGAGACACGTGCACTACTCCTGTTGGTCGTTACGCTAATTACAATCTTAATAACTTTAATTAGATTATTAAGTTTTTTAAATTATAGAAAAATGTAACAAATCAAATAAAATTAAATTACAAATTTAGAATATAGAAGAATTTAGAATGTAGACCATATCATGTATGCAAATAATAATCAGCTCGACAGCTTCCTCCGACATATATATATATATAATAAATAATATATATATATATGTGTATTGGTATGTTTCAACAACTAATATATGTATGAGTAGTTAGCTTAGGTAAGTTAAAAAAAAGATAGGTCGCGAATTGCACGTATCAGGCAACAGCCCAAACCGAGCTGTGCCGTGCATCGTTGACTTAGCTGTCAAAAGCATAGTACAATCCAAAAACAGTGGCGACCACCGAGACACAGATTATCTATCGCTGGTCGCCGCCATCATACCGGCCATAATGATGAAAGTCACCCGGTACTGGATATGCACAGGCTGATCCCGAAACGCGACGCGCAGAAGCGAGTCACTATTACGGGCTTTTTCGCCATATGCATGGTGGTTGCGACCCAGTCGGGCTGTAAAACCCTACCACCCCGCTATCGCCATTGCCTCGTTCGTTGATCAGCAGGGTGCACCACGTGCAGGTGAGGTTGGTTTGGGTGTTTCAAGTCCTAAGATGTTACTCGACACCCCTTACACCCCTAAATTGCCCACAGTAATAAAACGGCTGATATTTACACATAAGTATTTAATAGACACACCATTACGATAATTATGTGAAAATCAGTCATGTACGAAAATCGTAATTTTTCGTCTTAATATTATGGTTTACTAGCTGACCTGTGCAACTTCGTTTGCACCAAATTAGTTATCACGCGAAAAAAATTGTTTTTTTTTTTTATCGTAGCACGGCAAAATGCCTGCACTATGCCTGATGGTAACCACAGTATAATCCAAAAACAATAGCGACCACCGAGTCACACACTATACATCGCTGGTCGCCACTATCATGCCGGCCTACAGAAAGCTGGATATGCACAGGCTGATCCCGAAACGCGACGCGCACAAGCGAGTCACTGTTAAAGATTTTTTCGCCATGTACATGGTGGTTGTGACCCAGTCAGGCTGTAGAGCCCTACCACTCCGCAAATAAAACTGATACCCGATTGCAGCCACAACTACCATTTCCAATTGTGAATCCAAACTATCTACGGATTCACTCAAACATATACCCAGATTACATGTTTTTTTTTTTTTAATAAGCATAGTACCCGTTCGTAGCATCATGTACCAGGATCAATTAAAATAAAACCTAACCTACATAAAACTGAATAAACATCTCCACCACTTACTTTATCATAACTATCTTCAACTTGTATTAAAACCTTTTTATACTCCATTGTATTAAAGAAAAATATATGAACACCGTATCGAAGCGTCAAACATCGCGCCGAAATTGTCAAATGTCACTTGCTTGAAACCATTGTCTAAGAGTTATAAACTGTTTCGAAAACGTATTTGAAATATATTTCCAATATATTTTTATAAATAATCTCTGTACCACTCACAACATAGTACCTATCACCTTCAAACCAAGCCAGTTTTATACATCAGGTTCAATCCCTCGGTAGGGATCCCTTGAGTGCGTTGCTTGCGCGATACTGTGACACACAAATATACATCACTGCTACAACACTACACGATCACCCCCACACACGTGCACGCCACACGCTTACACATGAAAGTGGAAGGGTTTACTTTTTTCCCTTATCGAACTGAAAAACTCTCAATTTTCTGATAATAAATATATGCAGGAGTTGTTGATGCGTGTATGCTTGGTACACTTGTACGTTTCAACAACTCATACATATATGAATAGTTAGTTAGGTTAGTTAAGATAGGTCGCGATTTTGCATGCAACAGGCAACAGCCAAGCCGAGGTGTGCCGTGGACCCTTGAGCTGGTTGCCAAAATAAAACTGGCTGAGTGCCTTAAGCGCTCGCCTTAGTAGTCCGGTAACTTATATACGTATATAAGTTATTGAAACATGCATGTGTACCAAGCATGCGTGCCTCAACAACTCCTATATGTATTTTGTGTAGGAAAAATTCCTCTAAACTATATAGGATAGGATAGGATAACGAAAAATAGGGGTAGAACTCTTGTATCACTGTATTGTGTGAGCAGCGTACTCAAGGGCTTCACGCCGAGGGAACAGATCTAGGCCTGAGCCGTTGCCGAGGAGGGCCTAATTTATTGTGCGGAAGCGAAATTTACTCCCAGCCCATGACGGCGTGATCTGCGGTCATGCGGGTGTGGGCGAGAACACGCTCTGTTTGAAGAGACAGGATGGTATTGATCATTCGCTGACGTGATTGAATCAGGAGGGTCGGTAAAAATGTGTCGCGGTCGTCTTCTATACTGCGCAGCGTTGGGTACGGGTTCATCGTTCGCGGGGGATACCACTAACGGGCTAGGATGATTCGCGGCTTTTTCGAAATAACTACGTGTGAGTGATTTTATATATGCCCAGACAGAAGGCATCTCCAGCTCCTGTGGAGATCCTTACTCCGGACGTACCATGGGGCACCGGTGATTTTACGTAGGGCTCGGTTCTGGAGAACCTGCAACTTTAGAATACGATTTTGCGCATGTGCAAAGACCGAACAACTTTACGTCATAATCGAACGGATGCAAGTTTTATATAAAGTGAGTTTATGTCTGGGGGACATTTTTCTCTTATGACAAAGCAAATGATAGAAACGACCCAAGACCATACAGCTTTGTTTCGCACTCTTTCTGTGTGTGAATCGAAATTTAAGTGTTTATTTAAAGTGACACAGAGATATTTCACCTCGCCGGCCCAAGGTATTTCGGTTTCGTATAGCCTGATGGTCGACAACGCATATATTTAAGATGGTGTCAATCCCAAGTCATACGTTTACGTTTATCGTTGTATATGGTGGTCAATAATGTTTAATAAAATGAAATTTGTTCTTTGCTATGGAAAAAAATAATTGGTATGAAATTTATTATTGGGAACGAAGTTCCCTACGGCAGGCTTGGAGGAGATAGGGATTTTGCTGCGCGACCGAACTGAAAAAAATGTGATAGTGAAACCGTAACGAAAAGTGCATGGAATAAATCAGTTAAATGAGACGTGCGTACCTGGTGTCCCACGACACCACATTCTTTTTTTTATTTATAAAATATATCAGCGGGTATATATATGATTGTTTATAAAAATGTGTCTGACTGTTTAATTGCCTTTAAAAGTTACTGAAAAAAAATGTTCCTAAACCTATTATTGATAAATAATAAATCAAAATTAATTAAATCAAAATGCCTATTAAAAATACAACGTTAACCCGCTACCAAGTGTCCTAAATTCTGTCTATTGATATATTGATAATTTCTGTAGGTGGTAGAGCCACTCTGAAGCTATTACTGGTTTCAGCATGAATGGGTCGGCTCGTTCGGGCTAATACTGCCCCCTCAGAGAAAACCGACGTGACATAACAGTGCTTGCATTGTAGTGTTTCGTTCGGTCAGTGAGAGTGCCGGAGGCCCACCTCTCTTGCCCTTTCCTTCTTTCCCTTCCCTTACCCTCCCCCATATACAGGTTGGAAACGCACTTGCAAATCCCCTGGTGTTGCTATAGACGGTGGTGGTCACTAAACATCACGTGACCCACCTGTCGTTTGCCTCTTATGATACAAAAAAATATATATTCATATATAAAAGAATCAGGTACTCTAAAATTCTTGTTCTTCCAACATTGCCGACTCTTGTACTAAGGTGTCGCAAAAAAGTCTAGTTACTTTAACTACAAATTTTTACTTTTCGTTATCCTGGAGAACCCCTTGCGTTTTATGGGATAAAAACTATCCTGGATGTAGCCTTGTAATATCAGTTATCACTGTGTTAAGTTTCGTTAAAATTGGTTCAGTACTTTCAGAGTAATACGGGTTTAGATTCTAGACTTTAATCCTTTATCCTGAAGAACCCTTTGAATTTTATGGGACAAAAAGTACATTTGATGTAATCTCGTTATATTAGGTATCACTATGTCAAGTTTCGTCAAGATTGGTTCAGTACTTTCAGAGTGATGCGTGTGCATAGGGACAGACAGACAGACAGACAGACAGACAGACAAAAATTGTAAAAAGATTATTTTTGGCTTCTATATCGATAACATAGTCTACCCTGATTAAAATTTTCAAAAAATATTTGATGTACAGATTTCGCCTTGTTACAGTTTTATTATAGTAATAGATTATCATTTGACAAATAACTAAAGTTCTAATACCACATTCTCGTGATACTCAGTTTCATTTTTAACAACGAACGCTGATCCAATGGGTGTTTTATCACTTTAACCTTTTGAATAACATTAATAAGTAATTTAATATGATATCTATTGAAATAATAATCTCAATAGTATCCTTGGAGTGACTTGCTGAATTGTATATCAGATAAAGTAATTTAGATTGTCATGTTTCTGATAATGCAATATCGTTACCTCATACTTCGATTACTATGTTTGCGCCGAAACATGTTATGCAACATAAATGATATCGTTTATCACATAAGTTCAAGTAAATAAGATAAATTCTTAATATTTTCGATTTATCACAATTTAAGAAAACTTGTTTACAATCAAATACTGAAAGTATTCATTTTCATATCTACTACAGTATTATTATCACGTTTTTTGATAACTCTATATGAAGATTTATCAATTGACTATCAAGTGTTGTTTAGTATAACAATAACGTATTATTAAATAATCATTGCTATATGTATTTATTAGCTGTATAGAATAACATCTGTAACAAATGTATATGGGTTGATAATCGCGAAAACAGCAACAAGTAGGACAGCTTTTCAGTTTAAATTTCACAATAGTCATGCTACGATGTCTTCATAATAATTAAAAAAACTATTTATGTTTGTAAATATTATATCATGATCAAACAAACCATATCGAAGTTTTTGCCGGTTCATCACAATGAATGGGTTGTTTTTCCAAACAGGTGGTGGTAGCTTTAACCTTCATAAGGGTATCCCACAGCCTAAATTTGATAAGATATTTTAGAATTTTTCTAAAGAAATTTGAAATAAATAAACTAGTCAGAATAGAGATGAAATCATCTTAATAAATTATCATACACCTTATACGAATATTGTATGTCATGTATTATCATATACATTACACGAATGTAGGTTGGGTCATTTGAAATTAAGAAAATACGCCTGATATCTAGTGACAGAATAAAACAGAAGCTGGTTTTTAAACGATATTTAGTATGCACCGAGTACTACTAACCTAGGCGAGTCATTATTATGTTTGTTTAAACACGATAAAGCAATTACACTATATAATCAATAGGAAGGCAACCATCGAAAGATATACAATCCTTTAATATTTGCCAGTGTCATGTTGGCCTACAAGTCTCTGTTCCCAAAATATGACAAACCAATAACAGAAATTGTCACGGGTAAGTCACTGTTTGCATAGTGGCAGCGATGCAACCCAACACAGTCCACTTTATAACTGGATCTATGCTGGTCGCTTCCAGAATACAATGCAGCTAAATAAGTCATTATTACCTGCTTTATAGTGTTCGCGAATAGACGAACATAACTGTCGTGTTCCACCATTCTGTTATTCGAAATATCCTAATATTGAAAACATTTAAAGGCTTATAAAAGCATCTAAAGCTATAAATGTATTTATTATGTTATTGAAGATATGAATAGATGAATAGAGATTGGTCGCAAAAAGGTTACACGTTTATTTTTAGAAAACGAAGCCAATTCTCTGGTCTCAGTTCACATATCTCACGATCCTCAATAATTCCGCTCGCAACGAGCGCGTCATCAAAATAAATAATGACATTCCATATAACACGTTCAGGCAAATTCAGCCAAATCGACATACGCGCCATTCCCCCGGGCGCCGTACAGCCGTACCTACTGTCGAAACAGAAAGCGATAAAGCGGAATCAATTCGCGCGGATCGGTATAAATTGTGAGAGGCATTATGTGCGGGAAACTATCCATCATTCCACTTGTCCTGGTTGGGAGACTGCGGTGATGCGACGCTAAAACCCACGCCACGACACGATAGAGTCTGCTCCAATACACAGTTCCAAGCGATTCTATCTAATCCATATAAATTTTGATATACAACATTGTCTTTCTTTTGTATTTATTATATTGTAAACAGGCATGCAAATAGGAGCAAAAATGAAAGCATACCAACTTGGGAAAGGAACTGACTCATAACTAAAACTGGTAATACGTGTTTGTCCAACAAATTTTTGGTTCCAATCAAACCCAGTGTATCAGAAATTAAAATTCATCGTACAATTGAAATCTTTAGTGTTATAATAGAGATTGATTTAGTGGAATACTACAAAAATTCATTGTATCTTAATCTCTAATGTTATTCCAAATACTCAGCTGAATATAGGATGGAATATCAACAATAAAAATAATATTAATATCTCGGATTATTCTATTTATAAACGATTTTTAGATTTAAAATTTAAAAAGAAATGAGAATGTAATGTTTCCTTCACAATATTGTACTAGACAAGTAAAATTTAAATACGAACAAGAAATAACAAATACTTTTTTCTGTCCATAATGACTCATGTCCCTGATTTCAACTATAATTTTGTCTACTTATTAACATAACACATCTTTGGAGTGTTCATTAGCTATGTACTACGTAATAACATTACGTTTGAAGTGTAAGACGATGAAGGTGATCACTTATCTAGTTAATTATACTAACAAGAAAAAAATGTAGAATTATGTACGTATAAAGGAAACACAAGTCATATGGGACGAGACGGAACAAGTCGTCGGCTAGGGAATTGATGCCGCTTGTTGATAGGATTGTCTCTTGAACGAAAAGCAGTTTGTATGTGACTCCAAGTCCCTTAGTTACTCGATCATATGTAGCAAGGGAGGGATTATATTAAACACAATGTTGCTGATTCCGACCTCTCAAATTTTCGCTATTATTTTTAAGTAAAACTGTATATGTTCCACCAGTCAGGCATTCCGTAGCTATGATTGCTAACAAGTGAGTTTCTCACTGTACTCTTATCACTTGCAGACGGTGTCTAATGTTTCCCGCTGGCAACATGTGCGCAAAGCCACATCGACTCCGATCGCTCCGATACTTTGTAAATCGATACTATTGTAATCCCAAATTCCCTATAAGATCGTTTAAGTTAAATACTTTATGTTAATTATACCAGCAAAATTAAGACAACCTATACGGTGTTAATAAAAAAAAATTAAATACGTATTGAATACTTCCTTAAAAAGTTTTCATATTAAATGTACAACGCTCACCTAAGGCAACCTCGCGTTATCCTTATTCGCAAGTGTAACCTTTTTTTCTTTTTGAACAGGCGAAAATCCTACATGGATACGCCTCGCAATACCGGGGGACAGTGCGAGGGTTATGTGCGATTCTTGTGATCCAGAGCTGAGGGTTAACGGTGAGCACGTGCTCTTCCAAACCCCGGTCACGCGATTGGGTTTCCGTAGATGGTCAAACGGTAGACCTACGCCTCGAGAGAGGCCATTCCTTCCTCCTGCTTCCTATTAACGCGGCGGCCAAGACCGTGCTTCGTCATCACGGGCCTTCATTACGCGGCAACGAACGCCCCCGCGTCTGTTACCTGAAGGCTACTCATGGAGGCATATGATGAGGTGCGTTTGTGCCTCTCCTTCGTCCACGACCGACTCTCCTGCGTCGTATCACCGGGGCATTTGGGTGCCTTTACCTAAACCTTTCAGCTTCCTCTTTTTGATGCAGAACGCTTTCAGAAAATGCTAGTACTGTATTCTATGATCTCTCGCTGTCAAGCATGGATCTAACCAATGCCGGTAGCGAGAGGTCATTCCCCACTACCGCCGCTAACTCGCTGCGCTCTGTAGACCATGCCGGGCACTCCTCTAGCATGTGCTGGGCCGTATCGACCTCACATCCGATGCAGTGGCGACACCACGAATCAACCTCTTTACCAGCCGTTTGGTGCAGGTACTTGCCAAAATAGTCGTACCCAGTGAGCACCTGCACCAAACGGAAGGTGAGAGCTTCGTGGGTTCTGCCTACCCACTGCCTTAGAACAAGACGAATGGCCTCCGCCGTACATAGACCAGCTCTGGGCGAGGACAACCTCTCTTTCCATATATATAGCATAATTTCGTGTAGATAGGCCTTGTGTGCATTTTCTTCTCTGGGCGCAATAGTTTCGCCCCGTGCTAGCTTACCCCTACGTTACCGCAAGTCTGTCCTGATCTAACCAAAGTGAGACAAAAGAGCAAGAAGGCGAACAATTAGCGAGCGCGGTACATTTAATACGAAACTTATTAAAGCAAGTATTCAATACGTATTTAAGTTTTTTGTAATAACACCGATAATGTTTGCGCTTGTTTTATCGAATGAAAGATACTCGTATTCACTGGTAAGTTTACAATTGCTTATTGTAACTCTTCAGTCAGTCTTGTTTGTAATATTAGTAACAAAATATCTATACTGCTTTACGCTATATTTTGTCTTCAGTACATATTGCCGATTCTATTTTTGAGCTTGCGATAATAGACCATATGGTAAACACGCTAAATGTAGAGTGGGTCTAGTTCTCAAGTGCAGCTACTGGAACACACCAACAGCAACTTGGCGATAGATTGTCTACTTGAGGATGGTAGCTAGCGAGTGACGGACTTAGAAAAAATCCTACCACCAACCACTTCATAGATCTAGATGGAGAAGCATTGTGTCTGCCCTTTTCCCCGACAGTTGGGGACATAGGATTCCAAGAGAGAGAACCACTCAGTAAAGTTGAATGTTAAAAAAACAAATGTGTGTGCAGTATACTAGACGCCATTTTATGTTATAAAAAGTGTGCATCACATAGTAGTTAGAATATTTTAAAAAATAACTGATTAATTCTGTTGCAAACCCCCAGTAAATACAATGAAATAAATGAATTCTATACCAACGAACATGTCGTGAATCATCCTCGTGAATACAACATCACTGAATGCCTATTAATATATCCTTGAGAGATTGGTACAAACGGTAAAATCAGATAGCTTGCAAAATGAACCCCTTCGCGTGGAAGATGTGAAATTTCGTAATGTGGAAATGAGAATATGAAGGGGTAGTAATGGATTTTTAGTGAAATCATATTGGTTTTAGCGTTGAATGTTTAACGCAACAGTGCTTTCATTCCCCCTCCATGGTAACGTTAAACGTTTAATGCAACCTTGTTGGAAGTCGCACTAGAAGTTTCACTTCAATTACATTAGATCTTATACAACTGTAAATGAGTTGAGAAACGAAGCTTAGAATACCATTTATAATATTCACCACAACACATTATTAAAGCTTAATAGAAATAAATTTGTTAAGATAATAAATTTTTGTATCCAAGAAAATGGAGGCCATTTCGAGCAAATAATTAGTTGTTTACCATTTTTTGTAAATAATTGAAGATTTCATGGTTTTCCTTTCATTAAATTTACCAAGTATGTTAGAAAGATTTTATCCTTGTGATTGAACCTAACGATCAATGCAATAAAATAAAAAACAGGGTGTAATTTATACAGATTTTAGTTGGTTCGATTCCTGGGTGAAGCGTTAGAATTTTCGAAAATTGTTGAATGTGTTTTATTTCTTCTCAAAAATAAAGGAATGTTTCTTTGGGGTAAAATTTGTTATCTTTATTATTTAGAGTACTTTCCTTCCAGGTGGTATTAAAAATTCCATTTTGTATAAAATTATCACCGTAATGATATGTACACAGCGGCTTTATTAGAAAGTCTGTAGTTCCATTTCTGTTAATATAAAGTAACCAGATACATACGGACGTAAGGGATATTTTTGGCAAGAAACAAAATTTATGGATTCCATTTTACATTTTGTATGATTGTTTTGTAATTCCCTTTTTTTTATACTATCTGATATTAAAACCGGAAAACCACCATCATCCCTATTAGATAAGCGGCTTAATGTATTACCTTTAAAATAGATGTAATTTCAATATGTTGCAGCTGGTATTTTAGGTTCGTAACTCAATCGATTTTTTATGCCAATCAATTGCGTCAGTCAAAGTTGAACCATGGAGAACGTTATGCAGATATGTGTACAAATAAAGAAAGTTTTTCAAAAAACAATAACAAAATTAACAATAACTCTAACATCCGTGAAGTTTCTTGCAATTTATAAAGCATGTCTTGGTTCGTACAGCGACGTCAGCTCAAACACAGTAATTCAGATGTTCGTTAAGACATATTGTTTCTTTTATTTTATGCTTTATACCACAGTAAAAATCATATATGTATACATGAATTTCAATTTTATCCCGCCCTGTGTTGTAGTTTACTGTATGTTTACCGTAATACAATTGGCAATAAACACTTCAGTTTCATTGGTCACAAATGAAGAATATTTTACAAACTACTGTTCTGGCATTCGGTCCATTGGTTACGATTTAGGATTATCAAAGGAATTGTCGAGTTTTAAGTGTTTATTGACAGCTTTATTATCAGTTTTTCAGTTTATAATATTCTTTGTTGCTTCCTTGTATAACCAAGAATCAGGATATTCGTCCACCCAGTGTATAATCGATGGAATTCTATTGATGTCGACGATATCATTCGGTTTCCCGAAGATAATGATTTTGGATTGGCTCTACGGTACAGCTAAACACTTAAAAAAAAATTTATTTGACATTTTAAATGATGCAACAACTGAAATAGAGAAAATAAATGGAATCAAGCATTGTTTATGCCTTTATATGAAAATGAAGTACAATTTGATGTCAATAACAAACACAATCAGATTGTTGGTAAGTAACAATAACTCAAATGAAATTAATTTCTAAGTTGATATATTGATATTACCTTAGTATGTATTTGTTTCAGACTATTACGGGTACATTTTGCTCATTTTGGAGAATAATGCTATGCATATATTTTTATGTGACTTATATCAATTATTCGGTAAGCAAATATAAGTAAATATATACAAAAGAAAATATTACGCTCACAATTTGAAACATAAATTTACTCTATATATAGTACAATTTGGAATTACAATAAGTTAATATATTAAAAAAACATTCCCTTTAAATTATTTTTTACAAATTACTATTTACAATCGGGAGTCTCTGCTAAATGTTTAAGCTTTGTATACTTTTTAAAAGGATAAACATAGTATTATATCATCCGTATTGATATCAGTACGACTGCACCGGTCTCTAACTTTTAGTAAAATAACATATAGATCACATTATGTATATAATATGAATAATAAAGACATGTTTTAAATCGTTGTAATATAATTCCAAGCGTTACAATGTATTGTCTCGCTAAATGTATCAAGTAAGCTATACAAGTGTGTAAATAATGAATTTTTTTATTGTTCTTTGAAGATTGCCCTTAATCTAATCGCTTGGTGGGGTGCTGTACTGTTTGAAATGTTCGTCATTTGGGTACCAGCACTATTGATGGAATTAACTGACAACGAAATTGATGACATAAAATACGCCTTATCAAATCATATCTTCGAACGTCAAGGTAAATTAATTCTCTAATTTGGAAATGCAAAGACTTAAAGGTGAATAATAATTTTAATGATACTACAAAGGGTAAATTTCTAAATCACCCATGATACATCGATGCAAATTGTAATATAGTTGCAGTTAAATATAAGAACATTTTTTGGAGTTGAGGGGCTAAGATTCGGGCTATTCTTTTGGTTCATTTGAGACCAATTCAGATTCACAAGCCGATGAGAAAGATAACCAAATAGCTATAAATAAATTTTATTTCAGAAGAACAACTACGCACAGCTTTATCAGACTTCTTGGAGTATATTGATGAGATTCCGTTAACTTTCTACTTGTGGAACAACTTCCCCATGAATCTTAGCTTGTTTTTGAGCTTCATTGGTATCCTAGTGTCATACGTCATTGCTTTACTGCAGTTTAGATATTAAATTTTGTGTGTAAACTGCAAAGAAATATTTCAGAATGACTTTAATAATTCGAACTTTTTTCTTAAATATGTTTGTAAGTAATTATTTTACTAAAAGCAACTGAGCTGGTTAGAAGTTCAGACAGGTTTGGATATAATATTGCAGTATATTTGGGTAACAAAAACAGGAAGTAGCCGCTGTTATCTGACCGTATCTTAACAAAGCCTCGAAACCACAGATTCCTAAAGTAGTTCATTAGACCAATCAACCACTGGCAGCATGAATCCAGTGGATTTAATTAAACGCTGGTGATCACGCTTCGAGAACTAGCGGCGCTGGCATTCTGCCAGTCGTGTCAGTGGCAGTTGGCACGTTAGCAAGAAAGCTGAAGCCAGTTCGCTTTGACAAGGAGTCGGCAAGGTTTAAAGCGCTATTTCTTTCGCTATGTTATTTAAAAGGTGTCTAAATTGAAAAAAGGAGATCATTAGTGTACAACTAAATTAAAGTTTAATTTAATGTCGCGTTCGAACGTTTATCTTACAAAAAAATCTATTGTTTTGTTTCTGTTGACTACTGATTTGCTTATCATGAAGGGCTGTGACGTTAGCTTATCGCGTCAAAATACATAGTTGTTCAAATTACATAGTAAAGAATTTCTATTCACAAAATATATTACACGTTTTAAAAACGCTTTCAAAAATGAGTGATGTGAAATGACTGAGAATATAATAAAGATAATGTAATTAAGGACATGTTCAGCGGTTAGTCAACACGAGTAATCTGTGTTTATTAGAATTTTTTAGGCGTCTTTATGATGAACTGGCTGCGCCTAGTGATATTTCCATAAGTGTCTCTGTTCGTTTGGCGCGTTATATCGCTATGAATTGTATCTGTCGAGTTGCCAAAAGCTGTAAATATGCCTGTTTATCGCAGACAAGTGCTACATACACATACACATTTTTTTTTAATTTTACATGAATTTTGTGTAGAAACTTAGATATAAACTAACACGTGTGGAATTATGGAAACTGCTTGTTGTTATAAACTATATTTATTTTATTGCAATACTAGCCTCTGTCCACGACTTCGTCCGTGTGTAATAGTTACCTTGGGCTAACGTTAACACGTAGCGGATGCTCTCAAAGAAAAAAAAAATAGTTTAGTGCGAATATGTATTTACAATGTAGATTATCATGCACAATTAATCATAAATATATATAGATAAAATACTGAAAGAGCTAATTAGGAGTACTACATACTTCATACGAATCTGTGAAACAAAAAACAATTGAATTAAGCTGTATTAACTATTGTAAGAGATTAATTAAACTTCGTTGACATTCTAAGGCTCACTCGACAAAATAAGTATAGACGGACAAACACACATACATGCACAGGTGTCACAGACAATCGGATTCACTACAGGACTACGTTTTCCGCCCTTACACGGTCACATGAATTATTAGGTATTCGACTGCTGACATAAATCTACTCAAATTAATAAATAAATATTGTGACATTTTTTAAAACGTCACAATAGAAATGCAACGCCATTAGGTAAATTACAATAGTTTAGTAAATCACGTGTATTATTACTAGACATCGTAATGAAATATTGATCAAATATCAAATATTATTAACAACTCTTAAAAATTTCTCAGTTTGCCGCTTTACTTACCTATGTTCTTGTTAATAGTAAGTAATTTGATTTTTATACTGTGACCTCAATGTTACAATTATATCGTTATTTAATGCTAATAATATTGTTCTGTATTAATAAAAATAAAATGAAACAAAACCTTTGATTATTTCACCTATTTTCCCTTTCTCCCTTCCTAACAGATAGAAACGCGTCGAGTTTCAAAGCCACATATTTACGGCAATAGATAAAAAAGTTCTCGCGATATCTCTTTATGGTATCGTAAATGTGCAGAGCTGTTTACCGACTCACCATTTTCTTACTTTCCCATAAACCTTGAACCGTAAGATTAAGAGACATATACAGATCGATCTTATTGTGGTTGTCATTGTTAATCATTCAGTCAACCACTGTATTTTTGTAATCAATTCAAGTGTAATGTTTCGGTTTCCTTTTTAACCAAAATGTAGTAAGCAAGCAGACGGCCTTTGCTATGGTAAATGACTATCGCTTATGGACTACAATGCCATGAGAGTCACTGTTGTGTTATTTACCTTGAGGATCGTGTTTCAATCACTTTTAGAATAGCTTCATGTCCTAGCTCTTAGCGAGTAATCCTATTTTATTAGGTTACTTAAATATATTATGTAGATATAAAAAACATAAATTGGATAACAATAGAATTATAATATTAAGGCGTACAATTAGCTAAAATATTTTTCATAGTTCAGCCTGAACCTATTAATTCCCCGCGGCTTCTTGTAATCAATTAAATTCTCGTCAAAAATAGAGACTTCATTAACAAAAAATTCCATCGGGACAAAACGAGAGTGCCGTGAATTCTCCCTGTTATATTAGAATTACTCGAGATTGCGTGGGATTCGAAGTAATTATAAAAATTACGTAAATTGCACCACCTTTGCTTTCTAATATAATATTATGTACGGGGCCGTCAAAATATTATGTAAGCAGATATTTGCAATTTCTAAACATCTCCTTCCCTGTTCAGCTAAAGTAAGAAACGGCCTTCCTCCCCTCTCCCTTCCCTCCGACGCTTATGTGAAGTATTTTTTAATTTGTTCTGGTTTCCTAATTGATTCGTGGCCAGCAGTTAACAAGAATAGGGATAATGAATTTATAGTCTGTAATCCGTCTATAGGAATAGATTTGTAGTGGTTCACTACTAGGGCAAAGGTAGGCCAGTAGATAAGGCCGCGCGCCTCACATATATAGGAGCCCTAAGTATACATTCCGATACTCCATCCCTTATGTCATCAAATACAGGTGAATCAAAAACTATTAACTATTAATTTATTACTTACGTAATACTTAGTCGGCAGTTAAAACAACATATTTTATATGTTTCTTTTACGATTGTTTATGTTAATATAATATATATATATATATATATATGATATATTATATACTTGTGGTTACACGCTAAGCTTATATTAAGGGCTCACATATCCCTGGGTAAATTGAGAAAATCGATTTTTAAAAAGGTGCTCATTCGAAAGTAATATCCTTCGAGTGTCTAACCTGAAAATTTCATAAAGAAATTCGCAGTACTGACGAAGTTATAGTTTTTTGTAACTGACCGGGTAAGCAACGAATAACGGTCGGGGTGCAGGTAGACGCGGCCTTCGTCATCTGTTTGGCTATAGTCTTTACGATCCGGGTGTTCTCTCTCCTGTTGGATTCTACGTTTTTTTTTTTTCGAAATGAAAACGCTGTTTGCTGGAAAGGTCTTTACAGCTTCACCGAACTACTGAGGAGAGCGTTGAAGGCACTCAGCCGATTTGGGATGTTTGGGCGACTAACTCAAGTGTGCACGGCACACCTCGACTTGGTCTGTCGCCTGTTTTGTGCAAAAATCGCGACCTATCTGAGGTAACTTAAGCTAAGCTGTCTAGATATACGTATAGGAGTTATTGAAATATGCATGTGTACCAAGAATGCATGCCTCAACAACTCCTATATTACTAAGTGTTCTGCATTATCATTTGTTCGTGTTACTGAGTTCCAATTGATAGTAACACTTATAAAAATATTACTCACACAAATTCATTTGCTTATCGAATAAAATCAAATGAGTAGCAATATAAAATAGTTTATTCTAGGACGTCAGTGCGAGACAATGACTTCAACTTTTATGAAATGTTTAATATAGCCTTATTTAAAACGTTTTGTTGAAATATGAAGTATTAAAGCTTACACTGAGGAGAGGCCTAAAGCTGACAACGATAAATGGGCATCAGCTAAAGTATTTAAGTAAATAGTAACCGTACTGAGCATGTGTACTGCCGTATCCCGGATTCAATGAGGCGTGATGTGCGCTCGCCCGGGTAGAGTGCGTTGGCGCGAACAGGGAATACTTTTGTGTATACTTTATTAAAAAAAATCTTTCTCGTGTCTAGTGACGTCACGTCGCAATTCGGATATTGTCGAAATGTTTCCAAGACGCAACGCGACTGCGGATATGGCGCCTTCCGATTTCAATGAGTGCTTTATTACTCTGGAAATGTGTTGAGTAACATAATTTTTATGCTTCTATTTAAAAGCCAACGAATTCTCTTTTTTGTTCACGTTTATATCTCATAAAATAACAGACAACATATGGGTGAATTTATTTCTTATATTTGTATTAGAATGAATTCTTTTAAGTAATGTTTTTTATTATATAATTTATTTTTATTAATGTGCAACTTATTTCCATTGCCTTAATTTTTTTTCGTCCATCTATAGTATGTCGCGTTACAGCGGCAGCAATTTTAATACCCGAAATCGATAATTTTCAGAAAATGCCTACGATCCAAAAAAAGTTTCATTGGCATCCTGGTTTTATAAAACCACACAACTTATATTATTTGTCAACATTTAAATATACGTTCATTAACGATAGAAAGTTACTGCTCATGCTGAGTTGGAATCCGTTCAGGTGTTTAGTTTTATATTTTGTTTGTTTGTGATTTGTGTATGTGATCCTCATGTGTAAAAGCGAATAAGCATCTTCCATCATATACGTGTGTTTAGCCTAAAAGGCTTTCGTATTAAGCTTTTCAGGATACAACATTACATATATGTGTAAAAGTAAATCATTATTCTACAGTCTTTGTAATTAAGTTACAATCTATATATTAATACGTGAAGTAAAATTTTTGTACCTCTTTTTAACCTACTTCCCGTCAACTTGAAGTTTGGCGTAGTTAAAGTTTATATGGCGGAGAAGTGCAGAAAGCTGTTTATTTTATATAAAATGCATTAGAAGTACATTAAATTAATTTAAACATGCACTACTCACACTACTACTCGAATTTTACACAACATATACACAAATGTAAATAAAAAAGACATTTTTACAGCCGTCAATAATAACGAACTTCAAAAAGGGTTGTGAAGGAGGTTGCTATGCTCGACTGTATGTATTTTATAACTCTTACGTTCCAATTACCATTTTTCATCCTACATTCAACAATGATATTATAAAATATAACTATTATTGTAATATTTATTATTTTTTATGGTGAACTCACTTCAAATGATGATTTAATAAAAAAATGAGCCAAATAATACATTGTATAGTCAAAATAAAAATTTTGTTCACAAAAGTAATCCATGACTTAGATCTCCGCGGTTACAATGTTGCAATTCAACCTCATGTAGTAACAAAAAAGAATTTATTTTCAAAAGTTAATGGTAGTATTAAAAACATCTTTGTCTTGGATTCACCATTTGATTGTATTGTGGATCCATTACTTTTACAAACGATGATACTGGGCATATCACTATTTCTCATAATGAACAGACTACATTTAATTCAATATCACCCAGAAATACCACCCACCCATGGTTTCGTGTAAAATTAATTGAAAATTGTGTCATGGGTTGCGATAAATTTCTTTATTTTCATAAAGTTATGTTTGCTTAAAATTTGAGAGCTTTACCACGTGGTTTTTGTTACCAATTTATAATTAATTTTAATTTTCATTTACACATACATTATTTTTTATGATTATATAATAAAAAATATGGCAAAACGGCAAACAACTGAGTAGCCATGATGAAAACCTTTGATTATAGAAGTATATATATAGTATTGACAAAAGAACTCTTATAAACCTCAAACTTTAAAAAATCAAATAACTATGGTCGAATATCGACCACTGGGCGCCCACTAGTTATTTATAAACATGAGCGAAAAGTCATAAAATTATAAATCAAATACGTGGACCGCATTAAACATCTCCAGAAATAAAGTATGATTGTCTATAAGCTATCACTGGTCAAAAACGAATGTATTGCGTCTCAAAATATTCTCTCGTGGCTACAATACTCTTTTTCAAACGAGCAAGCCAGTTTTGAAATTATTTATGACTCTTCTCCTTAGTCCCCTCAGAAACATTCATTTTATACTCTTCAGCAGCCTCTGCTGGTGTTCAAACTTATTGGCCGCTTACACAATTCCTAATTTTAGAAAACAGGGACATGTCGCTTGTTGCCAAGTAGTGACTATATGCATAAAGTACTCGTGATATCTACATTATTTTCTTTCAAAAGTTCGTTTGTCCATCTTTTAGTATCAGCAAAATAGATCAATTTTCAAATGTCGTAATTACGTTTTAAATATCAATATTGTAAGTGACTAGTTCCGGATAAATGTATAACGTCCCATATACCTGCTTCCATACATATAATAATGTAAATCTAACGTGTCTGTTCTTCTAAGATTTATGTATAAAAAACTTGCATCGGTCTGGAAATCTATACTATAATAAAACTGTAACAAGTCGAAATCTGTACATTAAATATTTTTTGAAAATTTTAATCAGGATAGATTATGTTATCGATATAGAAGCCAAAAATAATCTTTTTACAATTTTTGTCTGTCTGTCTGTCTGTATGTCTGTCCCTATGAACACGCATCACTCTGAAACTACTGAACCAATCTTGACGAAACTTGACATAGTGATAACTAATATTACGAGATTACATCAAATATACTTTTTGTCCCATAAAATGCAAAGGATTCTCCAGGATAAAGGATTAAAGCCTAGAACCTAAACCCGTATTACTCTGAAAGTACTAAACCAATTTTAACGAAACTTAACACAGTAATAACTGATATTACAAGGCTACATCCAGGATACTTTTCGTCCCATAAAACGCAAGGGGTTCTCCAGGATAACGAAAATCAAAAATTTGTAGTTAACGTAACTAGACTTTTTTGCGACACCTTAGTACAAGAGCCGGCAACGTTGAAAGAACAAGAATTTTAGAATACCTGGTTCTTTAATATATCAATATATATTTTTTTGTATCATAGGAGGCAAATGAACAGGTGGGTCACGTCATGTTAATTGACCACCACCTCTATAGACACTAGCAACACCAGGGGTGTCGCAAGTGCGTTGCCAACCTGTATATGGGGGAGGGTAAGGGAAGGCAAAGGAGGAAAGGAGAAGAGAAGTGGGCCTCCGACGCTCTCACTGACCAAATGAAACACTACAATGCAAGCGCTGTTATTTCACATCGATTTTCTGTGAGAGGGTGGTATTAGCCCGAAAGGACACTTGGTAGCTGGTTAACGTTGTATTTTTAATGCGCGTTTTGATTTAATTAATTTTGATTTATGAATAGGTTTAAGAACATTTTTTTTTTCAATAACATTTACATTTGAACGCAATTAAAAGCATGAATGTATCATAGTCAGACACATTTCTTTATAAACAATCATATATATATACCTGCTGATATATTTTATAAAAAAAAATAATTAATTTTAAACCAATATTTTTTTCCATAACAAAGAACAAATTTCATTTTATTAAACATTATTGATATTAAGATTTCACCATATACGATGAAACAACGATAAGCGTAAAGGTATGTACGTATGACTTGGGATTGACGCCATTTTAAATATATGCGTCGTCGACCATCAGGCTATACGAAACCGAAATAGCTTGGGCCGGCGAGGTGAAATATCTTGGCGTCACTTTAGATAAACACTTAAATTTCGATTCACACACAGATAGAGTGTGAAATAAAGCCGCTATGGTCTTGGGTCGTCTCTATCATTTGCTTTGTCATAAGAGTAAAATGTCCTCCAGACATAAACTCACTTTATATAAAACTTGCATCCGTCCGATTATGACGTACAGTTGTTCGGTTTTTGCACATACGCAAAATCGTATTCAAAAGTTACAGGTTCTCCAGAACCGAGCCCAACATAAAATAACCGGTGCCCCATGGTACGTCCGGAATAAGGATCTCCACAGGGACCTGGAGATGCCTTCTGTCTGGGCGTATATAAAATCACTCACACTTATTTCGAAAAAGCCGCGAATCATCCCTTTAGTGGTATCCGCCACGAACTATGAACCCGTACCCAACGCTGCGCAGTATAGAAGACGACCGCGACACATTCTTACCGGCCCTCCTGATTCAATCACGTCAGCGAAAGATCAGTAGCAGCCTGTCTCTTCAAACAAAACGTGTTCACATCCACGCCCGCATAATCACTATCACGCCACCATGGTCTGGGGGTAAATTTCGCTCCCGCACACCAGATTAGGCACCGCTCGGCAACGGCTCAAGCCTAGGTCCGTTCGCTCGGCGGGGAGCCCTTGAGTACGCTGCTCACGTGATACAGTGACACAAAACTTTACATCACTGCTACAACATCACATACATCACCTATACACACGTGCACGCCTACACGCTTACATGCTGTTTTTCTTTTTCAGAAAAATAAACACACAATAAAGAGTTCTACCCTTATTTTTCCTTATCCTATCCTATATAGTTTGGAGAAATTTTTCTAACACAAAATACACATAGGAGTTGTTGAGGCACGCATGCTTGGTACACATGCATGTTTTAATAACTTATATACGTATATCTAGATAGCTTAGCTTAGGTTAGATCAGATAGGTTGCGATTTTTGCACAAAACAGGCGACAGCCCAAGCCGAGGTGTACTGCCCCTTGAGTTGGTCGCCCAAACATCCCAAGTCGGTTGAGTGCCTTCAGCGCTCGACTCAATAGTTCGGTGAAGCTGTAAAGACCTTACCAGGTCAACAGCGTATACAATTCGAAAAAAAAGCGTCGATAACACACGCTGCCACAATTATCGCTATCTTTATCGTGCAGCCAGTACTGCACTAAACTATAGCTATAGCTATATTCTATACACATTATTTTTATAGCAATAAATCGGTCTAAATATTGAGTAATAACTGAATTAGTGTGGACGATAAAATTTGTACTTATTTATATCTAAATATAGTAATAATAAAATTACTACTATTCTAACATGGGGTAAGATTACTTTTATTTTTATTTCCAAAAAATAGCATCAAGCACATTATTGTCAATACCAAAAATGTCTTTCAATAATGATTCCATTTTAATAACGTTTCTAAGTTAGTGGAAAAAACCATTCTAAAATTATTTAAAAATCAATATTTTTGTCTGTGAAGGTACGATATGCACAAATAAACGCAACTCTTACCGGCAGCTAGGTAGCCCGTTGTTAGGATGAATATAATGTATAAAACTGGCTTGATTGATTCTTTCCGGTATGGCCTCTGCCTATATAGGTAATTTCGCCAATATCAAGTGTGACAAATACACGTTATGTATTTAATGCCAAATGCTACGAACTGGTACTAGGCTTATTTAAAATAAAAATTACATGTAATCTGGGTATATGTTTCAGTGAATCCGTGGATAGTTTGGATTTTTGGAAACGGTAGTTGTGGCTTTGCAGCCACAGTTGCCTGGATACCAGTTTTATTCTTTTTTTTTCGCGTTTAAAAATACAATTGAAACCAGTGATAACCAATTTGATGCAGACGAAGTTGCACGGGTCAGCTAGTAAGTAATAAAACAATTTTCAATCATTTAAAAGATGACTGTCTGTCTGTTTGTTTGAACACCTATCACTGCTAAAGTATTATGTCCATGACAAATCCTTTTCAAGAACATCATAAAACATTTCTTTGAAAAACATTACTCTTCCTTTCAATAAGATCGGTTCAGTCGATCATAAATTATTGTAATCTTAATGACGACGTGACGCAAGTACGAGAAAAAGAAGGTATATTTGATACATTCAGATGATTTTATTAATCACTGTATTATACATTAGGTTCAACGCGGACAGAGTCGCGGACACAGCTAGCTTATTATATTAATGTTATATAGTTGTAGTTCAATAGGTTACAAATACGTAAGGTGTTAAATTCTGTACCAGAACAGAAACAACTTCAAATTGTTTGGGTTTTGCGTCTCTGTTTTAAGAGCTCGTTAAATAACGCAACGACGGCATTGCATCTGTAGTGATGTGAAACGTACTATTTGATATAACTTTATTTATACATAATTCTAAATTATATTTATAATTGTAATATATTTGTAATTCAATAAACCATTCAATGCTTAGGCTATTAAATATTAATAATATTACCTAAAATATATGATAAGCCGTGGGCTCGCGCGGACGTTGTCCCGCTCTGACAATAAAAAAACCTTGACAAATTGTATACCTAAACCTTCCTCCTAAATCACTTTATCTATTAGTGAAAATCGTATGAAAATCCTTTTAGTAGTATTCGAGTTTATCTCCAACCGACAGACGTGGCAGAGGACTTTGTCTTATAATACGTAGTGATTATATCAAATCATTGACAATGTACATAGTAAATATCTTTATTTATTAATTAAATAAAGTTTTAGAAACAAAAAATATAATTTTATTCCAGATGTACAATAAAACAGAATGAATGTGAAAGAATACAATAATTTAGATATTTAAATGGAAAAAATGTAATCTTAGTCATGTTTACAGCAAATATTATTCACGTGGCGTCGCCTCGACTAGCTTCAGGGCTCTGTAAAGATCCCACAGATGAGCTTTATCAGTTATTCTTCTATTTCTAAATTTTAGTTTTAAGTGTTTTCTATTATATTTGTTAAACATAGATTCCATAATATATTTTATTATACTCTCGAAGTGCTTTCCAGCTAGGCATGACTTTTATTTTGTCACCAACTGCGATGTAACATATAATTCATAATTCAGGCCCAATTAATATTAGGTGATGGTTTGTGCAGATCATCTAAATATTTTATTACTTCTAACAGAAATGTAACCTTTAACCTCGCATATACCTAAGTTTACTGGACAATGAACAGTCGGTTCACTACACAGGGTTCCATATAAGGGTCATAAATGTATTACGCACGAAACAAAACACGACGAAAATATATGGTTACAGAAACATATCATGTTATGCTATAGTGCGATTCGGTAACAGAACGTCGTAGAACAGCGATCGTCAAACTTTCTTTTTTTATGAACGTGGGGAAATCCTTTAGGAGAAAGTAAATTATGTCCGACTCGCACATCGGCTGAGAGCCGCAAGCGCTCGCCTTAGTAGTCCGGTGAAGCTGTTAAGACCTTGCTGGGTCAATAGCGTAGTCAGCTTGTAAAAAAAAGTCCGACTCGCACGGACTACAACCTCACAGTATACCGACCAACCATATTTGTTGGGACGGCAAGAGATCGCACGTACTCCTTAACTTTGGTATGCCTTGAAAATTGTGGCCTCCTCCTACTGGTCTTCTATCGGCGGACTTTTGGTGACTCTCTCCGCCGCCTCCTTCTGTTAGGCGGTCATCTCGCAGAAGAAAGACATCGCTTGCCACGCATACTCGCTGTCGTGTATGGCCGAAACCAAACTTGGCAGCGATAAATCCACCCCTACAGCCGCAGTCAGATTACGGCGCTGTCCCTTCCATGCAACATACTCGGATATAGTGGTAGTATCCTCTGCAGCGCCATATTCACGGCATATGTCGGTCAGCTCTCTGCGAGCGATCCGGTGCACGTATGATCCGAGATCATGTCCGGTGAGTACCTAGACGAAACGAGAGGGAGTCTCACTCCTTGTTGCACCATTCTGACAGGACCGAATGGATGGCGTCAATTGTATAGCGCTCGTATCGTCCACTAAGTCCTGCCTCCACCGTTCCATTAGCTCAGTCCCTTTCCGACCACCTTTTCTCTTCTATCTCCCAGTGAACTGGAAGCTCCCCAATTCACTTTGGCCACCTTAGGATCCTCCGTTATCTCGGTCTCCGTGTCGGAGTTGAAACTGGAGTTGCACTGGAGGTATTTCGCTTCCTGGTACACCTCCTATTACTAGCGACTTGTTCAACAAAACGCTAGTGCAAATCAGCAGTCCAGTGTACATCCAGTGTAAGCCAGTATAAATACAAGAACCCACTCGCCAACGATCCTGAGATGGTAACCCGTCGTCATACTTTCTGACCAAGGGCATTATAAAACCAAACGAGGTATGACTAGGAGCTGCATGTTCATATAATTGATACCATCAATAAATTGGCATATTTTTCACGAACTATCAAAGTACAATTGTCTTATTGATTTTGTATGCTAATAGCAATCTGTAAAGTCATTCATATGCAAGCACAACTGAGTAATCGTAATTAATTACCAAAGAATCACCAAGGAATCGCCAAGTAACATTTAATTTGCAGTCAGTTTTGGGGTTTATTTTTATTTTTAAAACGTATTTTAGAGAAATAGTATCCTGAAACGATTGGATTAATGTGTTATTGGATAGTTATTATATTAGCAATGCAGGAAGCTTTATAGAGGTGAGCGTAAATACATAATATATGTTAACTATTAATATATTAATAGATTTTATTGTTTCGCAAAAGTATTCCCGCTCACTCGCTTTATTTTAAGCATCCCTCATACTTTCATTACTTAACTATAAGTAAAAACTGTAGTCCGGTGAAGCTGTTAAGACCTTGCTGGGTCATAAGCGTAGTCATTTCGAAAAAAAAAGCAAAATCAGTTTTGATAGTAAAATAAAACACGTAAACCATAAAATAAATTGGAGTTGAAAAAGAAATTCAAAATTAAAACGTGGCGCCATCTGTGACATACCTAGAACAATTTTCTGACAATAAAGTAATTTAAAGCGCCATCTGTTCGAGATTGACGAAACAATTTATAACAATAATCAACGTTGATAATAATTTAATTTGTAATTGAAAAATATTGAAACCTTTAATCGAAATATAAATTATTCTATCTCTCATGTTGGGCTAAATGATACATAAATGCCAATTTTCGTGGAGATCGGTTCAGTAGTTTCGAAGTTCATCATGAACAAACATGACACCGAATTTTTATATATATGGAAATATTTATTTAGCAATCTTCGTTATGATATATGCTGGTGTAATGCGCTCAAGACTTTCAAGTACGCTAACATAATAAAGTGACAAAATCAAATCAATGATCAATCATTTGAAAAGTCACATCCCTAACAGCAAAGTTCTGTCCGTAATTTGATCCGGGTCCACAGTTACACCCGGCTTTAATTACGACCTCTATTTAATCCGCGGTCGAGGGTGCACTAATTCCCCAAACCCGGTCCCATTCGGCCGTTCTTTCATACATTTATTCGGTCGCGAGCGACCTCCGTTGCAAAGCCTCACTGAAATGAGTTCCTCAACCTAATTTTTAAGAGTGCACCCTATTTGGTAACGAAACATTTTATTTTGCAGAATAATAAGTAAAAAAGTACACTTCTTTTATTTATTCATACATACAGTATGATATAAAAAATTGAGTGAACGATTTAGACGGAATGTTTTTTGTTATTATCTGTATTTGTTTTAGAACATGAAGGTAAGGAAATGAAACGAATTCCCTTTATTTGCGAGTCAATAGATCGAATTAAAACAGACGTCAACAGAATTGTGTTGACGCATAAAGAAAATAAGGAAATGGGATCTTCGAACACGAATCTTAATAGAAAACAAGGAAATGGTAGAATCTGTCGCGCGACGGCTCTGCAAATATCCGATTTGTTCGTTTTTCTCTTCCCGGTTCACTTGAATGATTAAGCTATTTTAAGCCTTCAAAGTGTAAAGCTGTATCGCGTTTGTGTATTTATCTTTGACTATATTTGTAATCTACACATTTTAAGTGAATTTATTGTCAATGTGCTAACACAGCTATGCTCGGTACATTCACTAGCACAGTTTATATTAAGTCCTATGAAATTGCCGTTTTATATGAAAAAACTAAACGATTTTTTTTTCATGTCTTTTTAATTAGCATTTATCGAAGTAATCAGCCGTGCAATCAATTCATCTTTGCCAACGCAGTGGCAGTTTATTGATGTCCTTCTTAAAGAAATCAGCTGGACAGGAGGCAACAAATTCTTCAAAGGAATTTTGTACTGCCTCTCGGGTATTGAATTTTTTTCCCGCCAAGGAGTTATCCAAATTCTGGAAAAAGTAGTAGTCTGTAGATGCAAGGTCTGTTGAGTAGGGCGGATAATGGAGAACTTCCAACACCAGTTCTTGCAACTTGGAGACCATCTGCTGTGCAGTATGAGGTCGCGCGTTGATGTGCAGGAGCAGCGGAGACGAGCGATTGACCGATGCTGGTTGGAGATGTGCCAGCTTCTCCATCATTATGTTCAGTTCTTCACAGTATAAATTTGCAGAAATGCTCACCCCATTTGGTAACTTGCTGAGCGCTTGCGGTTATCAAACAGAATTCATTTTTTATCGCAGGTAACAATGCGGTTCAAAATTCCTTCATTTGTATGACTCTTGTGCAGTGCAAGGCACGTCTCGACGCGTACTTCGCGTTGGCGATCATTGAGTTCGTGGGACACCCATTTGTCAAGCTTTTTTGCCTTGCCAATTTGACGCAAATGGGCCAATATTGTTTTGACGCTAACATCGAAAGCTGCTGCTAATTCAGCCATAGATTGTATATCATCAGCTTCCACAATCGCCTTTAATTCGTCATTATCGACGAAAGTCTTTGGATGACCGCGAGGTTCATTTTTCAGGTCGAAATTCCCAGAACGGAAGCGAGCAAACCTATAACAGGTAGTGCGTTAGTTTGTAGTGTTAACGCCGTAAACGTCGTCGATGTTGCGTGCCGCTTGTGCCGCGTTGCTGCCACGACGGTACTCATATACCATAATCACTCGAATTTTTAACGTTTCCATGATGACAAAAAAGTTGAAATGCGATAAAAACGTAACATTAATCAATAAACAAATGACTACCTCTGGAAAAAAGTTCCATGTTTTTAAAATACAATTAATTTGAAAATAGAATTCTTAGCCAAACAAATATTATTTTGATTTGAAACGGCTTTGAATACTGCACAACGGCAATTTCATAGGTAAAGACCTATTATAATGTAAATGTAATATCAAAATATAAAAAAAATCACTGATTGGGTATGAACGTAAACACGCTTCTGATAACAAAAATGCAATTTTAAAAAATTTTGTCGGTCTGTCTGTTTGTTTGTTCTGGGTAATCTTCGAAACGGCTGAACCAATTTTGACGAGAATTACACTGGCAGTTAGCTAAAATTACAGAGGGCTACTTAGGTTACTCTAAATTAGACTAGGTGTTATCCGCAGCTTCATCTGCAAAGCTTTCTCTAAAACTGTTGGACTGATTTTCACGAAACTTTCAATAACAGATAGCTGACATTATAAAAAGTAATTTACTTTATTTTAATATAGACTAGCTGTTAGCTGTAGCTTCGCTCGCAGTACTATCTCCAAAATGGTTACACCGATCTTCACGAGAGTTTCATTGGCAGATAGCAGACCTTATAAAAAATAATTTAGTTAATTTTAGTTTGGACTAACTGTTAACCGTGGTTACGCCCACAGCGTTTTCTTTAAAATAGTTAGACCGATTTTCACGGGTCTTTCATTGGTAGCTAGCGAACCTTGTAAAAAGCAATTGAGGTTATTCTAAAATATTCTAGACTAGCTGTTACCCGCGACTTTGAGTGTATGAAATTTAGCAAGATTTCAACTCATTCTTTATATTTAATTAGGTAAACAATTATCAGCTTATTGTTTACAATTTGACATTATAATTATTAGTAACTTTGAAGATAGAAGAGGTCTTGCTATTAAGATCTTTGACCATAAACGTATTCCGTAAAGCGTTCCATAATGAATTTCTTTGGGAACAGACAAGCGTTTATTTTTTGTATATTCACAAAATCGTAATTATAATGACATTGTACATTAAATGTAATGTACATGTATATCTTTGTAATTATATTTTAAGTTATTATGTCATTAGTTCCTTATACAGTGTAAGGGAGCACTAAGGTAGGTATATGATGGGTTAAAATTGGTTAAAGTTACTGTAGGCGGCGTGCGTGTCGTACTCACAATTAATTCTAAAGAGCATTTCTATAATTGTACATAGTCTCACAATTTTACAATTGTTTAATACAATTAAAAAAAAGCTTGCGGAGTTGCGTGTATAGCTAGTATGTGATATAAAGCGGTTGTATTAAATTACAATATACTCTAAGATGGTAGAACAAATCGAGCAGCTGTCGGAACACATCTATGAATATTTGGCGATAGATTTAGATAAGTAGTCCTGACTGCTATTTATAATTATTTATAAAATAAATATAATTATTATTTCAATTTGACTACACAAGTTAAAAAATGTACTTAGAAATCGTGCCCTTCTAGATCATTTCTATGCCGATGATTTTGGTTCTTCTGTGGATCACTTCGCTACTGATTGAAGGCAACCGAAACAACAAAAAAAATAAAGATTTGTAATTTTAAAACGGTGAAACATTCACTAGGACTTTTAAACAGAAGTGCAATTTCAAAATAATGGAATGACTGTCGTCTTTTTAAATATTTTGAATCGATTATAATGAAATCAATGGATTATTTAAATTTCATATTTCGTAAAATGATATCATTCACATTAGTCTGGTTTTCGCATCTATTGACACTCTGAGAAAAAATTATGTCCATATTTATATAGTGTATTGATTAATGAAAAAGTACCTGGGCGACCGAGCCTAGCTCGGTTCTTTGAAAACCTTTTTTAAATTAAAATAAACTGTTAGGTTTGTCCCATTAAATTAACGTTTTTGTTTTACAAAAAAAAAGGAATGTATATATATATATATATATATATATATATCTTCTACTGTCACTCGGATTCGAACTGGGGTTACACGGATTTTCGAAGCAACCGATTTCCTTCATATTCAACCTTCATATTCTAGCTATATTTTGTCATTGGCTAAAACTCACTTTAAATAAGATTCCTATGATTACAATTTAACTAGATTGATTTATCGTCCCCGAAACTACTTACATACTATGTTTCACGGAAATAGATGATACCGTTTCCGAGATCCTGAATATATATAAAAATATACAAGAATTGCTCGTTTAAACATATAAGATATGAGAGACTGCACAACCAGAATACAACATATCAATATTACATGTGCACAGACCGCTATACTACGCTTCACTAGTCTGATACAAGCTCGTAAGTTTTTCCCCTACCAAAAATCACTCAACGCCACTAAAGAAGTATTCACTTTAAAAAGTCGTTCTTATATTTAAAAAAAGTCAAAGTAATCGCTTGAATAAAGTATTTGATTAGTTGAACTATAAACCTCGAGGAAGATTTGACATATGGAAATATGTTGGAATATCGGGTAAAAAGACCTTCTCTCACGAGTAAAGCATAATAACCCGATATCAGATTTAACGAACAAACAACTATTTACATAATAAAATTGACTATAAATTTATCACAGACACCGCTCTTCGCATAGATTCTCAGTAAACAAAGGAAGTTTGCCGTGTAAACATTGATGTATGAAGCAGCTTTATTCTCCGAAAGATTCGATTCTGACAGCATTACAGCAGGAAGTTCGATGTGCGAGCTGTCTCGAACATTATTGCAACTAAGCAAACTTAAGTTATGATGCCTCGTTCTAATAACAGTTAATAACAACAGTATACATTATAACTATATTAGGGGTATATGGGGATAAGAATTTTTGAATAAGGAAATATTTAAATGCTGTTCAGCACTGAAATACGAGAACTAAATGACAGTTCTGCGATAAATGGCTTAGTTGATTGCATGTTCGGATAGCGTGTCGCTAAACGTAGGTTCGAATCCGAGCAACTAACTTGGTACTTTCGGCGAAGGAGATCATTCTCATGGAACCATTGCTTGGGGTGGGGGTTTTTCTCTCGATAGTGATAACATTAGTTGTTTGTTACAAAGATATTATCGATACAAGCACAGTTTTATTATAATACAGATTAAGTAGTCAAATTAGATAATTAAAACCCTGTGTATAATATAAGATGCTGTGATTCGTCGGTTATACAGTTTTATATAATGGGCTAAATCCCCGTGTTTTTTATTGTTTTTGAAAGTTTACTTTTACGTCGAGTGATTATTTTGAAACTATCATAAATGCTCAAAGCTATATAAAGACTGCAGGATTTTCAAACATACTTGACACGTATTATTATATTTACTCTGTTCTAAATTTTTTTTTTACAAATTATATGGTGTTCTTGTCTAATGCATTATCTTTATATATACATTTTTTCTGTACGTGTATATGGCACTGGAATCCTCCCAAACGGCAGGACCGATTTTGATGAAATTTTGTGTCCGAGTTTCAGTGGATCCAGGAATGGTTAGATTCACAATTAGACCTGGTAAATAACGCTGCGGTTGACTTTTTAATTTTTTTAAAGTTATGAAAACAAGACAACTACGCAGTGATCGCTATTATTAGTATAAAGTTTAATCAAACAGTAGTTTTATGTAATAGAGTAACATACATCCGGTAATACTTTTTTATCTCCCTATTTAAAATGAATAAAGTTGAAAAAATTGGTATACGAGTACATACGTATAGAATAAATCTATTTAGCATCTGATTAGATAATATGTGAAAACTGACGCCCTCCGGCCTGACTAATTCCGAAACGAGACATTGTGACGGATTGACAACATGCAACCGCAGTCAATCGCCTGTCACACCACAGATTGATTGATGTAGATTTAGTTTTATCGTTTTATCTTTAGCAAGCGATATTTTAATTTAAATAATTTTTGATAATTTAAGCAAATATTACTACTAAAATATTGTAATATTCGTAAAACAATACTCAACAAGCGGTGTCTGAGCACACATAATCGTTTCAATAATAACGAAATTTCTGGTAAACTATCATATTTTTTATGGACAAATATAAACTTTAAAGACGCTTCCTAATGTATATTTACTGAATACTGAATATTATCCTCAATTTCATCAGCGGGCGTTCGTATTTACATTACCTAATTGCAATATAATATGTTAATTATCTTTCTATAATCGTCATATACAAGGCTTCTTTCCAAGGATAAAAGCTTAATCAGAATCCAATGTATAAATTACCATCGGATAAGTAATTACTCCGGCTTATAGATTAAATATCAGAAACGAACATAAATAACTTAATATCTGGCGACAGGGTGGGTTAAACAAAATGCGCAAAAAACGTTTATTGAAACTGCATTTCAGTGCGACATTTCTGAATGGAGCTGGCAACCGCAACAATATTAAAATTCACGAATCTGTAATAAAAATGTCAGTTTATTTACTGTAACGTTCACAAAGAATAAACCGTTTTAAAAATAAATCCAATTATATACTATTTCTTGATTTAACAGAGAACTCATTTTAAATTTGAGTGTACACCTCGTATACGTATGTTGTAAATATGCTTGATCGTATAAATAATGCTATTGATCTCATGTTCTTATTGACTATTATTAACTATTCTTAAAAGGAGGCTGACGTCCAGGCTCAAAACACTCTCACTTTATACATCACACTATTCACATCGTATAAGTAATACGTATTTCGGAGACGTATTCACTATAGTATTATCGTATTTGTTAATTATAGTAAAGTTTTTATTGTTAATACTCAATTAAGATCTATATCGTTACCACCAGAAATCAATTTCATTCTGTATTTGAGATACTCAAATATACTCATCGACATATGAAGATGGAAAAATTGTATTATCTCATTTCTTTATATTTGTAAAAATAGTTTCCGGACAGCAAATACAATATATAACAAATTCAAGGTGTTTACACAACATAAATCACGCGTTTATTTTAGTTGACATTTTCCTTATGGTCCTGAGGTAAAGTTTATAAGGCTTTCGCTTGAACGAGCAAGCGTATTGGAAACGACTGGCAAGCAAACCCAACAGCTATGTAGTTGGGGGCGCGCCAACACTTTACGAATCAGAAACAACACCAAAGTTCACTACACTTTAAAATCCTTTTACTTTATAATATATATTATATTATACGAGATGCATATAAAGAATTCTTTTTTGAAATGACACTTTTACATATATTATAGAGCTGTATAGTTTGTTAAAACGCACAAACCTATGGAAATATTAAGTCAATATTTAATTATTTTACAATAAAACATTGCCTACTTATTGTAGAAGGTTTTTATATAATTAACATTTATTTTATTAATACGATTGCTAACATGTGTCGTCCATATAGTGTTATCACAGACTGTACCTCATACAGTGCCGTCATTCACATACGACACCTTTTACCTTTTACTAGACTTCCGGACATCGAGTGATCGCAGTTGTTTAAGAACGTCGCGCTGCCTGAACCTTAATTCCGACATAGTGACACCGCAGCAAGGAATGGTAGGCAGTTGTACGTTTCGATTGTCGAGCCAGGAATTAGCCGCAAAATAATTAGCTAATGTTGCCTTCTTTGGGGCTCGTAGGCCAGTGTCCCATCAGATTACCTCAGTGATGGCAACGTTGGGTGACAAAAGTTGGCTTGCACAGCTTTGGCCAGACTCCAGTAACCTCGACTATTAGTCGGATAACTTACAAGATCATGACCTAAGCGTGCAACGCGCTGGGCATTCGCTCTAGTATAGGCCCTCTTAAAGACTTTGGTGGCAGAGTTATAAGCTGATTTGAGGAAATGAATATTAGTATCATTATTAGCGCGACCCTTGATCCATTCGTGATACGCAGCTTGCTTCTTACTAAAAGCATCAGCGCATTCATGATTGTACCAAGGGCGTCCTTTGCGATTACCGACGATCTCAGATGTAGGAATATAATATTCCATTGCAAACCTAATCTCGTCGGCAATCGCTGAAGGATCTTTTCCGTCAAAACACCGTTGCCGCCAAGGAATGGATGCGAAATAATCCCGCATTCCATCCCAATCTGCTGACGAGTAGTGCCACACCTTGCGCTCGATATTACACTCGGTGGAAGTGAAGCGCGTGGTACAGAGGAAACAACTAGGCAGTGATCCGATGCGCCCAAGGAAGCATTGAATGACACATCATACCCAGTTGGATGACTCATCAACAGAAGATCCAGTATAGAGGGCGCATGACCTGTGATATCGGGAATCCGGGTGTGATGGATCACTAGTTGACTCAGGTCGTATGTTAAGGCGAATGCACGGGCAGTTCGTCCTACATAGTCCGTCTTGGAGGAACCCAACCACATTTCGCGGTGTGCATTAAAGTCCCCCAAGACCACCAATTCCGCAGTGGGAAACTGCTCCTGTGCGTCATTTACTACCCTACTCGTGTAATCAAAGAGCCGAGTAGTCTCATCATCCCCCTTATGGGATCTGTAGAGGCACACGTAGATACGGCTTTGAGTGCCCAAATCCACGTGTAGCCAAAGGATAGAGAGGGAAGGGTCCTCCAAACAGCGCTAACGACGATAGCATACCTCCGACCGCACATACACACATACACCTGCTTTGGCTTGAAAGTTTTCTTCAAATAAGATGTGTCGGCCGGACGGCTAATCTGTGTTTCCGTCAAGAAGAGCATTTCAGGCTGAACCGTCTCGAGGTGTTGATGAACGGCATTTAAGTTAGAATGAAGTCCGCGGATGTTAATGAACTTCATTGTAAAAGCGGTGTAGGGGTTGTGCACCGCTGTTGAACCTATAGTCGATGTCTGCGCTATCATATTTTTTTTTAAACTAATGAGAACAGCGAACGGCCTTCACTGGAGACCAGAAGTGACCAATGTTAATCGCCGGCTCACTACAGTTCCTGCAAGAATTACACTAACTCGGCGGACGGAAGTTCCCCCATACCTCCCCAGAATAGGTCGACGGGACCCCAATCCGGCCACCAACCGGCAAGAAGAACCTACCAGAGATTATGTGTGGCATGGTGCGGTAGTCTTCCATGATTGGGCCCCTGTACTGTACCGCGGGCGGCCAGCGGAACAACCGTTTCTACAGATCTCCCTGCCCGCCGGGTTAACGCAGATCTCTTAGGCGGTGAACTATCGGAGAATCCCACCCGTCCCCGAGCCACGCCGAAAGTCGTCCGGTAAACTGGATATACACAAGCTGATCCCGAAACGCGACACGCAAAATTACGCGCACTATTACGGGTTTTTTCACTATATGTATGGTGGTTGCGACCCAGTCGGGCTTTAGATTCCTACCACCCCGCTATCGCCATTGCCTCGTTCGTTGCTCAGCAGGGTGCATCACATGCAGGTGAGGTTGGCTTGGGTATTTCGGATCTTTAGATATTATACGACACCCTTTACACCCCAAAATATTATAATTGGCACTTGCAGTATATCTGAATCGTGTATATATTGTATATCACGATAAAATGAACCAACAGAAAGCAGACTTGCACACATATTTTACATTTAGTTGAGATTCAATGGGCATATGATAGAATATAAATGAAAAACATAAGTGTATGTAACGCAGACCAAAAAACTAAGTTTAGTAAAGAACTCTGGGAATTATATACAAGATATTATAATCCACCAAAAATGATAAATACGTAAATATTAAATATAACTTGAAACGCCTCACAAAATGGAATAAGCTAGTTGGCTGAGCTCCAACATTTTGTCTATCTGGTATCGTCAACAGACGAAAATAATACTTAAGTACTTGTATTTAAAGCAAAATGTTAAATTTTATACCTTGTTTTGTTATATTCATTACCCTTGAAGGCCTTTGCAGTTCAAATTGCAAACATTTACGATGGAATCAATACCGTCTATACTTTTGCAGACTTGTCAAGTAACCTTAATGATGTATCAAAGGACTGGGTCTTGTGGAGAAATTGAGCAATTAAGGACATTCCGAATTTTCTTTAAAAATGGTATATATACGAATCGCATATGGCCATATTAAATCAGATTAAAATTAAGTTCTTTAATTAAAAGCCTGAGAAGCCCTGAACGTCAAAGCTAGAACCGGTTCGAAAAACGACTCAGTCATCGAGAAGAACCGGCAAGAAACTCAATCTGTTTTATCTTTTTAACATATATATGTAATATTTATAATGCATTAATTACATATCATAATAGTTTTAGTGAAGTAGAGCCCCGCTGAAGCTATTTTTGGTCTCAGCATGAATGGGTCGGCTCCTCCGGGATAGTACCACCCCTCTCACAGATAACCGACGTGAAATAACAGTGCTTGCATTGTTGTGTTTCGTTCGGTCAGTGAGAGTGCCGGAGGCCCACGTCCCTTTCTCTTTCCTTCTTTCCCTTTCCTTTCCCTCCCCCTTCTCCTACATACAGGCTGGCAACACACTTGCGACGTCCCTGATGTCGCTAGTGTCTATGGGCGGTGGTGATCACTTAACATCACGTGACCCACAAGTTCGTTGGCCTCCTTTGATATAAAAATTAAAAAATTAAAAAAAAAGTGAATGCACAGATATGAGTAAATTCCAGACATCACCATCCTTCATATATTGATCCACTCTATAATAGCCTTTTAACACCAAAACCTGCTTGACATGGTGTTTAAATTCACATTACGGCAAATCGGTAATATCCTTTGGGACTTTGTTATAAAACCTAACACTATTCACTAAAAACTGTTACTGGTCTTACTAAGTCTGAAACATGAATCAAACATATAGACCTCGATAGTTACATTCATCTTTAGCGAATACATAGAGCGAGGCGTCATTGCTAGACTCCACTACTAAGTTGTACTATCTTGAGGCTTTGTTATAAAACCTAATAGTATTAACTAAAAAACTGTTACTGAAACCCTGAAATGACCAGTTTGTCATTATCTCTAGTATTTAAATTATGTAAGTCTCTTACTAAATCCAGCATATCCAACTTTTTGTGGACATACAACACACTAAGACCGTATTGGGAGGACATAAATAAAATACGGAATTCCTGAAATTAAGTCTTTAATGGTCCGTGTAGCCCCAAATTATAAATTTCTCGAACTGCGCATTTTGGTAGTACAAAAATAGTATTTATCTCAGCTGCTGTCCCACTCAAGAATACACATGGCATATGTGTATATGTACAACTGAGATAAAATGGGGACAAATATGTAGCGGCAAGTGGAAGCCATCCGCAAGATACTGCGACCATGTCACTGTGTGATTTCTGTCGAGTGTTGTTGTATCTATAACGTGTCTGAGTAATAATACACTGCAAATAGTGCGTGAAAAGTGTCGTCTTCTACTCTTTCAAAAATTGAATTCATACATCCGATAATGTAAAGATAGTAATAATCGCTTACAATTGGGTAGTTCCTTTACAGTTACTATAAGTTACCGTAAATTATTTGCCCAAAGCATCTTTTTATATTGTGTTATGTTATATAAGTGTGCCAGCACGATGCCTTACACGTTGAGTTCTACTATTATAGTTCATCAGGAGTTTTCTTATATAATAAACTAATCTAAGCGTCTTCACTTGACTAACGACCGTTATTTTGTAGGCATGATTATGTATAAATACTTGAAAGTGTAGAAGGTATTTCATGTAACCCCATTGAATAATAAACAATAAGCTTTTCAATTGAAGATATTTCCTATAACTGTTATCGATATTTCGAACAAATACTAAGAGTAAAAAAAGACTCTTAGAAAACATTGCTTTAATGAAAGTATGTATAAATACTTTTCACTATCTATGACCCTGCGCTTTATCTTTAGAATTTTGAATTACTGTCCACCTTACTAAACAAACACTATATCTTATTAAACACGAAAGCAAATAATCTGTCGAAATGTTTAATATGCATTTAAATTAATACTATATTTATTTAGATTATACAAGTAAAAAAATGCCGGTAACATTAAAATATACTACCATAATTTACCTCTAGTTTTCTACGTTATTTTTACAGGTTGAAAATGTCAATTACAAATACAAGGTAATAGAATTATTTACATTCGATTTCTCTAAAACACCTACGTCAATCAAATATCTTAAAGCGTCCTATAGTATTGTTTACATTTTCCAATTCAACCATTCAGTATGTTTACTTTGTTTGGAATAATGTAACATATTCCAATATTAATTAATCTCATGTTTCACAATTAATATATACATACATACATGATTGAATAGTAAGAAATAATCCATCCGAAAATGCGGAGTTAATATTGAAAATTTATATATTATTAACACACTAGTTGTTACCCTTGACGAAGATCGAGTGGAATTTAACAAAAAAAAAATGTTGTGTCGAGTGCACGTGGTACTGGGTACTACTTCTTTATTTTATTTATATTTGCATGAGAACAGTAATTTTCTACAATAAAAATAAGATACTGCTTAAAACATTATCTATCTGCCAGTGAAAATCGGTTCAACCGTTTCGGAGATCGCATCAATTAGTTGCATTTACAAATACTTTTCGTTGTGTCCATGTTTGTTTAAGTACGCAAATTATAATCAATGACATAGAGAGTTAACAGAAATATATTAGGGACAATTTTCTTCAGTTCTTTTTACCTATAATTTTAAGCTCAGAATGTGAATATAACCTTTACAGCTTAAAGTGTGGATTTATGCGTGATACATTTTTATCGCTGAACGATCGAATAAATAAAATTGGGTCCTTTTTATTAACATTATAAAATTATACTGCCTGTTGCTTAGCCAGGTTAATCCGTCCGGGACGAATCGATTTTTATATTTTTACTGACAATGATTTTTGAGAGCAAGGGCTAAATATTACTTAACTTTTTATAGGAACGAAATAATAATGATAAAAGTAAGCGGAAGTAACTTTAAGTTGATATAAGGTTTAGTGGGTTACATATTAAAGATCAAATTATAATGGAAAATAAATATATAGAAATATATATATATATATATATATATTACTATTAATTAGATAAAACAAATTTCACGTGGAGGAAGACGTAAACAACGACTAGTATACGCGTAATAAAAATATAAAATAATATCCTCAAATAATACTGTAGAAACATCTGAAATCATTAACTTCTTACAATTTAATATAAAAATATGACAAAACATTTTTATTGTCTAATGCTTATCCCCTATAAGATATATCGTAATGATATAAAACAATTTTGATATCGAATAACATAAGTAAACAACATTATGTTGTTTAATAAGTGTTTTTAATTCAATCAAATTGGGATGAATAATTTTTGTATGTAAGTTTGATCACGGTCTGATTACACAGGAAAACGCATTTTGTCGTGGTATTATAAAAAGCAATTCACAAGGGACGGTACAATTTAGATATAACAAGGCTTCGTTATTCTCTTATTAAATATATATCAGACAGAACAAATGCACAAAGCACCATTCGGATAAAAATAAAATAAAAACTATTTCACAGCGACCAGCATATCATTTCAAACAGATGAAATATTAAAATTGCTACGCGAAGTAACAAAATGCGACACAAAACCGCTTTTCCGCAGAAAAATTTACTAAAAACGAAACTAATATTTTTTAAAGGTATTTCGTTGTACGCTATCGTTTGTTATAAATATTTTTTTATTCCGTTTTGCATATTTTAAATGTTCATTTGTTATGTGAGCGGCGACACGCGGCGACTAGTTTCAATATTACGCTTTCATAGGCATCGCCAGAGAATATATCACCCATTGTTAGCACACGTTACACATAAACGGGACTGGATTTAGAGATATTTATATTTAAACTCACGCTGTAAACATAAATGCATTTTGTTATTTGCAAAACAATATCAGCTAAACATATTACTGTTATGTAATTATTGTATATTGTGAAACATGAGATCCTCCACGGCATTTAAAAATTAACAATGATAATGTATTTACAATTTTAATATTATGAATATGTTTTTAATTTCAATTAACAATGTGTTGTTATTGTGAAATTTTAACTCTGCGGTATCTCCTAAAATCTCACACTGAAATGATATGGTGTAAAAAACAGTTTTAATTTACATTAAATGCCCAAAGAACACACATAATCTAAGGTACACATATGGATTAGTTGTATCGGTCAAAACAGATTCGTAGGTAACCATTAATTTTTAATAATATGTAAAAAATAACAATGGTTACTGTTGACTGTCCTTAAGATATAGAGATATAAGAATTGAAACTTTTCTTTAGATATATATATTCAATATGTATAATTCTGTAGTACATTATGTTGATTTTTTTTAACTGACTACGCTATTGACCTGGCAAGGTCTTTACAGCTTCACCGGACTACTATGTTGATGTAATTCGTACACCTTAAATAGCGTTACCAGAGAAACCGCCCGAAAAATATTTGTAGAACTTCATTAGAATGTATCGGCTTTTCTCTGCTTCAAATGATAGTGGAAACCATATCAAGGAAATGCAAAAAACGTGTTTTGTTAGACATATATAAATGATAAAAGTTATTAAAATTTAAGTAGTATATTTTTAAAGTTAAATTAGACTTCTAATCTTTTGAATATTTGAAGAAGTACAAATATACTACTATTAGTATAGATATAGTATAAAAATCTTAGCAGAATATGTAGGCTTTTATCATATATTTTATGAATAAATAAAATAAATTTACTTATGTTCCTATTTCCATAAAACTACTCTATGTTCATAAGTGAATTATTTTTGAGTTCTCTCCAGACATATCAAAGCAATTTCTCGAACTAATAAAACGATGATTCATCGACTTGTGGAAAAAAACGTGCATTAATGAAACCTTATCACTCCGACTGTAACCAAATAATAGCCATTCAAAAATAGTTGGTTTAATTGATCGAGAGTATTGTACTCTACGTTTAAAATAAAGGGGTTCAAAAGAGCCCCGATGCATTCGGCAAGTACGTAGCTGAACATGAAATCTGGATAATCCACGATATAGTTAAAGGTCCGCGTAACCGATCCCGGCCACTGAACCGTTAAGCTTTAGTGGTGTCGTGATATTTTTACACAAATCTATAACAGGCTCGACTCTGACATTTTATTCAGGATATTTACTTGGGTTTTAACAGAGTTATTTGAATAAATGTATCGTATTTTATTTTACAACTAAACATATGTATAGGAAATAGATATGCTAACATTTTCTATTTGTTTCCAGTTCCGAAAATTCGCTGGAAATATTGAGGCTTCCCTGCATCAATATAACTTAAAAAAATATCGGTCACGTGACGGCTTCAAGTCATGTTTAATAAGAGGTCTGCAGGTTTGTAGGTGCTAGATCTACGCTGAAAATTTAGCTAGTTTCAGCATAAATGAGTCGGCTCTCCCGGGGTACTACCACTCGACACACAGAAAACTGACGTGAAGTAACAGTGCTTTCATTGCGTTTCGTTCGGTCAGAGAGCATAAGAGGGCCACCTTACCCCCTCTCCCTTTCCCCATCAACATAGGTTGGCAACGCACTTGCTACTCATTTAGTCTTGGTGGTGTCTATGAACGGCGGTGATCACTTAACATCAGGTGACCCACCAGTTCGTTTGCCTCCTATGATAAAAAAAAACTATTTTATTGACCTGTTTTATACCAGTAAGGGGCAATTCATACAAAACATAATCAACGTACTATCGAGACAAACTAATGGGATTTTACGAAGATATATTAGAATTATAATGACACATACACGTATCTCAGTCACACACGATTAGTGTCACGTGATTTAAGTGAAAAATAAAACCTGATATTTATTCATTCATTCGTTCGTTCTTTCGTAAATAAACTCAAAAATTGCTTAACCGATGTTGAAAACTTCTTCACTTATAAACACCTATATTAACAGCGAGAAACATGAGCTTTATTTTTAAAATCTAATCGTGAAGCCGCAACGATAAAATTGTATTTAACCAAATCTATAAATAAGTAGATGTTGATTTACCAAATAACAGATTAATTTCAGTACAGGTACTGAATATACTAAAAAAGAAGTACTTTCATTTATACCTCGTTTTGATTTTCTATAACTACTTAATAGGTTTTTTAATATATAATAAACTATGAAAAACATTATCATACTTTAACACTTTCCACGCCATAAAGAAGTGTTTACACTTTTGCAAAACATAAAGTGACATTACATTAAACCCGGCCGCCGAATTTTAACGTAATAATTTCCAAGCTGACCCTCATGTATGTGGTTTTGCGAATAAATTTTAGTGTTTCCTGTATACTATATGAAACGCTACATTGCGGTTATGAATAAAGAGTCACAGAGCTATCACGTCATCGCGATAGTAATTGTTTTATTAACTGTGGACAGTTTGAGCCTAAAAGTATAATTTCTTTGAAATACAACTAAGAAAATAGGTTTTCATATGTTGAAATCAAGGCGGGATTGTTAGTCATTTTATTCTCTGTAGACAAGTAGTTACCTACAATAAATCTAAATGTTTAGTTATTTTGTGGCCTAAGATAATATCAAATTACAATAAGAACGATATTGGCTCTTAAATGCGGTTACCAGATTTTCCTCTTTCGAGCAAAAAATCACAATACTCTAGGTTCACTCTTACATTTACAATTTAATTATTAAACTATATTTAAATGTTATATATTTAAATGATTTCATTCCTAGTTGATGACATGTAATAGTGTACATTTGAATCATAATTACCATCATAAAAGATCTACTGGTAATAGCTCTCTTCCCGAAAGAAAGTATGATAGGTATAATCACAATCGTTCTGCATATTTATAGGTGGTAGAGCCACGCTGAAGCTATTACTGGTTACAGCATGAATGGTTCGGCTCGTCCAGGGTAGTACCACCTTCTCACAAAAAACCGACATGAAGTAATAGTGCTCGCATTGGTCAGTGAGAGCGCCGGAAGATCATCTGCCCCCTCCTCCCTCTCCTCTCCCCAACTGCCGCTTCCCTATTCCCGCCCCCCAACACAAGCTGGCAACGCACTTGCGACTCCTCTGGTGTTGCAAGTGTCAATGGACGGTGGTGATCACTTAACATCAGGTCCCACCCACCTGTCCGTTTCCCTGCTATGAAATAAATAAATATATACATATATATAATAGGTCTTTACCTATGAAACTGCCATTCTGCAGTACTGGCCATTTCAAATCAAAATAATTTTTGTTTGGCTAAGAATTCTAATTTCAAATTAATTTTATTTTTAAACCATGGAATTCTTTTTCTAAAAGTAGTCATTTGTTTATTGATTAGTGTTACATTTTCATCGCATTTCAATCTTTTTCGTCATCATGGATACGTTCAATATTCGAGTAATTATGGAATATGAGTACCGGCGTGGCAGCATCGCGGCACAAGCGGCACGCAACATCAACGACGTTTACGGAGCTAACACTACAAACCAACCCACCACCTGTTACTGATTTGCTCGCTTCCGTTCTGGGAATTTCGACCTGAAAAATGAATACCTCGTGATCGTCTGAAGACTTCGATCGACAATGACAAATTAAAGGCGATTGTGGAATCTGATGATACACAATCTACGGCTGAATTAGCAGCAGCTTTCGACGTTAGCGTCAAAATAATATTGGTATATTTGCGTCAAATTGACAAGGTAAAAAAGTTTAACAAATGGGTGCCCCACGAACTCAATGATCGCCAGCGCGAAGTACGCGTCGAGACGTGCCTTGCACTGCCCAAAAGACACACAGATGAAGGACTTTTGAACCGCATTGTTACCTGCGATGAAAAATGTATTCTGTTTGATAACCGCAAGCGCTCAGCAAGTTGGTTAAATCCTGGTTCAGCACCTAAACAATGCCCTAAACGAAAACTTACCCCTAGAAGTGATGGTCACTGTTTGGTGGTCTAGCACCGGTGTGATTCATCACAGGTTCTTACCAAACGGGGTAAGCATTACTGCAAATTTATACTGTGAAGAACTGAACATAATGATGGAGAAGCTGGCACATCTCCAACCAGCATCGGTCAATCGCTCGTCTTCGCTGCTCCTGCACGACAACGTGCGACATCATACTGCACAGCAGAAGGTCTCCAATTTGCAAGAAATGGGGTTGGAAGTTCTCCGTCGTCCGCCCTACTTACCAAACCTTGCGCCTACAGACTACTACTTTTTCCAGAATTTGGATAACTCCTTGGCGGGATAAAAATTCAAAACCCGAGAGGCAGTACAAAATGCCTTTGAAGAATTTGTTGCCTCCCGTCCAGCTGATTTCTTTAAGAAGGGCATCAATAAACTGCCACTGCGTTGGCAAAGATGTATTGATTGCATGGGTGATTACTTCGATTAATACAAATAAAAATACATGAGAAAAATTTGTTTACATTTTTTCATACAAAACGGTAATTTCATAGGTAAAGACCTAATATATATATATATACTAGTGGGCGCCCAGTGGTCGACATTCGACCATAGTTAATTGATTTTTTAAAGTTTGACTTTATAAGAGTTCTTTTGTCAAAGGGTACACTTCTATAATCAAAGGTTTTCATCATGGCTACTCAGTTATTTGCCATTTGCCATGATTTTTATTATATAATCATTAAAAAAATCTATGTGTCAATGATAATTGAAATTAATTATAAATTTGAAACAAAAACCACGTGGTAAAGCTCAAATTTTAACCAAACATAACTCTATGAAAATAAAGAAATTTATCGCAACCCATGACACAATTTCCAATTAATTTTACACGACACCATGGGTGGATGGTTTTTCTGGGTGATATTGAATTAAATGTAGTCTGTTCATTGACAAATAGTGATATACCCAGTATCATCGTTTGGAAAAGTAATGGATGCACAATACAATCAAATGATGAATCCAAGACAAAGACGTTTTTAATACTACCATTAGCTTTTGAAAAAAATTTTTTTTTGTTGATACATGAGGTTGAATTGCAACATTGTAACCGCGGAGGTCTAAGTCATGGATTACTTTTATGAACAAAATCCTTATTTTGATTATACAAAGTGTTATTTGGCTCATTTTTTATTAATTCATCTTTTGAAGTGATTTCATCATAAAAAATAATAAACATTACAATAATAGTTATATTTTATAATATCATTGTTGAATGTAGGATGAGAAATGGTAATTGGAACGTAAGAGTTAAAAAATACATACAGTCGAGCATAGCAACCTCCTTCGTTCACAACCTTTTTTGAAATTCGTATTTATTGGCGGCTGTCAAAATGTCTTTTTTATTTGCATGTGTGTATATGTTGTGTAAAATTCGAGTAGTAGTATAAGTAGTGCATATTTTAATTAATTTAATGTACTTCTAATGCATTTTATATAAAATAAACAGCTTTCTGCACTTCTCCGCCATATAAACTTTAACTATGCCGAATTTCAAGTTCACCCGTTCACGCGAAATAGGTTAAAAAGGGGTACAAAGATGTATTACGTAGTCCAGTGAAGCTATTAAGACCTTGCTGGGTCAATAGCGTAGTCATTTTGAAAAAAAAAGGGTACAAAGATTTTGCTTCACGTAGTAATATATAGATATAATCCAAATCGATATCCAAAAACGATGAACTTACTGAACTGAACGATACATAATTAAACACCATGTATTAATCTACAAGCTTTCACGAGATACGTTTCCCTTCATCTTTCCTGTTAAGAAAATTATTTGCGCTACTATAAATAATAACTCAAGTAATAAATGTATTTAATAGTGAAGAAGGCAATGATAATAAAGTTCAGAAACTGTAAAGCGATATTAAAACAATTCCTGAAATTCTCACTCGAGCAGTGTTTATTTGTTAAACAAATACAGCAGCGACTGGCTCGAATAACATTTGCCGCGTGAGAAAACCGCCTCTGTTGTTGAATGGAGCATTCTGTATATCAATCAGGTGGTCACTAAACCTGCGAGCAAACCGAAGAAACTTCATGAAATCATGTAGTAAGTACGTCGTAATGCGTTTAGAACATGATTCTCGAAAACGCTCGTTTTTTGAAAGACGGAAGCAAAAATAAATGGTAAAGCCATTCAAATACTCTGAGAAAGTATCTATTGCATAGTTTGATTAGATTTATCATGAGACATAGCCAGTTGTGTGTATCATTGTGTGTGTGGACAATATACAATAAACATTTTTGATTTCACATACAATAGAATCTCATTTCGATTTATTTTTGTGTAGTCTAGGCCACATTTTACTACAGCGATAACGCATCCTTTTTCTATATGTCTAGTCCACAATTACCCAGCGCCTTGATGTTGACATTTCAATTACTCGTCGACCGACGACTAAACATTACTATTACATAAATTGTGCTGTGCCGAAACTATTAAAATCCAAGTTTTTGCAAAACTTGTATTTCATGTATGTATATGTTATGCAAGATTTCGTGCAAGAAGACCTCTTCTCCTACGCGACACGAGCGCAGCGTTGTTGTGAGCTCCTCCCCGAATCGCCTTTAGATTGTTCATTCAGCAAGTATAAAAATAAAGGCCTAATAGAATCTCACTTGTGGATATCAAAATCTTCGAATCCATTGTAAACATATAATTTTTAGTTCAGTGATGAAACACGGACTCAAGTGATTACATATTTTGTAGTATTTAAAACATATTGATTAATATACTTGAGTCGCTTGACAGTATATGGCTTAACAAATAACCTCACTAGAGGCTTAAAGTTTCATTTTTTAACGAATCGTGTTCATGGTTAACATCAAATAGTGTTGTTATATTTATAAATATGTACATAAGTATACAGATTACCAGAATAAATTAGTAAAAACCACTGCTGTTTTTATCTGAGAAAACCGTGCGCATACAAACACATAGGAAAACCAGAGATAAAGGTTTTTGAAACCAGTTAATTATAACAAAATCTTTATTAAAATAGTAAACAATATAATATTTGGCTATAACGATTTGAAACAATTATAACTACCAAATATTAAGTGCTAACACAGCAAAACGGTGTTTAATTATTAGCTTAGTTGAAGAAATGATCACAATTTTTGTTTTTTAATTTTCGAAACGACTACGCTCTTGACCCAGCAAGGTCTTAACAGCTTCACCGGACTACGTACAAAATAAATGATAATAAATAAATGAACCCTATGCTGTGACTGTATCTCAGACTAAATATGAAATTCAAACCAAAGTCAACGTTGTGTTAGATATTTCACTGTTATTTTCCATCAACTCGCTCGCTTTATGGCCACACAGAGTTTAAACGCTGCATCTCAATATGTAAATGTGAATGTCTTGAATATGACGACGCGACTTAGCTGCGGGTCACATCTATTACTCACACTCTCCTCTCAACTTGAGCTTGTTTCAGCACCAACGTATATATATTTCATATATTGTTCTAGTCAAATTGTGTAGGGTTTATCAAATGTAATCAAAAATATTCAGTTTAAGCCCTCTGAAGACGTTTATGAACGGCAAACCCGCCACCGGTTCGGACAAGCAACCCAATCATCGAGAAGAACCAGCAAGAAATGGATTTGGTTTATCTTTCTTTCATAGGTACATATTCTTATATAAATACATTATATTTATTATATTATATAAATTCATATAGAGTTATTTTATTCACGTGTAAATATTTAAAATAGATATGGATGTTCTAATAACGAACTTCCTCGTAGATTACAACATGTCGTCGCGTTACCTTACATTTACACTTATTTGATAGTTTGTAATCTATCTCTGATATTTATAATATACTATCATTTTTACCAACACGAAATACTTGAGAGACTATTTGGAACGTATTATAGAAAATTAATAAGTTTCTAATATTATTCAGTTTTCATGGCCACACAGTTGAATCTCAGCGGGTAAGGACAACGCTCTGTTAACTCGATCTATGACTTTATCTTGTGTCGACATTGAGTGTCAAGTATGCAGTGTCGAGACACTATGTGCGATAGAGTAATTATAATAATTGAACTCTAACACTGTACTCGTCTGTTTAATGTAATGGTCGTACTAATAGAACTATCACATGGCGTGCAGCACTAATGTAATAATTTAATTTTGGTCTGATTTTTCCTATGTCACATGCCATTTCACTGCACATGAACACCGCCCGTATTATTAAAAAAAGTTAAATACGTGTTGAATACTTACTTTTAAAAAGGTTTGATTACAATAGAGTATCTTACTCTTGTTTACTGATGCACATCATTCAAATGTAAATATCCTCTAACACTTGTCTAAGTCGACAGATCTTTTATTGTCATTTATTGTACTTGTATTTGCCGGCGAAAGACGTTTCGTAATAAATTATGAATTTATTGGGTATAATTAATTTCGAAGAAATGAATAAATTACAAAATTTTAGAGATTTACAAGTAAACATACAACACTATTTATATTTGACAATTTATTAATTTAACTTTATACTCTTATTCCACCTCATACACTTTGACGTAATATATGTATCTTATAAATTGTTTATTTTAATAATTACATAATTTCCTTTTAACCAAGATGTCACAATAATGATAACCAATTTAACTTAAAGTACACAGTACTTAAGTATATTTTCTCGATTAAGATCTGAACAAAAATTATTCAAAAAATTATTCATGAATTGACATTGTTCGAAAAATATCTGTTTGTAATGGAACGTTTTTGAAAGATGAGATTGAGTTGAACGAATGCTATTCTTGCTAGTTGCTAGCATAAACAACTTAAACGGTTTAAGTAGAGACCGCTTAGACACGCTTTGTAATAAAGTATTTCAAATAATAGGTTTACCTATGAAATTGCCGTTCTACAGTACTGGCCAATTCAAATGAAAATTATTTTTGTTTGGCTAAGAATTCTAATTTCAAATTAATTTTATTTTAAAAACATGGAATACTTTTTCCAAAAGTAGTCATTTGTTTATTGATCAGTGTTACATTTTCATCGCATTTCAATCTTTTTTATCATCATGGATACGTTAAAAATTCGAGTAATCATGGAATATGAGTACCGTCGTGGCAGCAACGCGGCACAAGCGGCACGCAACATCGACGACGTTTACGGAGCTAACACTACAAACCAACGCACCACCTGTTATTGGTTTGCTCGCTACTGTTCTGAGAATTCCAACCTGAAAAATGAACCTCACGGTTGTCCGAAGACTTTGGTCGACAATGACGAATTAAAGGCGATCGTAAAAGCTGATGATACACAATCTACGCCTGAATTAACAGCAGCTTTTGACGTTAGCGTCAAAACAATATTGGTCCATTTGCGTTAAATTGGCAAGTTAAAAAAACTTGACAACGAGTGCCCCACCAACTCACTGATCGCCAGCGCGAAGTACGCGTCGAGAAGCGCCTTGCACTGCTCAACAGACACACAAATGAAGGAATTTTGAACCGCATTGTTACCTGCGATGAAAAATGTATTCTGTTTGATAACCGCAAGCACTCAGCAAGTTGGTTCAGCACCTAAACAATGCCCTAAACGAAAACTTACCCCTAGAAAAGTGATGGTCACTGTTTTGTGGTCTAGCGCCGTTGTGATTCATCACAGCTTCTTAACAAACGGGGTGAGCATTACTGCAGATGTGTACTGTGAAGTACTGAACACAATGATGGAGAAGCTGGCACATCTCCAACCAGCATCGGTCAATCGCTCGTCTCCGCTGCTCCTGCACAACAACGCGCGAACTCATACTGCACTACAGACGGTCTCCAAGTTGCAAGAACTGGGGTTGGAAGTTCTCCGTCATCCGCCCTACGCACCATACCTTGCGTCTATAGACAACTACTTTTTCCAGAATTTGGATAACTCCTTGGCGGGAAAAAAATCAATACCCGAGAGGCAGTACAAAATGCCTTTGAAGAATTTGTTGCCTCCCGTTCAGCTGATTTCTTTAAGAAGGGCATCAATAAACTGCCACTGCGTTGGCAAAGACATTTTTTATACATGAAAAAAATTCGTTTAAATTGTTTCATACAAAACGGTAATTTTATAGGTAAAGACCTAATATGTGTTTAACTAGGTTTAAAGTTTTAAGCACTGCTAAGCAAAATTCATGTTAAACACGTGTTTATTTTGGTAATAAGACTGCGTACGTTTAAAATTTATTTAAGTTATAGAAGTAAATATTACATGATTACCGCTGAAAGTTTCAATCTGAAACACTCGCAAGGAATGCAGGTTCATTATTGACTGATCTACTACTGCTGTGTTGATATTATATTCTCAAAGTAGTGACATCTGAATTAGAGTTAGTCTGTATAGTTAATTTAGAAATATTGTGCTAATTCTAAACATGATGGTAGCATAGTCAGTTTTAGTTGCCCAAAAAAATATAATAAAAAATCAGTTATTAGTTGATTACTAATTAATTTATATCCTGAAAAATTATCTGCATGTATAGGGTACGCTACAATTTTGAGATTATAAACTAGCTTACGTTGATTCCTCATCGTAACTGTTGAGAAGAAACTAATGAGAAGACCTCTAAAGGAACACGTTTGTCATTTAAGTGTATCTCAACTAAAATAGCATCTAGATTATTGAATTGTACACCATGTGTAGCGTTAATTCGCCTATATTTAAAGGACGAATTTTCGATTATATTCTCTTAGTAAGAATCTTAGTTAGTTTTTCCTTTTTAAACAAAAAATAAACTACACCTTTATGTTAAGTTATATATTGGGAAAAATATACAGTCTTATTTTAAATTCACTTAACTGACTCCCGAATTTCGTAAAGAGTGGACAATGCCGTACTCCGCGAAGTTTAAGTAATGACTGATTTTTAATAGACCTTATTCATAGTGAGGTAAACTAAAAATGCATAATTGCACGTGACAAAACAGCGTCATATAATGAAACGCTGAATGCGCTTTTTTTTCGAAATGACTACGCTATTGACCCAGGAAGGTCTTAACAGCTTCACCGGACTACACGCTGAATACGCCTTAGGTGCATAGTATATAGGGATATAACAGTTCCACGCTTTTGTAACCACTAGCTTAATTTATGCTTTGTTAGTTTGCGTTAAATATATAAATGGTCTGTAATAAAACTTTAATGTAATTTAGTTTATGTAATTTATATCTGCTCATTAATAACTTAAAAATGTAAGAAACTAACCTAACTACAAGATCATAATAAACGATATAATTCATAACAGCGTAACTTGTTCAGTACATCATTTGTTAATTTCGTAAAACTGACAACCTACTGATACAACTGATACAAACAAAAAACACGTTAGCAATATATTAAATACAATTATGTTAATTTTTATTGCTTAGATTATCAACTTCCAGGTGGTAATTAGCCACGCACACTTAGAAGAAGCCATACTACTATGCAATTTATTGAACCTCTTTACCTTCGTATTAGAACCAACTTATCTAAAAATGGTAAATAACATATAAGTGATTGCATTGCATAAACAATACAGATTTATTGTAATACACGCTGTTTTAGTGGCCGTAATGTTAAAACATTACATCTGAGTATGTAAATGCGACGTCGCGGCGCCGACGCGAGCTCAACTGCTGTTATCGCTCCCCAGCTTCGCTCTCACCGCTAAGGCTTCGGTCATACTTGTAGCGAGTGAACGACGTGTCGTCTACTTCTATTTAATATGAAATAAGTACATTTATGTTCTATCACATACTGGCATACTTTTTATTGTTGGCCTAATAATTTGAAGCAATTTTTGTGTAATTCTTCGAAAACAAAAGGTTTTAAAACGTAGAATTACTTTATCGTTTCCACCAGAAAATTGTAACCTCGAGTAAAATACATATTGAGGTGCAAAACTAAAGATGAAGCGGTCACCGTCCGCTGTCAGAGTGACCGATGCTTGGGTGTATGTGGTAGATAAACACAGTCCCAGCTTGCAGTGGAGATTAGCCTGCTCATTCATATTGTTGTCGAGATATAAATCAAAGATTACTCACACTGGGATTAGTAAAATCTTATTTATTTAGTTTTTTTAAGAAATCTCTAATACGATATAGTTATTTCTTAAGTTACATGAAGAAATTAAAATATGACATAACTAATGTTTATTATTTTTTTATATCATGGCAGGTAAACGAACAGGAGGGTCACATGATGTTAAGTGATCTCCATCGTTGATGGACATTTGCAACCCAAGTGAGTTGCAAGTGCGTTGCCAGCCTGTGTTAGGGGAGTGTGGGAGGAAGGGAAGAGGAAAGGGGAAGATGAGGAGAGGTGGACCTCCGGCGCTCTCACTGACCAAACGAAACGCAGCAATGCAAGCACTGTTACTTCACGTCCGTTTTCTATGAAAGGGTGGTACTACCCCGGACGAGCCGACTCATTCATGCTGAAACCAGTTATAGCTTCAGCGTGGCTCTACCACCAATGAAAACAAGCGTAACATAGAGCCAGAATCTACAGAAATCACATTGCACCAACATTGATAACAGAATACTAAGCAAACATCAATATTTTTATATTTATTTGCAGGATGCCTCCACTTATCAGTAGTTAAATGGATGTAAAGTTTCGTATGAAGTTATGTTATCTAGATAACATAACTTCATGTTTTCTTAATGCATGCACGTGGTGTACATCAATGCTAACAACACAACCCTGCACGTGCTCCCCGAGTAATGATAAATAGTACCTAACAAAATTTTGGCCGCTGCACTGTTCCCTATACATATATTGAACCTCGTAGTGACAAATGTGGTAACCAGTCAATCAAATAATAAAGATTAAATAATAACACTGTCTTTGTCTGATGGCAATATACCGACTTATCATTATTATCACTGAAATATCCCCATATTTTAGGCTCACGAATATCAGTAACAGTTTTTTTTGTAATAGTGTTAAATTTTATAACGAAGTCCTAAAACACATTACCTATTTGTCAGATAGTAAGTTCATGCAATATGCCTAGGTCCGTTCCCTCGGCGTGGAGCCCTTGAGTACGCTGCTCGCGCGATACAGTGACACAAAATTTTACATCACTGCAACAACAGTACACATATCACCCCCACGCACGTGCACGCATGCACGCTTACACATGAAAGAGGAAGGGTTTTGTTTCTTTCCCTTATCGAACTGAAATAGTTTGGAAAGTTATCCGATACGAAATATATATAGGAGTTGTTGAGGTATGTATGCTTGGTACACATATGTATATGCTCTAACAACTCATATATGTATAAATAGTTAGCTTAGGTCAGCTTCACTCACATTTCACACGACCCAGATACTAACAGGCCACGGATACTTCGGCGACTATCTATGTCGGATTGCGAGGCGCGAACTTACGACTAGGTGTCACTACTGCAACTCTTGCGACATTGACACAGCCCTGCACACCTTACAGGTATGTTCTGCTTGGGAAGACCAGCGTGTAGAGTTAGTCGCCGCGGTAGGAGCTGACTTGTCCCTGCCGTCTGTAGTTCGCACCATGCTTAGGGACGAAATGTCGTCGACGGCCATCTCGAAGTTTTGTGAAAGTGTTCTTCGTCAAAAAGAGGATGCTGAGAGGATCAGGGAGCGGGAGCCTTCAGCCACCTCAACGCGACGTGGTAAGGCAAGACGTGGAGATAGGAGGGTTGCCTCCGATCGTAGGCCTCCCTAGTATCCGGTTGTGTGCCGTGACGGTCATAGGAACCGCGTTCGCTGCCGCAAACTTATCTGTTGTTGTTATGACACCGCTAAATTGTGCCATCGTGCAGTTGCTGTGAGTTACTGGTCATCACAGCTATGGAGTAATTTCCCGACAGAGGGTGGGGGCGCCCTCTGTCAAAATGGGAACCCGTGGCGAGAAGCACGGGCCACGGCCGCCGCTGCTTGAGGAAGCACGGGGGTGTGACAACACCCTCGGGACGGAGGACGCCCGCTCACCATCTTGCGTGCGACCTGAGCGCGTGACCAGGGTGCGGAGAATGCTCGCGCAATCCAAACCCTGGTTCACACCTTCGCGCTGCGCGGCCAGTGGGGTTTTTAGCCGGTAGGAGTCACGGCATCACCCTCCAGCTGTTGCCCCAGTCCCCAACGACAGCTGGAGGTGTATCCGATGTAGGATTTTCCCCACTTGAAAAAAAAAATCGCGTATCGCACGTGTCGGGCAGTAGCCCAGTCCGTGCACCCTTGAGCTAGTTGCTCAAATAAAATAGGCCGAGTGCCGCAAGAGCTCGTCTTAGTAGTCCGGTGAAGCTGTTAAGACCTTGCTGGGTCAATCGCGTAGTCAGTTTGAAAAAAAAACGATGCAATATTAGCAATATATGAACGATGGTAACGTCAAGAAACAACACCTCTATTTCTCTGTGCGTCCACCACAAGCGAATGTTTCTGATATTTCTATAGAAATAAGTATATTGTGTTATAAGCAGATCAAGTTTCTTACCGGTTTTTCTCAATGATTGTATTGTTTTCAGAACCGGTGGTAGTTTTGACCTAAATTGAATAAATTATTTTTGTTTTTCATATTCATGAGATCATTCCTATCATAAATTCCTTATAAAAAAACGTATGCAGTTAACAGTATAACCGACTCTTAAGGATAAACAAGTTCGCATCTTGCAGTTTAGATTCGCTCCACTCCGCTCGTCCAAACAAGCGTTTTATCTCAAAATTACTTGGACATTAGATTGCATAAAGCTCTTTTAAAACTCACCACGATTTTAAAGAAAACAAGAAATAAACTTCCAGTTCAGTTTCTGAAACTGAGCTCATGAATCTGTTGATACTACTCAGCGTAAATATTATGTTTTACTTCTATTTACGTTTTATGTTACAAATTTTCCATTACTCTCAAGGCAGTTGAAATTAAATTCATCATAAAGCATAGTTTTAGTATAAAGTCGCACGGCATAGTAAATGTCGCGGTTTGCCTTCGCTATTCGTTCATGCTTAGCGTATTTTGTTACTTACATGATAAGCGTATCTTGTTACCTACACATTTAGCGTATCTTGTTACCTA
>JACEII010000056.1:2756385-2779506 GCA_014332785.1 Antheraea mylitta | reverse complement strand
ATGTAGGTATATTTGAGAATAAATAAATGCCAATTTTAGCTTTCTATAATACTATTTTAACTTTGTTTTGTATCAAACTCGTGACTACATTATGCGTGAGTCCGAGATAAGATTATATTCAGAGTGGTTTAATCATCATGTTTTATTGTTCCAGAACTTTAAAAATGAAATTGCTTATTAAATGTAATGTTACTGTTATTAAATATCATAAATATTAATATAAATTAAGTTACAATGTACAATATATATGTAAATAAACAAAGAATATATAATATTTCGAGTTCTATTGTGTTTGTTACCCCGCGCCCCGTCGGTTATGGTTATGCTGAGTTAGTAACCTAATAGGTGCAGGCGGAGCCTTCACAGCTCGATGGATGAACATACTAGGTGTAGATTAGACTATACCTCTTGGACCTATAATACTATATTACTTTATTATACTCTAATTAAAAACACAATTTACTTGAATTACTCATATATTTTATCAATCAAACATATATATAGTATATACATATTTAGTATTGTAAAATAGACTAAATGCTTCGTGTATGGTAATTACATAAGTACAAAACGACTAGCGGTTTTAAGTATGATGTCACAAACAACCGGTACTGGTTTAAGCTAGTGTGAGAATATCCCCCGGTGTCGGACATACTGCCATTACTCCTCACGGAGCGCCATAAAGTGGCCACGTCGTCGTTTGTTTAACGCTACGTATCGGAGTAAACTTTTTGTTGACGGGTTTTACGCATTACATAAGGAGAACCGGTATTACATTTATACGAGGTTATTCAACAAAATTAGGTCTTTAACACAACACATTGTGCGGGACACAATGTTATACGTTTAATACTTACCTGTAACTTTATGTACTGAGAAAGTGATATTATAATTATAACGTATGATGAAAGTAGCATTACTATATTTTTTTTACCCGAGTGAGTCAAAAGGAGGGTAATTCATATATTTCGATCGTATGTATGAATACAGGAAAAATTTTATATTTATTTATTTAACACGCTTTGTAATCTAATTGGTTCGATAAATTATAAAATATATGGAATCAGTACATTTGTCTTAATTGTGATATTGTATATATAAGATGAAAGTTTAATGTGTGAAATAAAAAAATAAGGAAAGATAAAAATAATTTTATAAGCTGCCAATATTTATTTATTTTTATTAATTATTTTAATTTAATTAATATTTACTAATAATTCGTTCATAAAAACAAATAAGAATTATTATTTACTTTATTAATATTTGTTAAGTATACTGTATTACTAACTTGATACATTGAATAAATGGCACTTTTGCGATATCTGATTATAACTTATTTACAAAATTTAGGAAATACGATAAATCATTAAAAATATTTGGCATTTCTGTTACTTAAAAATAATCAACAATCAACACTTCCTATTTGGAAATTTTGTTATAATTTTAATAGACGTTTCTGGGTGGGAGCACCTGGATACCATCTTGGGATCAACATCTTGGGCCATTTAAGTCGGCACAAAGTCTACATGTGAGAATCATTGACAATCTCAAACTCATATATAGTATCGAACCCTTAAACTTAAGGAGAAACTTCGTCTTCTTATATTCTACCGTTTCTATAATAGATTTTGTTTGGAGACATTATTTGACATTACATATATATATATGGCTACGAGTATTATTCATTATCCCACCGCTCGTTATCAGAAGAGAATTCTTAGAATTGGAATGATCAATCTCCGCTTCGATTGTGAAATAAAGTACCTGCTGAGGTTTTTCTTGTCGACGTTAGTATGTGATTTTACAAAACGAGAGCGAAAATCTGTAACGCGCTATGATGCATCTGGTGCTGAAAACGTTTAACGCGTGCAGTAACCTCTTTCTACCGGGCAAACCGCACGCTTGTTTGCTATCATCACAATTAAAAAAAAAAACAGTAACTGACAACGAGTGAGTAACGGCGATCAACGGAAAATTTTAAATTTAAAGATGCGTCCAGGTAGATCCAGGTACTAAAATGTTATGATCTCATTAAAATATAATTATTTATTGACCACAAACTCAAAATTACTGAAAACGCTCTGAATTAACTAAGTTGAGTAGATATTGCATCAACCTTGAAATATACAACTTGCTATACTGATATTCACATATTGTTATGCGGCTAGTGTTTGAGGTGGGTCGTAAATTGAGTTCGTCTATTAGTGCGGTACTTTATCACTCCCATCATAAACAGTGTCGCTAATGCCTCGGGCACAACAAATTGATCCATAACTCAGAGACGCACGGCCGCCGTAGCTGGACCGGGGAGAAGCAGGGATAACTCGGAACATAACAAAGCATTATACATAGTAACATTGAATTCATAACAATAATAAATTATTATTTATCACGATCCGCCTTTCAGCTTTATTTTTATCTTGTTACTTTTTCATAAGAATTCCATCGTGTTTATTTAAAAATACATTTTTCGAATACACGCCGTAGTTTTGTATAGTACCTACACAATTTTCTTTTTATTCTAATGCCTCTTACTATGGAAGCAAATTAAGAAATTTATTGAAGCACATCTACTCATGGATTATATACGCGCAATAAATTCTCTAACTGTAATTGGAAACAGTTTTTCTAATTTTTTTAATTGATATAACAGTTCTACATGACTTACAAGTATGATCACACCACTGTTCTCTACAGTATCAAAATCATTGTGCAAAACAGACTATAATTTTCATTAGAGCTAAATTTGATATTAAAGTTGTATATTAGTTTTGTAACTCGTTGGTCTGTAGCCAGCGCAGTTGTCGCGGGTGAGTTAACGCTGTAGCCGACGCGGCTACACCAGGATATTGCGGGCACGCGGTGCGCCGACCTATGCGGTTTTAAAACAACACTCAACAACTTCTGCCTGTATCTCTTGTTGTTTTACAACTGTTGTCATTTTAATATCGAGCTCCGTTGCGTCCTGTGAAATAAATTTCCTTTTATATTCTATACCACATCACAATTTCTCTGTCATATATATTAGGATAACCCGAAAAAAGATTTTTAGTGTCTTCAGAAAATATGTTACTTTATTATGTCTTAAGAGCCTTGCCAAAGGTCAATTCGATAAAAAAGAAATATTGAGTTAATTATAATATTTCCCAAATCATAATTTTTTTCTCGCCGTTACTATCTGATGTGCAGGACTGTAACAATTATCAAGGAATTAAGCTCATCTCACACAGTATGAAGGTTTGGGAAAGAGTGATAGCGAGAAGAATAAAAGATGAGACTGAAGTGACTCAAAATCAATTTGGGTTTATGCATGGACGTGCGCTAACAGATGCCATTTTCGTACTTCGGCAACTGTGCGAAAAATACAGACGAGTACTAAGAATTTACATATGGTATTTGTTGATCTGGAGAAGGCATATAATCGAATACCGCGTGATGTTCTGTGGTGGGCTCTGAAAAAGAAAAGAGTGCCTGGGAAGTATGTACAACTTATTCGTTGTATGTACAGTCATGCCAAAACACACGTTAGGTCAGCGGCTGGAGTTACCGATAATTTCAATGTGACCGTAGGTTTGCACCAGGGTTCAGCTTTAAGCCCTTATTTATTCCTTCTTGTTATGGATGCGTTAACATCAGACATACAGGAGGAGACACCTTGGTGTATGCTGTTTCCTGATGATATTGTTCTTATCGGAGAAAATGCTGCAGAGGTCCAGAGCAGGCTGGAAAAATGGCGAGAAAGACTCGAGAATGTTGGTTTGAAAATTAGTAGAACAAAAACTAAACATTTGTTTTGCGATTTCGGTGGTACATCTAGTTTTTCTCCTATAGCCTTAAATGGTGTATCCTTACCAGCTCCAATTTTTGATATCTTGGTTCATTGATACAAAACGACGGTGGCATTGATAAGGACGTGAGGAATAGGATAAATGTAGGATGAATGAAATGGCGATATGTGTCTGGGGTAGCTTGTGATCCACGAATGCCTTTGAAACTTAAGGGGAAGGTTTATAAAACTATGATAAGACTGGTCATGCTGTATGCATCTGAGTGCTGGGCTACGAAAGAGACGGATGAGAGAAAATTACATGCGGCAGAGATGCGAATGTTAAGGTGGATGTGTGGTGTAACTGAAATAGATAAGATTAAGAATGAGTATATTAGAGGCAGTTTGAAAATAGCACCAGTGACAGAGAAGTTGCGGAGTAGTCGGTTAGCATGGTATGGGCATGTCATGAGGAGAGATGAAAACCATGTAACTTTAAAAAAGTATTGAGTATGATAGTGGATGGATATACTAGTAGAGGAAGACCGAAAAAAGTATGGATGGATTGTGTGAAAAACGATATGTCTGTAAAAGGTGTGAATACTGAGACGACATCTGACAGGAGAGAATGGAAAAAGAAAACGAGACGACATCTGACAGGAGAGAATGGAAAAAGAAAACATGTTGTGCCGACCCTACTTAAATGGGACAAGGGTAATGATGATGATGATGATGGCTTTCTGGGTAAAAGTAATAAAGATTCCACAAAATATACATATATATAAATTATGTACTTTGAAGTTTTCAAGATCTTTAAGATAAAGATGGAGAAAAATAGTTACATTAATAATCTATAATATAGCAATATAACAAAGATTTTCGTGGATATCTGAAGAGTTTAGTGCTTATACTATATATTTAGTACGCGATATATCAGTAATATACAAATAAAATGGAATCATATATTGCCGGTCCGGATTAATATAAATCTGGAAAAAATTTGATGAAGTATTGACTGGCAAATAGGAGACTTTTCATCAACGCTACATGCCATTTCTCTTTTACGTAAAAGCTAAACAACAACGAAAAATTATAATAAGAAAAAATTTAGTCAATCCATTATTACGCAGTATATAATACGTAGGGTTATTCAAGAGTAATATTATTCGTTTTAAGCAACAGTTAGATCAGTAATGATCTCCCGGACGAAGTGCGAAGTATGGACAATCCCTGACAATTAAACACAATGGCGATCCCACGCGTCGCGCCCGAGCCTCGGCCCGACCGCCCGCCCAGAGGCAAACGGCCGGCGTCATTGTTGAAAACCAGGAACAAAGCGATATATAGATATCGATACCTAATGGATAGGTCTTCACTTTCAATTTAATATCATAATGGGATTTGTATAAGTGCAAATTACGCTTTATAATTGAGTTTCTGATGTGAAATTTCCTATGGCATGGTAGGGAACATTTTTCGTTACATGTTACGCCTTAAACGTGAGATAGATATGTGTAAGTATGGATAAATACCTGTCTAGTCCTTTTTTTTTATTAATGTGGGGAAATCCCTAACGGATACCCACCCTCCCGGGGGAGAGGGTGGGTTATGTCCGACTCGCACGGACTAAAACCCCACGGTGTACCGTCGGCCGCATGTTAGGGGCGGCCAGAGACCGTTCTGGCTCTCTTCCTGATAAACCGCCCCTGCAGCAGCCTGGCAAGTTGGTCGGCAGGCGTCGTCCTACTATAGAGAGGCAACTGGGTACACAACCAGTCACCTCCCCGCGTCAGCCGGACCTGTGCAATGAGGGGATGAGCCCCCCGGCTGCATCCCCTCAGGTCCGGCTACGGTAGCGGGAGAAAGCGTATGTTCCGCCTCCCCCTTCTTACGGGCCGTCTTTGGCGGATACGGCCGCTCTGAGTGTCTGCCTCGTGGGCCCTCTCAGCCGCCTCCTCCTACGAGATGATTTCCTCGCAGAAGGAGGCCATCAAATTCCAAACTTCTTCGCTGCCGAGCATGCGAGAAATGACACTCGGCAGCGAAAGTTCTCCTCCTACCGCCGCAACCAGAGCGCGGCGCTGTTCGTCCCACGCAGCACATTCAGAAAGGGTATGCTGCGCAGTGTCCACCGCAGCGCCGCACTCGTGGCATGCGGCGGTGGGCTCCCTGCGGGCAATCCGGTGCAGGTACCACCCGAAGCATCCATGCCCGGTTAGCACCTGCACCAGCCTATACCTCAAGGAGCCCCAAGTTCTCCTAATCCATACCGGCAGGACCGGACGGACGGCGTCAATTATATATCTGCCGTACCGCTCGTCCGCCAGGTCCTGCCTCCACCTTTCCAATTCGTCCTGCCGGACTCTAGCCATCAGGGCTTCAATTTCCCCGGGAGCAGGAGGCTCCCCTCGGCGTCTCTTAGCCGCCGTATAATTATAGACGCTGGCAAGAACCTCCGCCTCCCGCTCCCAGTGAAGGGAGCCGGCGAGCACGACGGCCGCCGCCGAGGACACCGTTCGGTATCCTCGTATCGCCCTCAGTGCCACGGTACGCTGCGCCCTTCGCAGCACGCGAACGTTCGTGGCGCCGAGGGTGTCCACCCACAACGGTGCCCCATAGGCGGTCATCGCCCGCACTAGTCCCTCGTACAGGCGCCGGCAAGGTTATTAGTGTAAAGAAAGTAAAAAAAATTAGTGAATGGGTAACTACAGGTATTAAAATAAGTAGAGATCGTTTGTATGATCTATATTATAAGAGATCACTAACAAATAGTGAATCATTTCATGCTTATGTTAGGAATTATTCTAAAATTTTTAAGTGTTTGTTTAGGTGCCAAAGCAAAATTTTTAGGGAACAAAATTCTCGAGTCTAGAAATAAGACCAAGACTGTCTGGCATATAATAAATAAAAAATTAGGAAAAAATTAAATAAATGATGACTCATTTAATATAAGTGTCGACGGAGTACGTATTTCAAACAGTTCAGAGGTAGCAACTGTTTTCCAAGATTATTTCACTAATATACCTTCACAAATAAAACTGAATATAACATCATCAGCTCAGGGTGCCGCAGCTCTTTTAAAGAAAATGAATGCACCTACAAATTCAAAATTTAAATTCTCACCTATTAGTGCAGGTGAAATAATAATAAGGACATTTAAACAATTAAATTTAAAACACACCGAAGACATATGGGGAATGTCGGTAATAGTAATACAGTCCTTAATCGTCACTATTTCACCACATTTGGCTAATATATTTAATCAATGTATATTAAAAGGAACCTTCCCTAATCTAATGAAAGTAAGCAAAGTGGTTCCTTTGTTTAAATCAGGTAGCAGAAGTAGTCTTGGAAATTATAGACCTATTTCTGTACTTCCGTCGATAAGTAAAATTTTTGAGAAGATAATGCTTAAACAATTGGTAGAATATTTTACAGTGCAAAAGTTTCTAGATGGTCAACAGTTCGGTTTCACAAAATCGAAATCTACTACTGACGGTGGTGCAACGCTCATAAAACATATATTGAGAGCCTGGGAGGATTGGCAGGATGCAATTGGTGTGTCCTGCGATTTAAGGCATTTGATTGCGTTGACCATAGTAGGTACGCTTATTCTTAAATTAAAACACTATGGTATTTGTGGATCTTCTCTCGACCTTCTAGTTTCTTATTTAAAAGATCGCTGTCAAAAAGTTAACAAACATGGGGTAACCTCAGCGGGATCATTTGCACGAATCGGTGTACCACAGGGGTCTATTTTAGGGCCGTTCTTGTTTTTAATATATATAAACGATCTACCGCTAGTGGTTAACAACTCTGCTGACATGGTGCTTTTTGCGGATGATACTTCTCTAATATTTGAAGTGAAAAGGATAGATTCAGAGGTTGGGCATCTGAATAATACTTAAAATGAAATTTGTCATTGGTTTGTGTTGAATAATTTATTGTTAAATGCAGATAAAACGAAATGCATAAGATTTACTTTACCCAATGTTAGACAGGTTGATAGTAGAATCAAGATCGAAGGGAATCTAGTAGGGTTAGTTGACAATACTGTATTCTTGGGAATTACTTTAGATTCCAAATTACAATGGGGCCCTCACATAAAACAAATGGCGAGCAGATTAAGTTCTGCTGCATTCGCAATATGGAAAATTCGCCAGCTTACAGATATTGCCACTGCAAGGTTAGTCTACATCGCTTACTTTCATAGCATAATGTCTTACGGTATTCTGCTGTGGGGTACGGCTGCTGAGGTAGACACCATATTTTTATTACAAAAACGGGCAGTTCGAGCAATATATAATATGGGACCTTGCGAATCATTAAAAACGAAATTCCAGGAATTCGGTATCTTAACTCTACCCTCCCAATACATTCTTGATAATTTAATGTATGTCCGTAAAACTTTGAAAAACTGAATTTAGTAAAAGACCGGCATAATGTAAATACTAGAAACTGTAATAAACTGGTTGTCCCAGGTTTCAGACTTAGTAAAACCAGTAATAGTTTCTTAGGTAACAGTGTTAGGTTTTACAATAAAGTCCCAAAACATGTTACCGATTTGCCGGACTGCAAATTTAAGCGCCATGTCAAGCGGGTGTTAGTGTCAAAAGGATATTATAGAGTGGATCAGTATGTGAACGATAGTGATGTCTGGAATTGACTCCTCTCTGTGCATCCACTATAAGCTGTATGATGTATTTAAATGTATGTTAAAAAAAACTGTACCCGATCGAGTTTCTTGCCGGTTCTACTCGATGGCTGGGTTGTTTCCGAACCGGTGGTAGTTCTTGACGTTCATAAGCGCCTTATTAGGGCCGAAACTGAATAAGGAATTTTTGATTTTGATTTTGATTTTGGCAGGCGTCGTCAGATCCCCCCGTGTTCGGGAGGAGACGGCCAATTGCAGCCTCGAAGTGGGGCTCGAACCGCCACCGCCCATCCAGGGTGAGGCCCAGAGATTTCATCTGGGTCCCCACCCTGACCCGAACTACTTCCACAGTTAAATGGGCCCCCGGAGGTGGCCCACGCCGAGGCCCGTGAAAAAGCAGGGCCTCGGTTTTTTCAAGGGCCACCCTAAGGCCGTCGGATGCACCCGACCACGAGAGTTGTTGCCTCCGTGGCCAGACGCACCAGTTTTTTAAAATCGTCTCCCTGGGCTACGACTAGGGTGTCGTCCGCGTAGCATATCAAGTGCGCTCCCGCTGGGAGTGCGCCGCGGAGCACCCAATCGTAGCCCCGGTTCCAGAGTAATGGGCCCAAGGCCGAGCTCTGCGGGACACCACATGGGGTCCCCCGGCGAATCACCCTCCCCCGGCTGTCCTCATAGGCGACCTCCCTTCCCTCCAGATACGCCCCCAATAGCCGCCGCAGGTACAGGGGCATTCCCAAATAGCGGAGCGCCTTCCGTATGACTCCATGCGGCAGACTGTTGAAGGCGTTGGCGATGTCAAGAGACACCGCCAGGAGTCTGTCGTCGCGGGAGGTCGCCTGAGCCGAGAGGAACTTTAGGAGGCTCAGGGCGACCATCGTGGAGCGCCCTGACCGGAAGCCGAACTGCGCGTCCGACAAGTCCGGCCCGACTTCCTCGAGGTGCTGGACAACCCGGGAGACAGTTACCCTCTCTAAGGCCTTCCCAGTGTCATCCAGCAGAACAATCGGCCGGTACGCCGACGCGCAGTCCGGAGGGCGGCCCTGCTTTGGGATGAGGCACAGCCGCCCCGTCTTCCAGGACTTCGGGAACTGCCCGGCCGCAAGACAGCAATCGAACAACCCCCGAAGCCACCCGCCAAAGTAGTCCATAGAGAGGGCTAAAACACGCCCTGAGACCCCATCTGGCCCGGGCGCGGTACGTTTGCCGCGAAGGCGCTCGGTTGCCCTCTTCACTTCCTCCTCTGTCACCGGGAGAGGACGGCCTTCAATCTCCACCACGAACGCGAGGGGCGTGGGAGGCATGGGAGAGGGTGGCTGTTCTGGAGGATCAGGGAACAGCTCTCCCACGACTCTCTCAGCCACCTCCGGCGTGAATTAAATAATTAAGACAATACATTCTAGCTTAATTTTGATTTTTTGTTTGTAATCTAATTACGTACTCATTAGTTTTTTTTATATTGACCGAGTAAAGTGGCCTACTTGTGGCTTGACTCCCGTTTAATTTTTGTCCATACCCGGTCACTATTTAGGCCAAAATATTGTATGACGAATTCTCCGTTCCTAAAAGTCGTAACGTAATGATATAAACCTATAATTTACCTCCATAAAACGGACATAATATGCTCAAATATTTTTTTCATATTTCCGGAGGTATTGCTGTTTTTTTTTTAAATACACTGATAAATGCTACAGAGTTTAATTCATCCATTCCTCACAATTAATCCTTATTCTATATTTACCCTCATAACCACGGTAACAAACCCGCCGTAAATACTCTATTGTAACTGTTTACATTTCAGTAGTATTTAGAGTATATGAAGATTCTGAGCGGTTTGCAGGCCGGCATGATAGTGGCAACTGCCGATGGTCTGTGATATATAGGTGGTGGCCGTTGACAACAAGTTTACATTTATTTTTAAGCATAATGCTATTTTGATAAGCTCGGACAAAAATATATATCGCATTGATAGTAGGTACCCGTAGGAATTATGTAACACAGTGAAGTACAAATAACAAGATTGTAATTATCAAGTCGAAAATATGATATCTACTAATAATAATAAATTATAAGTACAATTACATATGGCTGAATAGAACTTCCCATTCTTTATATCACAGAAACTATAATACTTTTATAAACGAGATAGTTAATTATATTTATTATTATATTACACAAAAACTACTGAATGGGTTTTAATGAAACTTTACCGTAATATAACTTATACGTCTTAGTAATACTTACGCTATACTTTATAAAGATAAATCATGTTGCCATTCTGAACAAAGATAAAAACGCAGATAAAGTCCCGGACAGCTGCTAGTTTTTGATAATTCTTTAGAAATCAATTTTCAAAATCATTGCTTATTGCTCTTACTGTTGTCATATAAATTTAAATTATATGCTTTTACATCCACTTGTTTGTGTGCTATTATTTGTCAACAATCCAGTATTTATTAAATAAATATCTTAGAATTTGTTCTCAATCTCGCCTACTAATAAATGGCAATGTGGTTGAAGCTTGTAACGCATTAAACCTTGGAGAGTGACTACAACAATCTAAACAAACTGAGAGGCGCATGACAACCAATTTCCAACACGACAGTGTTGCTCAAGCAAATATTACTGCTAATAATAATATATTAGTTTTTATTATACAAAACCTCTGACTTATTGTACAATTTCAAATTATGTTAACTGACGCACGCTACAAGCTGTAGCGTTTCATATTCCACAACATACATGTACGTTTGTAAATGTAAATACAGACACTATTTAGTAAATCGCAAAGACAGTCCACAATGTCCACATCCGAGCAATAAATATGATAATGCAATTGCATTCTGTTGCCGTATGTAAATCTGGGGTATTTTCCAAGCGAAGGCGATATGCCGCTACTGTGTGACATTAGAATGGCGCCTCGCAGACCGGGATCGCGGCACAACGCTCTGCGGTCTAGCGTTTGCAAGCCAAATAATATTCAGAAAATATTATACATTCTGTTAAGCAAAGTATCTAATATATACACATTTGTAAGTAAGGTAAGGTGTTTTCTTATCCAACTGGCTAGCTACCCTCAAGTTGACAGTCTGTCACCAGCCACTTATTGGTGTGTTCCGGCAACTGCATTTGAGAACCAGCCCCCTATAGGTTTGGTGTATTTAGCATCTTAGAGCACGCCGTTATTTAATATCGAGTGAGATTATTTTCATGCGAAAAAAATATATACTTAGTTTCTTCTCGATGAATGGATTGTTTGACAGAACCGGTGGTAGCTTCGACACTCATAAGCACCTTCTCAGACCTAAATTGAATAAACGATATTTTGATTATATCGATTTTATTATTGTGATTGAAGATTACTTTAAATCGTGGGACACTCGAGTACCGTCCTTTTCTGTAATTTTAGTCGTTCTGAATATAGCTTTCAGTTCGGGCTTGTATTGTAAAGCAGTCAAGAGTTGAATACAAAACAATGATAAAATATTATCATAGGAATCTAAAATGACATTTATTTATCCTTTAGTTATCTCAATATTATACATACATTTCGTATTTATATCTAAATTTGTGTTATGCGCATCTGTATCCAGACCGATGATATTGATTAGTGAGGACTGATTTTTCTTTTGCCCACTCATAGAACCTATAGCATCAACGCATCCAAGACGTTTAGAACTATGGTCATAGCTCGGAATACAAATGTCTGTAAATGGCATACCATGTGCTGGGAAACCAGTATGCCGGTTACTGGCATTCCGTGAAGCCGCGATACACTGACCTGTGTGTGGCATACCAGTTTCTAGTATCAAACTTCTTCATGCTAGTGACGTACTACAAAATGAATTACTTTCCTTTCCCACTTCTCCGCGAAGGGAAAAGATAAAACATGCTGCGATCTCCTGGTATACATTGTATTAGCACGCAAACTACGGGCAGAATCTCAACATGCCAGTAGCAGACATATTTTTGTACGAGTAACAAGCATGTGTATTGGTGATTTAGTGTTGGCCATTTACGAAAGATTTTCCAAAATGATTGATCAATAGTCAGTTACAATATTAATGAATAAGACATGGTTAATAATTGCCAGTGTCAAGTGTATCACCTATAATAGTGCCGGCATCGGTTAGTGGCTTAAAAGATGTGCGTGTCACTGTGGCCTGCCAATAAACTGTCAATCTATATTTTGCTTTCTATATCACCGTTTGTCGAGTTAAAATAAACATTGACATTAGAATAACATCAGTAACAATGTATAATTATGAATCAAATTCGCTGTTTGTAATAACAGAGGAGTACCAACACATAAAACCCTTTTTAACGCTCGAGTAAACCCTTTTCAAGTCGAAATTACAAATTAAGTAGCACAGTTTTTACACTAATCCGAGCGGTTTTCATTTAAACGAGCGATCATCATACGACGCTTACAGAATTTACTGTACCGTTTACATATCTCTTATTGCAAACGCGTTAGGTGTATTATCCCGTGATAATGTTAACGGTTTCCTAAAGAACCTTTGCAAATGAGATGGGTTAGGGCGTCGTTACAAGATCAAATTAAAATTTTCAACGTTCTCGCTTGCATGTGTTTTATCCTTTCAGATAATATTGTTATTATTGAATGAATAAAGGATTGTTTTAATTAATTTGTTATTACGGTATAACTCAATTCAAACTTAAATTTTTTTTTTTGTCTTAAATTTTCAATAAGTATACTAAAGTCGTTAATAAACAACCTTTGTCTATGAAAAAAACACTTAGTTTGTACCAACCAGTCTGTCAAGCGGTAATGAGGTTTATTGAAAATTGAAAATAAATTGACGGTATTTACGTACATAATACACCGCGCTCACCGACCGCTACCTCGGTGGGTTCGTCTTGTCTTTTTTGCAAGTCTAATTTAACTTAACCAAACCGAGACGAAACTGTTTTGTTTTCATCAAGTTGCTAATATACAAAATTACCAATGATTGATCGGAGGTGACATAACCTCAAAACGGCATCACAGTGCGCCCGCCGACCGTTTCCTCGGCCGGCTTTGCAGTTTCTATTACTGTTTGATTTTAGTGACTGTTGTACATGGTCTGGTGCTTGTTGTATTCTCGATTACTTTCAATGTTCCCCTGTTTGAAATTTTCTCGATTCGTAGAAGTTAGAGTTTTTATCAAGAGTGACCGAATGGAACAAATTCCGTTCGTGGATTCTTTTTTCAGAGGTATTGACACTGTTTCTACATGAGGGGTGTTACTAATAACCTGAGTTACCATTGGTCGAAAGTTATCGGCCGGTCATAACTTGACTGAATGCTATAAAAGACGAGTCGGTTTAGTCATTTGGGACATCCTTGCTCAGACAGTTGAGCAAATACATCTACGGTACGTGCAATAGGTGCTGGTAATTATACTAGTGTTGTATTTCTGTATCTGCTAACGTTAATTTGATTGTTCTTGGTGCACTGAACCTGACATGTCCTGAAGTGTTGGAGGAGCTGGTCTCGGACCTGACCTGACGTATCGGAGGAGTTGGCCTGTGAAGGGCGTGGCGAAACGTGAACGTGGTTCATTCTCGTGCGGAGCGTCGGCCCATTCGTGTCGAATGTGGTATAGCTAGCTGCGTTCAGTAGTATGTTGCTGAATTGGTTAATTGAAGTAAAAACGTTTTTATTATAACTTTTTTATTTAATAATTGCTAATAATATCATATCCCATGAAAACAGAACACGGATGTTATTAAAATAAATGAATCCATTCTAATTTGAATTATAGTTTAATGATATGAAATTTTCCAAGCTGATGAAGTTAAGTGAAGAGTACTCGAACAAAATCCGTGAGTTATCTCTCCGCGAGTAATCGAACGTCGGTCGAGAGGAGGAGAGCGCGTGGCAGCCCTGCGACGTGATCTAATTACCCAGCACCGTGAGGAGCAACCCTAATTAACGAGCGCTCGAACAAGATTCGAGCCGCGCTGCTTAATCTCTGCTAAAGCGACTTATATTAACAGAATACTTACTACGATTATTTTCTTATTCTCCATTCATTATTTTCATAACTATTTAGTAAACCACATCGCATTAGTCTAAGAAAACTATAAATATATTTGTCTATGAAAGGCTATACGAGTATAATTTATTCCTTACAGCTTTTATACTCCATAAAATCTAGAAAAAACTCAAAACCCACAGATCTATATCCATTCATACATACAATAATAGGGTAAAGAGACAAAATATGTATATTAAATGCATTTTATATATGCATATCTATACTGTTATAGTCATACTATATAATAATAAGAGGTAAATTTGTGAGTTTGTGTCATCATAGGGGGTAGTCTCTGGATCTACTAAATCGATTTTGAAAATTCTTTTACCAATATATGCCACGTTATTTGTTAGTGTCATATATTAACCGAAATGAAAAGATTTCTTTGTGGTAGTCGGATTTGCAACGTAAATCGGAGAGAAAACGGCCGAATGAAAACGTTTCTTACGAAGGCTGTCTTAACGCTGAGCGCCCAACGAAGGACACGGGTCAACAAGTCTTATAAGAAAACACAAAAGAAAAAAAATAACGCAATAACTGTTTGACGGATTTTGATGAAATTTGGTATTGTATAGTTTATAAAGCGAAATAACATACAAAATAATTCTATTTTCGTTTCCTTTAATTTTAGTTTGAATTATAATTTTCAAGAACTTGGCTTGATCCCAATATCTTAATTACATTTTCTGTTAGTATCAAATTGAGAACAAAAAATATCATGAGTTGTGCAATAAGAAAATACTAACATTAAATTAATAATGTTAATAATAAAAATGAGCTAAGCACTCACATATGTATTTATTAATTACTCATATATATTTCATGAAAAATTTGTGTTTTAGCTATATAGCTATATATAAATATATGAATTTTTCTGTCATATCTTTCTTTTCGGACCGTATTGCATTGCTGGTTGGTAAGGTTAGGACAAGAATTTCTAAGATGATATTCGATGACAACATCTTTTTATTATGATACTTAGGATGCGATTCCTACGGAAGAAACTTGAAGATGCAGACAGATTACCATACCATTCCGGACATCGAGCGATCGCAGTTGTTTAAGAACGTCACGCTACCTGAACCTTAATTCCGACATACTAACATCGCAGCAAGGAATAGTAGGCGATTGCGTGTTTCGATCGTCGAGCCAGGAATTAGCTGCAAAAAGATTAGCTAATAATGTTGCCTTCTTTTGTGGTTCGTAGGCCAGTGTCCTATCAGAGTACCTCAGTGGCGGCAACGTTGGATGACAACAGTTGGCTCACACAGCATTGGCCAGACTTCAGTAGACTAGACTATTAGTCGGATGAGTTACGAGTTCATGACCTAATCGTGCAATGCGCTAGGCATCCGCTCTAGTATAGGCCCTCCTACAGATTTTGGTGGCAGAGTTATAAGTTGATTTAAAGAAGTAAATATTAGGATCCTTATTAGCGTGACCCTTGATCCATTCGACAAGAGACATAAAGGTCAGCTCCAATCCACTCGTCAGGTCACTTAACACAGTTTGGATCAAAGGACATGGATATGGAGAAGACTAGCTACGCCCTGACAAAGTACTATGGAGTGAAAAATCATAGCAATTTGATTATTCAAAAGGCTAAATCACCCACTAGATTAAATATATTAATACCTTTTAAATGATAAACATAACCATTAATTGAATTATATAATCGCACTAGTTCCAAAAGAAAAGCGGATTAGTATTTGATTGCTGGACGTGCAGAACTAAGTCAGCAGTAGCATTTAGACTACAAATAGTATTGTAGTGATTAATTTAGATCGGTAGTTGAACTTCTGATTGGTTCCAGTCACCATTACTTTATAATGTGCTAACAGGATCCCACACAGAACATTCTTTACCAAGGTTGTTAATATATAACAACAAATAAATTAAAATAATGCTGTGCTAACTCTGCTCAGTACACTTTCAAGCGATAGATTGATAATAGTTGATTGTATAGGCATAAGGGTTCAGTCCCTTTGCAAAACAATTGTATAGTGTGTTTCAGAAGACTCTACCACCGGTGCGGAACCTATCCAGTCGAGAAGAACCGGCAAGAAACTCGATCTGGCCTAAGGACCAAAATAGATATGTTATATATCTATACTAATATATAAAGCTGAAGAGTTTGTTTGTTTGGTTGAACGCGATAATCTCAAGAACTACCGGTCCGATTTGAAAATTTCTTTCAGTATTAGATAGCTCATTTATCGAGGATGGCTATAGGCTAAATATCATCACGTTAAAACCAATAGGAGCGAAGCACTAATGAATAATGTCTCAAAATCGGGCTATTTTGAGAGCTTCCGCTGCGTGTTACCGTCAGTATTAGGTATATGCGTTGCCATGGTAACATGATAACATTCTCTCGCAAATATTTTTAGGGTTTATTTTATGTTTCTATTCAAAATGTTTAGTTTTGTTTCCAATTTATGATTATACGTGGTACGTGTATTTCGCAAACATTTCCAAAGTTTATTTTGTGTTCTTATTCAAAAAGTTTAGTAGTAATAATATTCATCCAATAAGACAGGCGAAGGAATTAATCCATACTGCCAATTCTGAAGTTATCAATATAAATAGTTATTATGAATTCTTTAGCCAGTTTTCTTTTAGGTCCAAGTTAATGAAAAGGTATAAGCGCCAAATCTTCTATATAGTATTTCGTAAATTTTTATCTTCTTAATTTTCAAGACCACAGAATTCATGCTCCGTGGTATTATTTTTCATTCATTTCATTTATGCACAATAAACGAACCATATTACATAAAAGGCCACCAATTTAACACAATATAGAGTAAAGTAACACAAGATATGATGATGAATAAAATATATAATCCACTGCATGTCACACAGAAATCCCGCCAAAAACTCCTCAAAAAGTTTATTGTACGTTAATTTTGTTCCTAATTTTTGTTTTGTGATATATTACATATTATAAAAATAAAGTGTGTGTGTATTTAATATTAAAATAAATACTTTTTGGTGAATACATACATCTGTGGTGCTACAAATATCAACATTTTTTTAATACTGTCGAGATGTCTATTTGTTTATTTGTTCCGTGTAATCTCTGAAACGGCTGGACCTATTTGAACGGTTTTTTTCTTTGACTTGCTTCACCGGACTACAAGTAATATTTGAACGGGAATTTTACGGGCAAATGACTAACTATTTAGCTGTTTATATGTGATTTCATTTATAGCAACGTATATCAATAACCTAATTATATCGACAATATGGGCATATTATATCTATATAATAAAAGATTTAACTCATATTGTTCGATAATGTATAGCTTAATATTTTTAATACTTTCTTATATAGTATAAGTGAGCACTGAGGATGGTATACTTATAGTAGTTTAAAGTTCCAGGTATGTGGCTGATGATAAATCCCATCCCATTCGACACACTGTTACTATTCACATATATAATGTACATGTTACCTGTTACAGTATATGATGTGCGTGTCGTACTTACAAATATTTTTGAGAGAGTATTTCTGTAACTTACACATCTAATTACAATTTTACATTTATTTTTTAATATATTTATAAAAACCGTGCGAAGCCGCGGGTAACAGCTAGTATATGTATATATATATTATATATAAATATTCATTTATAATCTTAAAATACTAATATTATCTTAGCCTATTGAGATCTCAGCTAAATTCTATACCTTTTTGTATCATAGGTTAATGTTTATATTCTAGTGCAATATATTTATCTTGTTTTATCTGTAACTTCTTAAATTTCCCATCATAATCATGTACTCATGTTATATATTCATATATTTAACTGAAGATTTAGAATTCTATATACTGAAACTTTAGTAGTATAAATGTTTTAAGTAACATGTATTGTTGTTAGTTGAAGTGTATGTAAAGGGTATAGTGTGGGGTTGTGACAATCTTAAAGAAAGCCTCCCAGAACTCTCAGTAGAATCCAGTTCATATTCTTTTGAATTATAAACACAAGAGGATGTTGATTTTGAGTTAAGTCGAGAGACAACACCAGGCAAAGGTTTCATGAAAGCTGATTATGTCAGAGAAAAGACGGCTACCGGTTCGTATTTTGGTGGAGATGCGCAATGCATTTCAGACCAAACCAATCCCCGGGCCAAGGCTAATGTATCGCTGACAACAACCCTACTTCCCCTCAGGCATGCTGTAACCCCTTCCTAATCCTACTAACCTAATCTCTATCTAACTAATATATAATATATAACTGTTATATAAATCTATCTAACTAATCCTCAATCGACCGTTAACAACGCTTTTATATCCTTCAATTTCTTTGTCCTTGATTAATGCAGGTGTGCAAGTCAAGTTCGTCTGGTACAGGCGCTGTACGAACTGTGTTACCGATTTTAATCCCCCCAACACTACCTGCAGTCCTGCCTCGACCCCTCCCCCTTACAACTTCAGCTATTCGTCACTAGATGGAATCAATTGTTTCCCTTCATAATGTTCCCAGTTAGGCTTGTTAAAATGATTTTAACTACATAATTACTTTATTTATTTTTAATACTCCTGTGGCAGCCTAGAGGGCGCTACTTGAATAATTATTTTATTCTTTCTTCCTTAATATATAAAGTTGGGTTCGTTACACTGATCCCCAAAACACGCAGAATTACGTGCACTATCACGGGTTTTTTCACTATATGTATGGTGGTCACGACCCAGTCGGCTTTTAGATCCCCACCACCCCGCTATCGCCATTGCCTCGTTCGTTGCTCAGCAGGGTGCACCACGTGCAGATAAAGTTGGCTTGGGTGTCTCAGGTCTTAAGATGTTATAAGACACCCCTTACATCCCAAATTTAAATAGATATTGTGCTCAACTTCTAACATGCGTGTATTATCTAAATTATTGTATGTTTTATGTATTCCATACTGTAATACGCAGATTGAACTTTTGAAATTATTAACGATTGACAGTGACAAACAGAGAAGACAACTCGGTCAATAAATCCCGTTACAACTGCTCCCAGTTAGAGCAAGCGATTCGGGAGCCGCCAGCCGACTGTCAACTGTTTAAACCCGAGGCACGTCCCCGCTTAATTAACAAACCGCAACTGACGTTGAATAACCAAACGTTTTCACCGTTTCAGTATAATTTAGAAGACGCCTACAGGTAACGCGGCAAATAGACCGCGGAATAAAGTTTTGTATAACATCCGAAACATATAAAAACGCGTCGACACTGTAATGCTTTTATTGACTCTTTCTCTAGTTACATTATGATTGATGAAGTTTATTATTCAAATAATTTAGTTAACATTTGAAAGTTAATTTTCAAAAATATCGTAACCTTAGAGGAATGTGTAAAAACGTAAAATAGGGTTATTGTGAAAAATAGATTTAGTAAAAACGAAAGACAAATTTCACATGATAGACACATGAGCGATGGTTACATGAAATAAATTATTTGATTTTGTAACTAATATAAAATAATAATCGTCTTTCTTACACTTCATTATTTCTCAGAACGCTAGACTCTTATTGTCTCTACATTGTCACTTCTCCAGTAGACTTCATAAGCTTAATTTACAACTTACATGCATGAAGCGATTGTTCAATTGAGTATTGGTAAGTAATAATTCATTTTATTTCTCCTACTATATATGGCTCATATGATTTCCACACTGATGATGAATCTAAAAACACCTCATATATTAAAATCTAAAGAGACGTTTAGGCTACTTATGGCGATACAAAAATTGAGTCATACTTTTACCGCACAAACTTCTACCCAGTTAAATAAAAATAGAAGAAATACTACTATTGGTGCGAAGTTACTTAATACAGGGTAAGTATGACGTCTAGGCGAAAAAAAAATTTAGGTTTTTTCTGTCACGACCCTTTCTGCGCACTGTTTGTTCAAAGGCAGCAAATATGTTCGCACCGGCTCACGTCTGGGTCGTTACAGTTTGTACATGAGAGATGGTCAGCTATTTAGCAGTTTCGTATTGTGTTATCTAATGAAGTTTATAATTAATTAAACGAACGATGTACTATAAAATGTTTATTCTCAAAACTGGATACAAAATATTTATTATGAAATTTTCTACCATTTCCTAAATTCATTAGTAATTTCTGCGTTTCATTTAATTGCTCTCAGAAGCTAGTAATTCATTTATTTATATATACTACGAAAGGAACGTCGTTCCAACAAAGTGTTCCATGACACTCACGCACTTCATTTTTTTTTTTTCGATAATGCTCGGTATATTTTGAAGTCTCAAAAGTGCATCAACAATTATGTTCCATTTCAATCCACAAAAAGTAATTTCAATAATTTGCTTTAATAGCATACGAGTACGCAGTAAACCATTCATATTACAGCGGGTTTTTATTATTCAAAGAAAATTAAAATATCTCTCAAACGAAATTGCACATTTCACCGAGGGCGGGGCGCAGTCGTATACGAGATCCATCTGAATGCAAAACATAATTGCTTCGTCCGAAATGCTTATAAAATGTCCTCGAGGTAAATCTCTGTACTAAAATACGATTCACGAACAATAGACGTTATTTTTTTGACAGTAAATAATATAAAAGAAACATGTTTTTACGTGACACTCTTTCGGTTTGCACGTGACACGTTAAATGATAAATAACTTGGTTGTCTGGATCGCGGACGCGAAAAAATAATATATATATTTATAGTAAATGACACCACGATGGGAGTAAAATATTTTTGCGCATCGTAAGCATTTAACTGAAAATTTTCGGACAATTATTCGATTTAGGGTATTAAAATCGCGTTTCTAATCTTAACTTAATAATTGGAAAATAAAAAGTATAATGGGAAACCAAAAGTAGACATCTGACTATGAATTTTAATTTCAATCTGTGTACTGGAGTACGGAATACATGATGAACGTAGTCAATTAGAGGATAGATGCATGTTAAAAACTGAGCACAATATTTATTTAAATTATTGTATCATTTTGAATTGAGTCATGAACGCCGATGATGATTATATGATAGATGCAAGAGTAGAGAAAAAGAAATTGAGTGAAGCTGGCTGAATATAGGGTAGCTAGAAGTTCGGCGGCTGTTCGGGCGCAGCCGCTGACGGCGGCACCGGAAACCTGAGGAGGAAGCCCGGCTGTATGGCAGCTACAGGGGGGAAGGCTCGACAATCAAGCCTAGGTTCGATCCTTTCATTTTTGAAGCGATATCTTTGTTCTCAACAAAGTCGCGCGGGGCAGTTTCAGGTCAGTGAGCATGCTCGATCCCTGGCTGCCCCTTCCATGCGGCGGACGGTACACCGTAGGGTTTTAGTCCGCGAAAGTTAGCGAAAGTTAGTTAGCGAATCGGACATAACCTACCCTCTCCCCGGGAGGGTAGCGTATCCGTTAGGGATTTCCCCACGTTAATAAAAAAAAAAAAATAATAAAATAAAAAAAAAGCTACAGGGAGTGCAGGAAAACCCTGAAGGCTGCCATCAGCCGGGCGAAAGAAACGGCGTGGGAGGAGCTGCTACAAACGGTGGAGGGAGATCCTTAGGGGCGGATCGTAAGCAAGAAGTTGCGATCCTGGGCGCCCCCGGTGACGGAGACCCTCCAGCCGGAAGTGGTGGCGAGGATCGTGGGAGAGTTGTTCCCCGACCCTCCGCTGATATCTGCTCCTCCCATGCCCCCACCTCGGGCTGAAGTTGGGGAGGTGTCTAGCAATCCTCTCCCAATTACGGAAGAGGAGATGGGGAGGGCTGACGAACGCCTCGTCAACAGGCGGAGAGCGCCCGGCCCTGACCGGGTCCCGGGTCGGGTGCTCGGCCTTGCAATGAGTCATCTAGGGGGGTGGCTTCGGGAGCTGTTCGACCGGTGCTTGGTGGTCGGTCAGTTTCCGAAGCCCTAGAAGTTCGGGCGGCTCTGCCTTATAGCGAAGTCGGGCCGCCCTCCGGACTGCGCGTCCGGGTATCGGCCCCTCGTCCTGCTGGACGACGTCTGGAAGGTTCTGGAGAGGGTCGTCTCTTTCCGAATCGTCCAGCACCTGGAAGGAGTGGGCCGAATTTGTCGGACGCGCAGTTCGGCTTCCGGGCAGCGCGTTCCACCGTGGACGCCCTGTGCCTCCTCAAGTCGCTGTCCGCGGAGGCAACCTCCCAAGGGGAAAGGGTGTTGGCGGTGTCCTTGGACATCGCCAACCCCTTCAACAGCCTGCCGCACGGGGTGATACGGGAGACACTCCGATATTTTGGAGTGCCCCCGTATCTGCGGCGGCTGGTGGAGGCGTACCTGGAAGGCAGGGAAGTCGCCTACGTGGACGGCGACGGGCGAATGATCCGGCAAGCGACAGAAAGAGGAAATCCACAGGGGCCGCTCCTGGGGCCGCTCTTGTGGAACATGGGCTACGACTGGGTGCTCCGCGGCGTGCTCCCATATGGAGCGCGTCTAATCTGTTACGCGGACGACACCCTAGTCGTAGCCCGGGGGGGCGAATGGACGGAGGTGGAGCGCCTGGCCACGATGGCCACAACCCTTGTGGTCAGGCGCATAAGGAGGTTGGGCCTCAGGGTGGCCCTCGAGAAGACCGAAGCCATACTTTTTCATGGGCCTCGGCGGGGCCCACCACCTGGGGCCCACATAATGGTGGAGGGCGTCCGGATCAGGGTGAGGCCCAAGTATTTCATTTGGGCCC
>JACEII010000056.1:2737578-2747688 GCA_014332785.1 Antheraea mylitta | reverse complement strand
TATTTTTACCATAACATGTCCAGGTAAATGTTATATATTTTTTTTAAATATATAATAGGAGGTAAACGAAAAGGTGACCCTAGGCACGAGCAACGCCAGGGAAGCCGCAAGTGCTTTGCCAGCCTGTTTATGGGGAGAGGGGTAGGGAGAAAGTTATGGTGAGGGGGAAGGAGAGGGCAGAGATTGGAAGGGTGAGGGTCGAGGGTCTGCGGCGGTTTGCGAACAAAACGCAACAATGCAAGCAACGTGGGTGTTTCTGTGGGTCGAGTGGTGCTACCCCGAGCGAGCCGACCCATTCATGCTGAAACCAGTAATAGCTTCAGCGTGGCTCTACCACCTATAAGTATTTCCTGTAAACGTAAATGTTTATAGCATCTAGAAATCTGACATGAAAATTATATAAAAACACTGTATATATATTACTAACACCTACTGAAAACCTTTATAGTGCTACAAAAAATATTTTAAGTAAATAATGTAACACAAACTATCAAAGATCTTTTGAACCTTTCTAGGACGACTTAAGAAGTGTGCCCGTCAGGTGGCATATTATATAGACGGCTCAACATACCGACACTTATCAGACTCACAGCCGTCACCACACTATTGACAGACACGGCTTTAAGAATTTGTGAGAAACATCGTGTTGGTTCCATTGACCCTTATATATACGATTTTGGACATACATTTCTATCCAAATAACTTCTTAGATTTAGAGAACGTCTCTAGTTATTTATCTCGACTAATAACAGACATAAATAACTTACAACGGAACATAACGACAATTTTTTACACAATTAACTTTTATTTTTCAAATCCCAACATACTTTTAATAATAATTAATAATATATATCCCATAGAAAGAATTTCATTTCTTCTGAATACATTTGTATCGTTTACGAATGATTTAAATTTATGTCGTAAACGCGATAAAACTCTACTAATATAAATAATTAAAATATTGTATATATAACACAACCACTCATGAAATTTTGCAGAAAGGAATATAGAGTACCTAAAGAACAAAAGGAAGTAATGTTCCCGAGGGATTGGTTTAATCTACATTAAAGTGTGCGGAGCCGCGAGCTAAAGCTAGATATTTTATATATCAGCTTTAGACTACATATAGTTATTTTTAAAATATACTACTTAAATGACTAACAGTTAACACCCAACGTTCCCACTTTGTGTGCACACATTTTGAGAGTCAGTGGTGAACAGCAAAGCACTAACAGAGCGGTACGAATATTGATTGAGAACCGTTGACGGCTGCACTCAACGTGACGGTTCATAGCATTGTTTCTGCGACACTCTAGAATTATGTTGTCGACTGACACTTGAACGGAATCAACTGAGATTTTTCGTACAGTACAGTGTACACAACTACTTTTTACTCTAAAAACTAGCAAAAAATATTTTTGTTTTTTATTAGAGAAAAGAAGTAAATTAAATCTATATAATTATAAAGCACAAGTGATTCGTTTCGTTTGTTTTAATGCGCTAATCTCTATAAGTACAAATTTGGTTTGAAAAATGATTTCAGCATATTAACAGTTATATATTAGGGAAGATTATATATAACAATACTCTGCACCCCACTATGCCTTTTAGGATCAGAAAATACGCTATGTGAGAACGAAGTAATAGAGCGAGCAGTTCATTTTGCGCTTCGAGGTCTAATATAGATCAACAGCGAGTTAACACTCGACAAACACTGAACAAAACCCAAAAAGACCGAACTGTGAATGACTATAGTCAACAAAGTTATGCCATTGCCATATAGGATTATGCCATAAAGCTCAATCGTGTCGTCAACTAACTATGCAAGTCGCGCTTTATATGAATTTTGTTTGATACTACCTAACTGCGTTGAAAGTAATATAGAGTTAAAAAAAAATTAAAACTGTTTCTTGATACTAAGCAAGAAACTTTCAAAACTACATACTTCAATTTAACTTTAGTTAACAAAGACGTTAGTTAGAAATCATAAAGGATACTCGAATTTAAGTCAAATAAAACACGTATAGAAAATTATTGCAAAAGCATGCGGAACCGCGGGTTATTGATAGTATACAGATATTAAATAATAACATTTAAAACAATATTCGTTATTATTCAATAAATTATATTATTTATATAAAACATATGGATTACTATATTAAAGCTCGTTGTTATAATTTCAATGTCTTTATGAAAATTAAAAAATTAACTAGAGAAGTCAGACGCAGCCTACAATCCATCCTCGCGGAACAAACAGCGAGGCAGCGCCGCCGCGCCACTCTGCCTCTTCGTATTGTTTAATCCTCGGGGGAGGCTTTATAGGGTTACCAGCATATTGTTAATTTTTTCCATTGAAAGACAAAATATCCCATAAAATCGAGAACATAACTGGGGGCGGATGCTACTCGCATTCCCAGGAAGTGTAAGTGTCACTTCCCTGGACGTGCTCCCGTGCTGCTAAAAACTGTCAAATTTAGTAATCAATCAATCGACAATAAAAGGATGAATGCTCTATTTAACCGTACGATTAAATATGAAGCATATTAACGAATTTTCTAGTCGTCGCGCGCCTAACAACTGCCCAAAAGTTTAATTGGCAATTTTCGTGGTAAATTTACTTTCTCGGCTTAGTGTGGTTTAACCCGTTTTTAAGGGCTTCACAACTATAATATAACTCGCCATGAATAATAGCATACAATATATATTTTATGCCAGCGTATACTGAGTGCTATGAATATATTTAGGTTTGATTTAATAACTGAAGTTAATGTACTGACCGCATACTATATTTAGCTTGATAAATATTAAATTCAATTTCAATGAGTTCCCGTGTTCTCTTGCGAAACATAATAATTTTAGTAGATAATTATTATAGATAAGAGAAGTTTTGTCCTTTTCTGTTTAAAATGGACTTACTCTTTATTTATAACTTTGAAGTGCTAACACCAAACATTACATTTTTTGTTATTCTAAGGATCCTTGCAGCGTATGTCAAGATATCTCTCAAATGGTAGGATTTTTTCCAACGTACTTCATAATTATATTTGTATCTTGTTCAATTGAAACAAGTTATAGTCTAAATCCTTTTTTGATGTATACGCTATTAATATATAAATTTTAGTGAAATCCGTTCAGTAGTTCTAGTGTGAAAGAGTAATAAACGTTTTCGTCTATAAGTATTAATGGCATAGAATGTAAAAAAGATAATAATGTATATATTTTAATGGTATTCAGCTGGGCACACCGCGAAACAAACATACTTAGGTAGGCACCGAGAAAACAGCAGAACACAAATATTAGATTATTTATAATTGAATTGCAAAGAACTCAACGATGATTCGAGTTTTATTTGTATTGAGAGAAAAACAAAATGATGTCGTCTTGGCAAATGAAATCGCTCGGGTAATGTTTACGTCGAGTCGCGTTTTGGATATTCAATGCTGTTTATATTATTCAAAACACATTTGTTCGTGGGAACTCTAGTGACACCCTTGTAATAGAAACAGCAGGAAAACAGCCGAATCACGTCATAATCTGTTTTTTTTTTATGTACACCTATCCCAACATACGAACCGTCAACAACTCTAATGGAATTGAACTTGTATTCATAGCACCGTGAGAAAGCTTTTACGCTATCCATGATTATAAGTCGCCACTAGATAGCGCTGAGGTACAACAACTTACGTATCGTTCAACCAATCGTTATGAAAATTTGTTTTTACATACATTTGTATATGGGAAATCTATTAGTTATGTGGGACGCATCTGCGAGGTACAAAAATGCACTTTTATTATAAGAAAATCACAGTTATCACAGTTAACTATAAATTCTAAATCTGAAACTAAGAGGTGTGTACAGCTCGAGGTGTGAGACAATATACAATACAACTAAACTTATTAAAACCAAATCTAAGAGCTAACTTAATAGATGTGACTACTGTTCGATGTCTGAACGAATAGTGTCTTCAAATCAGGATTTTATATATGATGTGGTTCTCACGTACCACACTGGTAACGAGTCACCAATTCCTTGTATTGTTGCTTGGTGCTTCGCTTTTACCGCGACTTTTATCGCAAGTTTTTTTTTTAATTTTATTTTTGGCAATCAATCATTCAGATTATTACTGCCATTGTCACGTAGTTAATAGTGTTACAAGCATCGTGCAATCACTTCAATAATAAACGTCGTCTCAGTCAATATTCTAACAAGATGGTGGATCCCTTGATAGAACCTTCCAGGGAGTTTTTGTGGCATCTCAGAATTTCATGCTCCGTGGTATTATTTTCCATTCACTTCACTTATGCACAATAAACTAACTATATTACGCAAAACACCACCAAATTTACAAAATATAAAGTCTAATAACACAAGATTATGAATAAAATATAAAATCCACTACATGACAGACTGAGATCCCGCCAAAAACTCCTTTATCGCAAGTTGGCTGTTTCCGTGTAGTGTGATGGTGTGGGATATTTTCCTTATTTATCTATTGTAAGAAACTGTAATTGTAGTAATTACAGCAAACGCATAGGAAGCCGCAGAAAAAGCTAGTGGCACCCACAGATTAGAATTATCTGTTTTAATTATTTATAGTATAAAATATAAAATAAACACTTTTATTTATTTCATTTACTAACGAAGAAGATGAGACCAAATTTTTCCTTTACGGTGATACCCATGTAATAAAATAACATCGGTAGATCAAACTGTTACTGTTTTTGAAGATTTTCCTATTGTTTATTATCTCACTGAGATTTTTTATACATTTTCTCCCACAAAAACTTTCGCGACAGTTACATACACATTGAAAAATAATTAATCAAGTATAGGTGCAGCTGTTTTTAAGTTCAGAAATTGCATTTTATTTATACAGATTATGTACCAAATTTAACGAGAGACATAAAATTTACTTTACCTAATGACACAGTATAAACTAGTCCTTTATAAAACGAAATCAATAATACACAACAAATCCCTATATATCGTTGTATATGGTGATTACTATTACCTGCAATTCTACTGTTTGTGCAAATATATTAGCATAAGCCGGGGGCACTAGTATCTGCAATACTTTATTTAGCAAGTACATAAAGTTTTTGGTAGAGTAAACCGATTTTAATGAACCAAGACTACATGTTACTCGAGAATATGCTTTATGATTTTCATGGTAAGATTTTACCGTGAACGCAGTACTTTAGTAGTGATGTTTCTTCATACAAACAGAAATTTCTAAAAAGGAGTTTTTGGCGGGATCTTAGTCTGTGATCCACCATCGTGTTAGAATATTGATGATTTAAAAAATTATTCTAAAAATGATTGAAATATATTTTATTACTTATTCCGAGACACCCGTAAATCTACATTCGTGTTATATGTACAGATCTACAATTAAATAAAATAAGGAAGCAAAGTTGTAAGTCCGGAATTTATATAGCTCGAGTAGGAAATATTTCCCGGGTGAAGTGTTTGATCGGATAACGGAACGTTTTTCCTCGAACCGCATTATACGGTTTCTGCGATACTTCCGCGAAATGTTTTCAACGATAAAATATTCAATACAAGCCTACTCAATGGTACACGTGAATCCATACTAACTTGTTACGTTTCTTTTATTTATTTATACCAGGTAAACATAACGAACATTTACGTTGCCTACCTACTTACATCATAGTATTCTATTGATTTAATATAACGTCATCTACTTTTGTACATACATTCAGGAGCTACTTTCAATAAAATCTTTATGTTTATATTATAATTCTTCTGTCGGTATCTTCTTTTAATTCTGTTTGATTTTGATGAGAATGAGATGAATACAGTATGGAGGTAAAAATTAATTATTTAGTTACATTTTGATATACATTTACAATGTTAATTATACACAAAAGAGATTAATTTTTAAAAGTGTGCGATAGACACTACGATCTTTCCTAAAATAATGTGCCATATATTAGGTACGTTTCTCTCTCTTCTTCACTCTTTGTATATATTTCGAGTACAGTAAGAAGCAATCTCACAGGCTAAAACCAATATAAACATTTATGGCTCTGTGTTTTTCGCATCATATTTTAGTATCATACACACCGTTAAAATAGAATTTTTACTTCAAAAATGGATAAAAATGTATCCATTAGTTTCATTTTATTTACTTATATACATGTATATATATATATAAATGTACTTCCTGAAAGTAGCTTACGTAGTTACAATAGCGGCAATGCATTTTCTTTCAAAGAGCGCCGACATTACGGGGTGGAGCACCGTATATAACACATCACCGACTTATTTTTAGTACCTAGTAGAAGTAGTAGCCCCTGTAAATGTAGATTTAACTGATTCATTGGGATAATTATTTGTTTCTCGATGAAATGTGTGTAACAAACAAACTTATATTCGTATTTATAATATTAGTAAGGATTAATGCCTTAAGGATTAAACCTTTGATTATTAAACCGTTGAAAATCAATCATACGAGTACAAAACGAGCATATTAAACTTAACCTTAAAAGATTTCCTATATTTAATAGCCACAATAATATATACTAGTGGGCGCCCAGTGGTCGACATTCGACCATAGTTAAATGGTTTTTTAAAGTTTGAACTTTATTAGAGTTCTTTGGTCAAAGGGTATTATACTTTATAATCAAAGGTTTTCATCATGGCTAATCAGTTATTTGCCATTTGCCATGGCCTTTATTGTATAATAATTAAAAAAATATATGTGTAAATGAAAATTAAAATTAATTATAAAATGGAAACAAAAACCACGTGGTAAAGCTCACATTTTAACCAAACATAACTTTACGAAAATAAATAAATTTATTGCAACCCATGAAACAATTTTCAATTAATTTTACACGACACCATAGGCGGGTGGTATTTCTGGGTGATATTGAATTAAATGTAGTCTGTTCGTTATGAAAAATAGTGATATGCCCAATATCATCGTTTGGAAGAGTAATGGATGAACAATACAATCAAATGATGAATCCAAGACAAAGACGTTTTTAATACTACCATTAACTTTTAAAAATAAATTCTTTTTTGTTACATACATGAGGTTGAATTGCAACATTGTAACCGTGGAGGTCTAAGTTATGGATTATTTTTATGAACAAAATTCTTATTTTGATTATACAAAGTATTATTTGGCTCATTTTTTTATTAATTCATTATTTGAAGTGTGTTCACCATGAAAAATAATAAATATTACAATAATAGTTGTATTTTATAATATCATTGTTGGTTGTAGGATGAAAAATGGTAATTAGAACGTAAGAGTTAAAAAATACATATAGTCGAGCATAGCAACCTCCTTCGTTCACAACCCTTTTTGAAATTCGTATTTATTGACGGCTGTCAAAATGTCTTTTTTAATTACATGTGTGTATATGTTGTGTAAAATTCGAGTAGTAGTGTGAGTAGTGCATATTTTAATTAATTTAATGTACTTCTAATGCATTTTATATAAAATAAACAGCTTTCTGCACTTCTCCGCCATATAAACTTTAACTATGCCAAATTTCAAGTTCACCCGTTGACGGGAAGTAGGTTAAAAAGGGGTACAATTTTTTTGCTTCACGTATTAATATATAGATATATTTTTTTATAAAACTTGGTTGATTGTTACATCATTTGAAATAGCCATTAAGAAGACGATAATTAGATATTTCTTCTATCGGTTGCTTGCGAAATATACACGTAATTCTGAAGCAGTTTTTACTATACGTTGTGCGAACTAACGACTTGTTATATGTCTATCTTCTTATGATTGATGTCCGATATTAAGACCGTTGAGGGTTAAGATAAAAAAAAAATAGTAATAACTGCCGACAGAAGCGATAATTCAAAACAATTTGTGTTCTCTTTATAGTTTTCATATTAATTACCTATAGTGTGAATGACAATATTTAAATTTTAGTATTTGTTTATTGAAATTATTAACATTTGTGTGGTTTTCATATCTATTGGCACTCGGAGCAATAATTATACTCGTATACGTTTTTATAAAGTCTATTAGCCAATCTTACGTATATCTGCAAAATATCAATAACACATGTACACACAGGCCCTTATACTACGCGTCGCTAGTCTGATGCAATCCGCGCAAATGCAATACGGCTGGTCATGCTTACATAGCGTGTCATGAAGCGAAATTATAAATTTATTTCATGCCAAAAATACCGCTCAACGCGCCTTAGGGAGTTTTCACGTCAGAACCAGTAAGTTCCTAGTAAAATATTTACCTCGGAAAACCTCACCGGTTACTAATAAAAATACAACAAAGAATAAAAATGTAAGTAAATGTAATTCACTAAAGAAACCAACATAAAAGTAGTACCTTTTTTATATTCTAGGTGGCAAACGAACAGGCGGGTCACCTAATGGTAAGTGATCACCATCATCCATAGACACTAGCAACACCAAGGGAGTCGCAAGTGCGTTGCCAGTCTGTGTTTGTGGGTAGGGGGTGGGGGATGGGGAGTTGGTAGTGGGGGAGGGGAAGGAAAGTGAGTTCCTACGGCGCTCTTACTAACCGAACGAAACGCGACAATGCAAGCACTATTACTTCACGTCGGTTTTCTATGAGAGGATGATTTAATTATGAACTTAACCTATATTTCTAACATAAAAAATGCAGGTTGGAAACAGCAAAACTAAGGTTAGTCGCGAAATAATTTTACAAACTAAGTTGGTTGTGTCATGAAGAAGGTTGAATAACACTATTTTGGACAAATAAATGACTTGTTGGATTAACGCAGGTAACGGTATGGACCACGGTTCCAGGCTATCCCAGGCCGGATATAACGCGGCGAACGCTTCCGGTGTACTGGGAAGGTAGATCACTAACCGATTCTGTCAACTAGTGAATAGGGAAGATTAACATTGTGTCAGTAAAACTAACCTAACTAGCAAGCAATATGATAACTAAATAAATTCTTTTAAAATTGTATTTCATTTATAAAGTATGTATAAACCTAAAGTAGTAATAAGTAAAGTAGTATAAACCTACCCGTCATTCTATGTATATGTCGTCTTTAGTAGCCGATACAGTTATCCATTACTGTATACAGTTACTAATATATGTAGAGATATGTACAGCGCGACAATTCGCGCGAGACTGAAACAGTGTTTGGGTAGTTCTTCTCAGGCACCCTGGACAGCATCAGGGTGATCCGTCTAGCTGTAGCCTCTCTCTCCCGCATCGATGGGAATATCTTCTGTTTCGGTAGGTGTGTAGAGTGATCGGCCGATTGGTGTACCAGGAACCCTGCTTCATTTTCGCTATTTTTTTTATTTCATAGGATTCCAACGAACAGGTGGGTTACGTGATGTAAGTGATCACCACCGTCTATAGACGATATATCTGTAACACCAGGGGAATCGCAAGTGCGTTGCCAGCCTGTGTTAGGTAAGGGGGAGGGAGAAAAGGAAGAGGAGAGCGAGGAAGTGAGGAGAGGTGGGCCTCCGGCGCTCTCACTGACCGAACGAAACGCAAACAATTCAAGCACTGTTACTTCACGTCGGTTTCCTGTGAGAGGGTAGCACTACCCAGGGCGAGCCGACCCATTCATGTTGAAATCAGTAATAGCTTCAGCGTGGATGAATCAAAATGTAATCAGAAACTTCCATTTGTCCTAATAAGCTGTTCTTTTAAAATTAGAAAATAAAAAAAAAACGAATTCGAGAACTTTGTCGTCATTTAATAACTATTTTCTAGTTGAAACCAGTATAGTTGTTACGGCTAAAAGCTCTGTTTCCATCCTCGACTGAGTCGAAACAACCATTACGTTGAAGTTCGCTCATTATTTCCTCGAAAAACAGCCACATTGTCTGTTATAGTGAAGGGGTTTGTGAACTAGTTCGCGGAAAAGTATTTATATTTATAAGACCCGTTTAACGTTTTAGTCCACCAAAGTGGTGTTACAGACATGAAAAAAACTCCAATTTGTCAACAAGACAATTGTTGAAGAAAAACAAGTCAACATAAATGTTACGAACAAAACAGCCACATTGTCTGTTATAGTGAAGGGATTTTTGAACTAATTCGCGGAAAAGTATTTATATTTATAAGACCCGTTTAACGTTTTAGTCCACCAAAGTGG
>JACEII010000056.1:2649068-2737178 GCA_014332785.1 Antheraea mylitta | reverse complement strand
AACTGTTGAAGAAAAACAAGTCAACATAAATGTTACGAACAACTAATACTTATTTCAATTAATCTGCCATAAACTTTGTCGCTCTGGTATAAATATAATCTTCTGAAAGATTATTACAACAGAATAGATAAACCATAAACCATTTGTATGTAGCAACGTGTACATATGCAATGTCAATTCCTTCGTTGTTAATTTTTATCAATACACATATTGACATATTGAAGAATAATCTTTGTTGACATGTAAATAATGTAAGTTCACATTAGATTATATAAGTTATTTTTAAATGTAATTTATATTTTAACACCATTACAAGGGGATCAGTCAGAGCCCGACGATGGACGCAATATTTCAAATATTGATGTATATGCCATTAATTGTAAATACTCCTCAGAAACGTATATTAGTATGCAAAATAAATATAACCATTTTTATATTATCAAATGTAACGTATAAAAATGTCGTGTCACGGTGTATATGGTTGAAATCCTTCAAAACGCCTGGACCGATTTTTATGAAACTTTAAATGTATATTTGATAGGTATCAGAATAAAATATATATTTTATACCTCTAGGTGATAGGGTGTTCAAAATTATTTTTTTAAATTATTTGACATCTTTTTTTTATTTGCCATCGAAAAATATCGATAACCCATAATTTTCACCTTGCTAACCCCACCTACCTCTTTATTATCTGCGATTTTAGTATTTCTGTATGAACAATATCGAAGATGTAAATATGTAGTCCGGTGAAGCTGTAAAGGCCAAAGAATTAAGGCCAATAGCACAGTCAGTTCGAGTATGAACAATATCTAAATGATTCAAGGGTCGTTATTATTTCAAGCAAAACTAAATAATTGATGTTGCTATATAACAGATGGCGCTACGTTCGCCTCATTGAAATTTCTTCCGCACATGCGTAGTCATTAAGTCAACTAGGTTTGTATTTGAGTGAGTTCCTGAATTGTTTGGTTACATCATTGGAAATGGTCGGAGTCGCTGTAATCAGGATCTTGGTTTATTAAGATGTTCCGAGTTTGTAGGTAGCTGATTTTACGAAGACGAAGTTGCGCGATTCAGCTAGTAATAAAATAAAATCAACGCTTCCTTAAAATTATACTAGTGCTAGTATAATTATCAGTAATTATAACAAAATTAAAGAGACCGTGGCTACAAATATATCAGAACATGCGTAAAAAGAAAAAAAAATATATTTAAAAATATATCATTCACTAGTTAAGTATATCAGTAATGTTGCAAAACTCGTTCAGTTATTCAAGGGAAATGCATAGTTTTCAATAGTTACTCTGAACTATTTAGTTCCCAACACTAATTCTACACTCCAATGAGGGTTAGTTAGTTTAAAACTTCCCCAGCTCGATGCGGCAAGAAACCAACGGCAATAGTAACAAAATAACGTTGTTAAAGCAATTATTAAATACTTACAAACTTTTCAGTTCCAACTTAGTATTTTTCTTATGCGCCTTGAAAATGTTCTCCAGGACGAGCACGTATAATAAATTCCTTTTAATTCAACAATAAATATGATTATAAGAACTCCGATAGTTGTTCTTAATATAATTATTATTATTTACCATTTATTCTTATATGATCTGTGACTACTTATTTAATAAGCTTGTTAAATTTAACATCTCAGATGGATACAGGCCTAGGACTTTTTTAAGCGGAGATAAACCTAGTATGACAGAGTAGAGGATCCTAGTTTTTATGTTTCCAAATTGTGTATACTTAACATGTAAATAAAACTTATAAAAAATGTAGTGGGGAAGTTTGGCGAGATCTTGGAATATCATGTGGATTTTATTCGTAACGTTATTTTATTATACGCTATATTTTGTAATGTTGGTAGTGTTTTGCGTAATATAGTTGAGTTACTTTATACAAGTGAATTGGAAAGGATATAATACCACAGAGCAGAGATTCTGACTTACTACAAAAACTCCCTGGAAAGTTCTAACAAAGCGGCCACCATCTTGTTAGTTCATTGAAATGATAGCAAGAAACTTGTAATGATTAATTACCTACTCAACATGGTAGTAATAATCTACTAGAAGATTGGTTGTCCAAAAAAATGTATGAATAAAATTAATTACAAATAAATTATGCTAGTTCTTGCCTCACCTTATGCTCTTCTATCTAAAGAGTAACTAGGATGTAATACCAAAAAAGGTGTAGGAAAACTAATGCCCAAATTTTTTATATTAAAGATGCGTTTGTTTTTTAATATTGAGAGCGTATTTTTATTTTTATTCTTACTAATATTCATGGAGAAGTGAGTTTGTTTATTCGGTACACTATCAAGCTTTAACTACTTAATAGATCGTGTAATTATGCGTAAAAGACATCAGGGGTATAAAAAAGGACATAGGTACCTTTTATCCAGTATTACTGTCTGTTCTAGATTTCTTTTTTTTTGTTTTCGAAAGGTCTACGCTATTGACCCAGCAAGGTCTTAACAGCTTCACCGGACTACTAAGGCGAGCGCTTAAGGCACTCAGCCGATTTTATTTTGGCAACCAGCTCAAGAGTGCACGGCACACCTCGGCTTGGCTGGATGCAAAATCGCGACCTATCTTAGCTAACCTAGCTAACTATTCATATATGTATGAGTTGTTGAAACGTATATGTGTACCAAGCATACACGCCTCAACAACTCCTCCATATATTTATTATCGGAAAATTGAGGGTTTTTCAGTTAGAGTATTCGAGAGTTTTCAGTCGAGAGTCTGTTCTAGAGAGATAGATCAAATCCACATTAATGACAGCGAAGCCGCGAGCAAAAGTAGTATACTATAATGTGTATGTGACCCTATTGTCGCATGGATCTTTTATAGGAATATAAGGCGTAGCTTACTAAATATAAATCAATTACCTTATTTGATCACTTATATAATACGGACTTCATGAAATAAAAATCAAACATAAATTTATAGATAAAAATCATTTATTATAATATATTTCTATGTTGACAGTTCTTAAACTTATAGCGCAAGGAACAGGCACGACCTTAGAGCAGCACATTGCAATTTCATAATATATGCTCAACAAACAATATACGACAACGTTGTCCAGTAAAGTTAAAAAAAACAATGTACGACAAAACATCAGCTGAAAAGATACCACTTATAGGTAGATACATACATCCCTATTAATTTATAATCGATAGTTCAGAATTTTTGACGTGACAACGTCTTATAAATTGGTTTGCCGGGTGACACTTCAAGAAACTGCGTTACGCTCCGCTCACGTTATGCGCTCACAGTGAGAGCGAGTGAGAGGCACGCGTCCCTTCCACTCGGGCATGGTTAGCCCGCCTAAGAGCGAGAGAGACTACTATACGAAAATTATTTTACCACTCAAAGTCGTTGTCACGTAAAACTTTCGCCCGTATACCGACTTTACAGGCAACCAATTTTTTTTTACCATACAAAAATACCATTTAATTCATGTGCAAAGTTAATACTCAGTAAAAAGGTTCAAATGGAATTACTTAGGATCACACTGGACTACACTAACTTGATGATAATGTGATCTTGGTAAGCTGATGATCCTAAAACAAGCTCATACAAAGTGCTTGAACACTCTGCTAAGAAACCGACATACTCAGTATGTACTTGATGACTGTTGAATCTGCATCAGGTTTGTCTTCCTTGGTAGATTGCATTATACTTATTGTTCACGGAAATTTTGCCGATCCGACAAATACTTTTGACTGATATGATCAAAACGACCAAAATAACGGAAAACTAGAGACGGTAGTTCGATTAATCGAAAAATATAAAAATTGGTTATTTTAATCGATAGTGTATTAATCTCTAAGACTATAAGATCGTGATTAATTTTTTTTCTATTTAGATAAAAATAAAACTATACAATGATTTATGATGAAAAAGGTCAACAAAAAAAAAATAAGTAATCGATTTTTAAATTATCAACCCATTAGATCTAGATTTCTTTATGAATTGATTCCACAGATTCGAAACGACTTAAAAGGCGATTTTAATGCAAAGTAGACCTCAAGACCATACGACAACAAGACAACAAACACAAAAGAGGACAATTGTTATTTGTAGATCCTGGACAAATTAATTATGTCCGATCGACAGCCGCATGTTATTAAAAGAGCGCGACAACATGAAAGCGCGAGCTAACTATATTGTGGCGCCATTTTTGAACAATATATCAAATCATGTGTGATTAAATGTAATGCAGAAATTAGTTTTGTCAAACTAGAACACTTATCATCAGTTTAGTTGATTTTACAGTCATTATTTCTACTTAGATAAATATAATATATGTTTGGTGGTAGCTTCTCGATTTGAAAGTAGTTGAATGTTGGAAAATAATTACCATCTAATCAGCCTAGTTGTAATGTATTTACTGATTTATCTTTTGGAAATATATTTACAGTTTTAAAATTTCAAATTGAAACCCAATTAGTATGTTTAAAATGTAACACAATTTAACTTTTGTAATATTTTACAATGAAATAAATTGAACATAAGTAATTTATTTATTTTAAATATAATTGTTTTAAAGACTCTTAAAATGTACATACTGAACCGATCACATAATGAGGTAGTACTACGAAAGTGGCACTATTCTTCCGGCTGCGATTGTCGTTTCTTCTTCTTCTTTTTCTCACTTTTAGGCTCTTCTACTGTTTCAGCGGGTTGCTCCTCTTCAGGTGCCGCTTCTGCTTCTGATAGTTTCTTCTTCTTTTTTTTCTTTTTCTCTGATGTGGGTTCTGTGGAATGAGTTGCAGTATCTTCTTGAGGCTCTTCTTTAACTTCTGCTTCTTCTTTTACTTCTGACTCAGACTGACTTTTCTTCTTCTTCTTTTTGGGTGAGACCTGTATATGGAAATACAATATTCGTAATTATGTAATCAGTAAATACACATTTATATTAGTTTTACCATCAGAACTAACTGATAAATTTGTGTCTATTTTGTACTCACATCCTCAACTTCTTCCTCAAGCTTTATCTTCTTTGCAGAGACTTCACCATCTTCATCAGGTGAATGCTCACGCTTGATAGGTTTCTTGCCAATTGTACTGTCACTCGCCGTAGGATAATGGAAGACCTCACTGGTAATAGAAGAATAAAATTATTAAAAATATTATATTATACCTACATATAGGTATATAATGTTTGCAAACAACATATATAACATAATAAACTCAATAATTATAGATTCTAACTATTAATATTATTTTTACTCACCTTTTATTATGATATTTCTCAAACTTTGCTTTCGCTTTGCCGGTGCCACTGAGCCTTTTAAGATTACCCTCTTCAAGGAGTCTGAGCCTATTCTCCAATTTGACTTTATGTTCTGCACCAAAGTCGAAGGATACATCTTCCCCAAAAGCATCTACTCTAGTCGCTAATGCTGCTTTCGCTGCCAACATTCTTGACATTTTACCTTTATTCTTCGTACTGCACTGTCCCACCAACTGTGCGTGATATATCAATCCATATTTCGGTGTGTCTTTCTTTGTCTTGAGAGCACGGAACAAAGCCTTCTCTGCTCCAAATATCTGTACTGTTGAAGCTGGATGCTTCGCAAGACTCATAAGAGAACCGGCATGAGCTATCAGCCTTGCCCCTATGTGCTCCCCAATGAGTACTGTTAAATTTGGTGCCATCGCCATCATTCTCGCCTTCAAGTAATCCGTTAAATGTGTTCTATAATCTGTTATTGATATTATTTCATCGCACAGATTTTGAATATTCATTATATCATCATCTGATATCTCAGTTCCCATTGATATTTCAGCTGCTTCCTTCACTTTCTCCTCTAAATCTTCAGGTAAAATGTCAGACAAATCAGTTTGTGCAGCATTATCTCTTGTTCCAATCAATTTGACAATTTTCACAAACAGAGTATTGTCTGTTATAATTTTACCAAGTTCAGGGAAATGCCAGCCATACCATTCTCTACATCTCATAATGTAGTTGTTCAATTCTTTGTCTAAATCATCCAAAAGACATTGAGCTTGAACTATCATTGTGTCTATTTTATCTGGTGAGAACTTAAGCTTGTACCTAGACAGAGAATGGGCTAAACCCAGAGCCATAGCTGTCATCTCCTTCTTCGGTAAACCAGCCAACAAACTATCCATCTGTGATCGAATGCATCTTAACAATTCTTGTACATTATTATTTGACACACATTGTAAATCAAACTTCTCCCTGATGGCACTTCCCAGCTTTGCATCCCCTACCAGCAGTTGATCCTGTACTTCCTTACTGACATATTTTTTTAGAGCCTTTTTTAAAGGTTTCGAGATTTTACCCTCAATAGCTGCAGTTGTCGCTGCCAAAGCTTCTGTTGTGTCTTCAAACTTAACAAAGTTCTTTAGTTTAACACTGTAAAATTTAAATACTATTACATATTTTGGAAATAACAAACACATATGAATCCAAACTAAAATAGTTCCTTACTAACAATATCAGAGACAAGAGGCGAAAATAAAATACATGAACATTGTCTTTGCTTTTAATTTCTTTCTTAAGCAACTAGGGTTGATAAAATAACTCTCATGTCTTCCATGGATATTTAGAGTAAATATAATTTCCCAGGTTTTCTTAGGATATAAGAAAATCTCAAAGAACTAATGTTTTTTTTATATCATAGGCGGCAAACAAACAGGTGAATCCCTTGAGATTAAGTGATCACCACTGTCCCTAGACACTAGCAACACCGGGGGAGTCACAAGTGTGGTGCCAGCCTGTGTTTGGACGGAGAGGAAGGAGGAAGGTAAGGAGAGGTGGGCCTCCAGCTCTCCCACTGGACCAACAAAATGCAACAATGCAAGCACCGTTACTACACATCGTTTTTTGTGGGTCGGACAGCAGTACCCCGGGTCAAGCCGACCCATTTATGCTGAAGCCAGTAACAACTTGAGTGGCTCTATCACCTTCAAATACACATAATAATATAGGAGTCCATGATATCAGTAATAATGTAACCAAAACAGTCTGGAGACTGCACAGTATATATATATATATAGTGCACAGGCTCATTTGCACCTGCCTTGTTATACAGAAGTGAAATTTAAATATTTCCAAAGTAGAAAAGTAACAAGAATCCAGTTGAAATACTTTTGTCCTTCATTTATATGTAAAGGTACATTAAAAAATTGTAGTAGTATTAAAAAAAATAATGACATCAACAAAATATACAAAATTTATAATGTTACTTTAAGGATGTGAAATGTATGGGTGATAATTGAATTAATAAAATATATGTGAATATATATATATATATAAGTAGAAGGCCTCGAAGCAACACGTAAAGTATATTAAGTGAAAAAACACAACATTCATAGTAAATTTGAAAAACATTTAAAATCCAAGTGCAATTCATGAATTCAGGAAACTGTAAAAAAGGTTAGTAATAACAAAAAGTACCGCTTCCCATTTTTTTCCTTTTCTCCCCATAAATAGCATTCTGATAAATAGATACACTTACACTGATGATGCACCCTCCGCAGTGTTGAACTCTTGATACAGATCATCAATCTGGGACAGTTTCGATTCATCAAGCAACTAAAAGAAAATTACTTCTATTATACACAACATCTAACAGAACTAGGTCTCTAACCATTATAGATTTATAAAGTCAGCAGAGAGACTTCCTATAAATTCACGGAACCTAGAGCAAAGCTTAGGATTTGCAACCAAGTTTAAAAAGAGCCTACCAAATTACATCAAAACTCCTCTCCCTATGTGACAAGTATAGTAAGGACTTTGGATATTCTGATCATTAAGAATCTTGTAGTTATTCTCGAGTGATCAAGATATTTAGATTGGGAAGACATTAGGAAGACCAAGACAGAAATAGCCAAGTTCAGTTTTATACTGTGGTATCTTTGTCTATTGCAGTCATTGTACTGTGTTAATCAATACTGAAGCAAGTCAGTCTTAACCTAATGTCTTTTTCATCTCTGTTGTGTAAAACTAAATACCAAGTATTGTAATCTACTTAAGGGATTTTGCTGGTACACCCTACAACACCCGACCATAATGTATAACGTGATTGCATGGTAATTACTGATTAATTCATTTGTTAGCTTATACCATTTATTTATTTTTATTATGTGTTACTATAGATTACCTATGATACAGTGAAATCTACAAGTGACTATATTTTTTAGAATAAAAACAAAAGGAAGTTTTAAAATATGACATTCACTCAATTAGTTCAAAACTAAGTTTAACATAAGAATGAAATACATGTTTACATCGAGGTTTTAGCCAATTACTTACTTTACAAAAAATATTAAATGTGGCTGTGGCATGCAAACAACCAATCTGAGAATTTTATGAGTCAAATTATTTTATAATAATGAGTAGGGCTTAAGTTGAAAGAATTATTTACATATTTAAGCATTAAAATGTATAACTTGTTCTAATTAGCTTTTTTATTAGTTCAACAGTATACCGCCTACAATTTACATGAAATGAGTTAACATAGTTTAATACTTGTTTATTAATGTTTACTAGTGAACAAATAAAAACAAATATGCAAAATTCTGTTAATATTCAAAACAAAGTTATTTTTTTACATTTACATTCCAATTAGCCAATTTCAGTGTTAATAACATAATTTTGTATACTATATAATATTATGTGAAGATGGTTACAGAGATAAATATTTGCTGGAATACACATTTTGAAAGAAAAATTTGCTTTCTTCACTTCATGCTTTGTTAAATTGTAATGTAACTACATAATATGTGGATTAATTTTTTGTATGTTGTTTACTTTTTTTAATTTTGAAGTAATTATACTTCTGTATAAAGTATATTATCCTATTATCATATTATAAATGACAAAGGGGCTGCATTAGAAATTCGCATGCTGAAATAAGAGTTGAGGAGAGGTGAGAGGGGTGGGAGAGGGGGCTGACTATCCCTCTATACTACTCCCTTGAAGCGGAAAGTCATAGTTACTGAGATATTCATGATTAAAGTTTTGAGGTTGTGCCACTTCCGAACAATCATTAATCATTTTTATATTAACAATTTGGTGGTTTTTAAGTTAAAACAAAACAGTTTATACAATACTATGTCCAATAAAAGTAGAGCAAGAAATGATTACTGGAAAAGTGTAAAATTTGTGGAATAAATATATAAATACTTAAAATTTGTATTTAAAAATCTTGTAACAGAACTAAAAAATTATAGCAATTGTGCATAAAAAAGGTTGAGTTTTTAACTAATTAGATAATAACTTATATGTATACCAGGCAATAAGGAATAAATTATTTATGGAAAAGAGTAAATATTGAGAAAAATATAATATTTACAATAAAGTTCTGTTCTAATTTTTTTTTTTACATTTTCCATTAAATAATACACATTTAAGCTCATAGTGATTAAAAAAATATTCAATCTAAACAACAAGGAATTTGATGTATTCACAATACTATACTACATAGAGGACTAGCGCGGGAGTGAAGCCCTATTCCTCTATTAACCGAATGTATCTCGGTCAGATTTGCTTGGACTTGGATTGGCTAATTCGCTCACTCGCTACACTTGGTCAACTGTTTTCTATGTGGAGAGGATTTATGACCATACAAATAATTTATATTATATTCGTTTCTACAATTGAGACACTTGAATTATGGATTAAATTTAGTACAAATAAAACAAAAAACAACAATATTGTGGAAAATATTGCCTGTGTCATACAAATAATTTATATTTGATTTTTTTTTCTAAACTAAAAGTGAATAATTATAAAAGAACAATTAATATGTACAAAAGAAAAAAATATAGTATGATAAACCTTAAAAATGCACCTAAGAAGAAAAAAACATGTTCCGTTGCACGTAACTTCAAACACATAAAAAATAAACTACATGTTTCCATGTCTTTTAAAATGGGAAACCAAACTCTATAAAAACCAACCCTTGAAAAACCCTATATTTGAGATGCGAATTTCTAATGTGAAGCCATTTAGTAAACAACAAATATCTAAAATTGGCATTTATCCTTAAGTAAATATAATACACTACATACTCATGTCTAAATCTGTGTTCAGTGCAGCCGTATTCAGAGTACTCAAAAAATTCAACAATAACTGTAACTTATACTTAGCTTATGACATTGGCTATAATTAAAAAGAAATGTTATTTAAATCAGTCAAAATATAAGAATAAATATGAAGTAAGTTTGAATAAATCTAGTCATCACAGAACTATCTCTATATATCTATCTCAGTAAGTCAATAGAGTTACATGAAAATGGTAATAGTGTCATCATTTGTTAAGACACAAACACAGATATAGTCAAAGGTAGGTACTTTATTATATTATAATTAATTATTATCAGCATTAAATAAAAATATATTCAGCCCTTTAAAATTGTTAAGTATAAAATGATGTTTATTCTGGTATTCTATTTATTTGCTATTGCAATAGTTTAAATTTATGTTATCATACTATACTACACTGTTGTGAATTGTTAATAAATACATGAAACTATATTCAATGTATCTACTTTAGTCAACTAGTCACTAAAAATATGTAGTTTTCATAGTCATTACTAATTTATTCCAGACTTGAAACAGTACGCAACATGAAGACATGAGTATGTATACTAATTTATAATATAACTTTCTATATACCAATAAACAATTATAATTACTGAGTAAAATAAGACCTTACAGTCTAAGTATTTGCAAAGAGATATATGTATTAATAATTTCTATAACCAATAATAAATTAAAGATTTAGTGCTTATATGAATATATAGACATACAAACTTTGTGCTACAGAGTAAAAGGAACATGAATATATGTAAACATAATGAAACTGTGTGTAATAACAAAAAAATAATTAATAAAATCAATAAAATGAACACAGACCAAATAGGTTAGGATCAACACGTGTTTAAATTTACCTTGAAAATAGCGTAGCCCGCCGGCGTTTCAAACAAAACCAACATTATATAAATGCACTGATACACTGTACACAATGCACTTCAATAATCTAATTTAAAAATACTTCAAATAAAACTTATTTAAGTATCTAAAACATAAAGCAAAAACGACGCTTTCGCATCGCGGGAGGCTTAAATTTGACAATTTTGACTTTGACATCGGCGGTGCAGACTGTGTTGCCATTAAAATAAAAATTTTAGTAAACAAAAAGTAAGATTTACGTAGGTCAGTATATAACTTAAATAAAATTAATTCTCAAAAGAATGATACAGTATCGTGATAATATAATATTCATTTATAATAACCATATTTTAACTCCGCACACAGACCGTATATATCGTATTATTAGATATATGACATATACAGTCTGTGTATGCGTTAAAAATAATGTCACATCTTTATTGATATCAACTTTTTTTACTTTTTTTTTAATTCAAATTAAGTTAATATTAAAATACTTCATAGATATTACACGAATTTATTCTACATGTAAAATTCAGTATTGTCGGTAATTATATTTAAAACGAAATTTGTTATAATAATAAAAACTAGTGGGTAGTTATTTATTATTAGATTTGTGTTTGCGCAACTAACTTCAGAAAGGTCGAAAAGTTTGGCAAGAATAGTAACTGCCTTATGTATTTATGTAAAATACATGGACTTGCTTTTTAAATAATAAAGTACCCTGAATATAAATACGTATTTATTGTCACTACATATTTTATTATCAGGGTGCGACAACGTCCGCCGTCCCCACAAGTATTATATATAGAACATCGAAACAAGAATTACATATTTATCTACTTACATACATTTACATTTATCTATTATCAGCTGCATTAGTTGTCCTGTGTCGCAGCCAGTGTAGCCCGCCTCCAGAATAACATTTCGTTCCACAAATAAAATATAGTATATGTATATATTTACATATTGCTATATGTAAAGTGTCATACGCAGAAGAGAAAAAATATGTGAGTGGAGTGTGTACGAGCGTGAGTGCGTTTGTGTGTGTGAGTGAGTATGTGTGTGTGTTTATATAAATATGCATATTTGCAGGATAGTACAGAGACCAATAATTCCTAGATACTAGGAAATCATTGAATAATACTATGAAGAGACAATGTCCGCTAACTAATGACAATTTTTTCAGTCTCGTAATTAAGTTTAAGAAACCAATTTCTTACAAGCTTTTTGCATTCTCTGTAAGTGAGAGGGAAAATGTTAAGTTGTTTGTTAAATTTGTTATACAAAACTGCACTCTGAAAATAAAATTGATTTCTAGTTACAGCGAGAGTGGAGAAGACTTTGACACATACTGTGTCAATTCTACGTTTGTGTTTCAAATCAAAATATCCTTTATTCAATATAGGCCCTGAGAAGGCGCTTATGAAAGTCAAAACTACCACCGGTTCGGAAAACAACCCAGTCATCGAGAAGAACCGGCAAGAAACTCGATCTGGTTTATCTTTTCATATTACATATTTTTACAAAGTATAATTTAGTTACAAAGTTTTTAGTGGATGTGCAGAGAGGAGCGTCATTTCCAGACGTCACAATCATTCACATACTGGTCCATCATATTTTTAGATATTAAAACCCGCTTAACATGGCTCTTGAACTCCACTATCCGTCAAATCGGTAACATGTTTGGGGATATTGTTATAGAACCTATTACCTAAAAAACTGTTATTGGACTTCGTGAGCCTGAAGCATGGAATGACCAACTTGTTGCAGTTTCTAGTATTTAAATTATGTTGGTCTTTTACTTGATTCAGCATATCTAAGTTTTTGCGGACATACATTAAATTATCAAAAATATATTGGGAGGGCATAGTTAAGATACCGAATTCCGGAAACTTAGTCTTTAATGATTCGCGAGGCCCCATATTATAAATTGCTCGAACTGCTCGTTTGTGTAATAGGAATATGGTTTCCACCTCAGCTACTGTACCCCATAACAAAATACCATAAGTCATTAAGCTATGGAATGTAAGCGAAGTAGACCAACCTGGCAGTGGCAATATCTGTTAATTGGCGGATCTTTCCTACTGCGAACGCAGCAGAGCTTAATTTTCGCGCCAATTTTTTTACATGAGGACTCCATTGTTATTTCGAATAAGGTGTAATACCCAAGAACACAGTATTGTCAACTAAACCTACTAGACTCCCATCGATCTCAATTCTACTATGAGTAAGCGGAACATTAGGCAAAGGAAATCTTATACATTTTGTTTTGTCAGCATTAAGCAATAAATTATTTAATGTAAACCAATCGGAAATTTTATTTAAGATATTATTTAGATCCCCAAGCTCTGAATCTATTCTCTTTGCCCTAAATATAGTGAAGTGTCGTCCGCGAAAAGAACCATGTCAGCACAGTTATCAACCACTAGCAGTAGATCATTTATATATATGTACCAAGAATAAAAGCGGCCCTAAAATAGAACCCTGTGGGACGCCGATTCGAGTCAATGATCCCGCTGACGTTGTCCCATCTACACTAACTTTGTGATAGAGATCTTCTAAATAGGGGACCAGAAGGTCGAGAGAAGTTTCACAAACACCATAGTATTTTAATTTCAAAATAAGGGTACTGTGTGGTCAACGCAGTCAAAAGCCTTAGACAGATCACAGAACATACCAATAGCGTCCTGCGACCCCTCCCAAGCTCGAAAAATATGACTAAGTAGCGTTGCACCAGCGTCAGTAGTTGATTTTGATTTTGTGAAACCAAACTGTCGACCATCTAGAATCTTTTGAGCGTTAAATATGCTGTTAATTGCTTAAGCATAATCTTTGTGAAGCAGTAAAATCCTATATTTATGGTTCTTCAAAACCTTCAAAGTCTACACTCTTTCATCTACTACTAATATTATAAAGAGATAAAGTTTGTAAGGTTGTAGGGCGTAATATCTGGATCTACTAAACCGATTTTGAAAATTATTTTATCAATAGAAAACCCAGGTATTTGTGACTATCATATATATGTCAACCCGATAAATAAAAAGATTTCTTGTGGTAGTCGGATTTGCAATAAGTCGGAGAAAAAACGGTTTGCACGAAAGCGTTTCATACGAACGCTGCCTTAACGATGACAGATATAATATATGATTGAGTTCTAAATAAAAGCGTTTGATAATGCCTACAAAAAAGTCACCGATAGCATACGTATAACTTCAGTGTTTTTTTTTATCAGAGCGGGACAGCATCCGCCGTGCCCGCTAGTGTAATGTGAAAAGACATTTTAATAAAAAGCCTTAAATGTGATATAAAATTAATCCTATAGTCAATACACATGCATTTACAGATTATTTATACAGAAACCAAAAAGAAAAAATATTAAGAGTAATAGTATTCGAGAAATAGCGAAAAGCAGTATGATTGATAAATGATAGACGTTTAGTGATCGAAATTTAATATTACATATAAAATCTCAACATGTCAATCTTGATGTACATATAAATATTTGAACAGATGGATTTTTATCTTCGCCGATACGAAACCTGACGCTATTTGAATACGTAAATTCAATAATTCTGCATAAAGGTATGCATCCGCTCGCGAGCTGGATGAATGATTGGGCGAATGAACGAGTGAATGGATTCGATCGAGCAGAGTGCGGGCGGTGAGCGAGACAGCCTCTACATCAGTCAGGCGAGCGAGGAACGTGATTATTTTGCGTATTGGGTGTACAAATTGAAAATTGTTATTTTGTTTATTTTCTAGACGTTTTAGATTTATCAAATAAATTGGATTCCGTTGAAGATATTTTATTGAAAAGGCGCATTATGTGTATCTTTTATTGACTCAGCGAGGCGACAACTTCAATAAATTTCCATTTCATATCCTCCGTACGTATACAATAACAGATTAAAATTCAGTAACTACATGATAATGGAACGAATAAAGTATATTCAATATCAATAAGGATTGTATACAAATTCAAAAAGGCCTCAAGGTTTCTTTTATTATAGAAACTCTCTGCTAGATCTTATTTTTATCATTATCCACTTCTTATATTCAATTAATTTTCTTAGTCGCTTAGCCTTTCAAAGTTTATTTTCAATTTAATATATATACTAGTATAATGCTCAAGAGTTTCTTTCCTTGAACGCGCCAATCTCAGGAAATACTGATCTTGTTTGAAATTTCATTCTTCTCAAAAACTCTTTCAATGTTAGATAGCTCATTTATCGAGAAAGGGTATAGGCTATATCATCACGCTAAGACGAATAGAAGCGGAGCACCAATGAACAATGTTTCAAAATCGGGGTTTTCCTTTATAGAACTTCCGCTGCTTGTCAGCGTTAGCCCAAAGTAATTATTCCACGCGGAAGAAGTCGCAGACATGAGTTAACACTTAATATTAGCAACTATCAGCGACTTTGTAACTCTTAGAGACCATATAACAATTAATGAAAATAATAAAATATAGCAATACGGAGGAGAAACTAGATCCTATCAGTGAAATAATTTGTAAAATAGATTGATATGCTATTATTATTTTTACAATTAACAAAAAAAAACAACTTATTAAGTAAGCTTAGCAATAAAGTATCTTTTCTAAGAATAAATCTCCAAGGAGTTACAAAAGATTTTACCACTCGGGTTTAAGAAAAGTTTCATAAACATTTAATACATTCTGAGTATTAAATGTATCGGATAAGATTGGATACCTACTGTTTATGATCAAGTTTCAGATCAGATCAGATTACCGGTATAATACGTTGTAACTTTTCATTGAGATTGATGTTTTATCGTTATCAATTCTATGGGCACACGCGTATCGGTGAGGCGCTTTATATCGCACCATTAAACTGAAGTGCAGAGTGCGGGTAATACGGCCTGACAGGGATCGCCCTGGGACCGATTACCAAGCGATATCGACGACTGATCTACACAGAGACGGTTTAAGAATTATCGAGCTATAATATTAGAGTTTAACTGCTGGCAGTTGCGATTACATTCCCGGGTACACACACCTGTTTTATCTTGAAAAATTATAAATGTATTATAGCCTGCAAATAATAAATATCTGGGATGCAAATGGAAAGAGACGTATAAACTTTTATGTTTTCATTTATATAACCAAGACATAAGTGATAATATAAAACACTTACAAAATATGAATTTTGTATTATTAAAATATGTTTTCTTTGATATATTGACTGTTAATATATTTATTTATTTTATTTTGTTTTTGGCAACCTACCTTCTAGTACGTTATTACTGCCATTGTCAAGTATGTGTTAGATTACAAATATATTATATTACAAGTGTATTGTGATCATCTTAATGAACTAGCAAGATGGTAGCCCTTTTGTTAGAACTTTCCAAGGAGTTTTTGTAAAAAGTCAGAATTCATTCTCAGTTGTATTATTTCACATCCACTTCACTTGTGCATATTAATCGAACTGTATTACGTAAAACTCCACCAATATTACAATACACAACCAAAAAAGATTACGAATGAAATACAAAAACAACTGCAAGTTACGTTGTCAAGTGACGTATGCAGATCTTCTTCTTTTTCTTGTTTTGGCTCCGCAAAAGCACTTGTCAGTGTCAATGTTTTGTTTCAATGGACGTTACAATACAATAATATTACAAGCGTCGTGTGGTTATTTCAATATTCTAACAAGATGGTGGATCCCATTGATAATAATTTTTTTAATATTTCTATTTTATCTAAAGATAAAAAATCAAATGACAATTTTATAGTGTCAGAGGTCGGTGCATTCGATCGATTAAATGTATAATATCGATTAAATTTATCGAATTTTCTATAATTAAAAATTGATCGTTCGATTAAATAAATTCAGACCGACATCCTTGATCTGATACTAAAGTATGCCTTTATAGCACTCACCTATTACGTCTCTGTGCTACCCAGGAGCACCGCTCGCTTGTTTGATGGCTCGCCGCAAAACACCTGACACCTTTATGTGGTGACAGGGGTTCCGCTGATAAATAATACTGTCGATTAAATCGCGATTTGTCGGGTCACCGCTTGTTTGGGTTTCGCTTGATCAGCCAACGTTTGTGCCTGATTGCGGGAACTCCTCGTGCTGCTGTGTTTATTGTTAACTCGTAATGTATGGACATTTATCCTTCCAAGGCTTACATGCTAACCATAGATCATTGAAGTTTGACATACGCTAGAAAGGATATTTTAAACCTGTTTTGGTGGTTAGAAAAGTGAAATGGGGTGGCAACCACCACACCCACACTGATCGGGGTACCTACCCAAGGCAGTGGACTGTATAAATTGGCTGGAGGTAGATACCCCTTGAAAAATGAATGCCAAAAGTATTTCTTTATAATCGGGATAAAAGCTCACTCACCTGATATCATATGTCTTTTCCGCTGCCGTTGCTGATGGTGAGAGCACCAGTTATTCAAATAACACCCACGAAACACAAAATAGAATTCCGAACCGCCGTGATAGTGGCGAGTGAGCCCGTATATAAGCGCGGGTTCCGAACAAGTGCCGCCGTGCAAGTCTGCTGTGCAAGTGACCGATTATCCCAGATTGTCCGGTGATAAACCATGTGTCAAATAAAAAAGATTTTTGCCTACCTCTAACCAATTTATGCCTGAACATGAAATGCGTTCAGGTTACGTTTCATAAATCACATTGTATTTCGTAATCGACAAGAAAAGTAACATAGAATTTTTCTAAAGAAGAAGAATAGAAATAAAAAAACTAATCCTACAGAATATATGAGAGAGTGAAACCTAAATGTATTTTATATCTGTCATCTCCATAGATCGAAGAATGTGTTAAAAAAAACTGAGCACAATACCGTATCTAGTGCTTATGCGAATTAACTGGAGACAATGATATTACAAATATACTCGAGCCATAAACAAAAAGACTTGCGTTTATAACCATAGTGTGATATCTATGGTATGGATTTTGCGACATATGTCTCTTCTAAAGTATACATTAACTTGGGTAGCATTGAAACGTTTCAAGAATTTAGTGTTAAAACAAAATCTGGTAAATCACAACATATGTATATCATATCACACCCGAAATAGGCTGACCTATAACCTGTTTAATATAAAACTAAATTTAATTAAACTTTCACGTTACCACACATTAGTTACATCTCTTATAATTTATTTTCTTATAATAGGCAGTGGGAAAACGGTTAAGAACATCCCCTTCCTCTGTTTCTAAACTGATTTTATTCATTCCTTGTTTATATTGTTGGGGTGTAAGGGGTGTCGAGTAACATCTTAAGACTTGAGACACCCAAGTCAACCTCACCTGCACGTGGTGCACCCTGCTAATCAACGAACGAGGCAATGGCGATAGCGGGGTGGTAGGGTTTTACAGCCCGACTGGGTCGCAACCACCATGTACATGGCGAAAAAGCCCGTCATAGTGACTCGCTTTTGCACGTCGCGTTTCGGGATCAGCCTGTGCATATCCAGTACCAGGTGACTTTCGTCATTATGGCCGGCATGACAGCGGCGACCGACGATGGATGATCTGTCTCTCGGTGGTCGCCACTGTTTTTGGATTGTACTATGCTTACCATCAGGTATAGTGCAGTCACATTGTCGTGCTGCAATAAAAAAAAAAAATTTAGCTACTGACGAGCTTTAGTATTAATAAATCTATTGTTCTACAATTGATTTTTTTTTCTAAATATATGGACACGTGTCTATTATAGTAAAGGCAGTAGTAACTAACATGACGTTAAAAGAATACTGTTATATGTCTGTATATATGACCAGATTTAACTCAGAAACTAGTTAGACTATTTTTATGAAAACATGTTCAAAATAAGATTATATCATTTCTCAATAAACACGATACCAGATTTGTTAAAATTATTTTTAGAAATTGTAAAAAATATAACTTGTAATATTTTTATGTCATTTTTAATGTAATGTATTTTTTTATATTTTTTAAATAATCTGAAAGACTTTTAATTAAACCTTGTATATGGGCAGTGTGTAAAATTGAAAATGAAATAAAATTCTCTACAACTCTTTGCTTATATTTTAATAAGATAAAATACCAAATATAAAATGGTTTCTGCATAAAGAACGCGAGCGGAGCCATGGGTAAGAGCTAGTCTTTATGTATAGCCATAAATTCTACCAAAGGAATATAAATGATCATGTTATTACAAGTCGTAGGTAAACGAGAAAGGATCTAACAAATATATTCTTATCTTTCGCTATGGAAACTATGCAGTAATGGTAAAATCCAATGAAAAAACAATAAACCCTGCTTAATTGTAATTTTCACAAAACGTGTAGTTCCTATGAAATATCTAAAACATATTCACACAAACAAAGTTGTGGGTACCAGCTAATTTACTAACAAATTAGTTAACGCAACCCGAGCACAGAAATCCATTAACTTGTTTTTGTTCCCTAAGAGTTACTGTACGTCGTACATCGTTTTGCTCTTTTACTAAGAAAAAATCTAAGAACTTATTGGCTACATTAATGCCACTACGTCAAATATAAGCGAAATTAGCCATAGGTATATATTTTTGGCGGAATAAGCTACGTTTAGTAGTTCGTGGGCTCGGTTTACTGGGCCCTATGAGTTTCGGACATACGTTCCTTATTACATGACAAACGCGTGTACATATAAAAAGTTATATAAGGAACGCCTTATTGCAAGTCCTGTGATAAAATATATGTTTTTTTTTTTAATTGAAACACGACAAAGTAACTGCACTATGCCTGATGGTAAGCATAATACAATCCAAAAACAGTGGCGACCACCGAGAGACAGATCATCCATCGTCGGTCGCCGCTGTCATGCCGGCCATAATGACGAAAGTCGCCCGATACTGGATATGCACAGGCTGATCCTGAAATACGACGCGCAAAAGTGAGTCACTATGACGGGCTTTTTCGCCATGTACATGGTGGTTGCGACCCAGTCGAGCTGTAAAACCCTACCACCCCGCAAACACTGCTACACTCTAACCATGTATAGATTAGTGACTATATATTACTAAAATCTCAGGCTCATTATCAAATAACAACCTGTTACGGGAAACGTTGAGTCAATAAAAACTCTTTAAATCAAAATACTCTTTATTCAATTTAGACCCTGATAAGGCCAAAACTACGGTTCGGACAAAAAACCCAGTCATCGAGAAGAACCGGCAACAAAATCGATGTGGTTTATCTAGTTAAGTTCGGGAGCGCTGGGATTGTGTTTTTAGAAACTAAAGTCGATTTTAGACCATTTATTACTATGAACAAAGATTATAAACTTAGAAACTATTTCGATCGATTTTAGATCTCTAAATCTACGTGTTAAACCTATGAGAGGCGATGCTAGACTCTTTCGGGAAACCTTATTTCTTTCTTTAGTTATTGTGGTATGATAACCTAGCGTCTAGCTCCCGTCCTGTTCGGAGAACGCTAGGTAAGCTTAACGGAGTTTAGGCGTGTGTATGAAGTCTGTGGGAATATAACTATCTTTTCATAATACATTTTTTTAAATAATTACAACATAATAAACATATACGGTTACATTAGTTTTTGGCGTATGCACAGAAAAAGGCCTCACTTCCAGACGCCATCATTCATATATCGATCCACCTTGTACTAGCCTTTATGTATTAAGACTCGCTTTATATAACACTTGAACTTATTATCTGGCAAATCCGTAATGTGTTTTGGGACTTTGTTATAATATCATCACCTAAAAAACTGTTACTGGTCTTAGTCAGCCTGAAACATGGAGTATGCAGTTTGTTATTATTTCTAGTATTTACATAATGTCGGTTTTTTACTAAGTCCAGATTATCTAAGTTTTTGCGGACATATATCAAATTCACAAGAATATATTGGTAAGGCAGAGTTAAAATACCGAATTCCTGAAACTTGGTCTTTAATGATTCGGGAGGTCCCAAATTATAGATTGCTCAACCTGCCCGTTTTTGTAGTAGGAGTATGGTATCCTCCTCAGCTGCTGTACCCCATAACAAAATGCCATAAGACATTAGACTATTGAAGTAAGCGAAGTAGACCAACCTAGCAGTGGCGATATTTGTAAGCTGGCGAATCTTTCGAACTGCAAACGTAGCAGAAATTAATCATCCCGCATTTTTTTTATAATAAGTCCCCATTGTAATTTAGAATCAAGGGTGATACCCAGGAATACGGTATTGTCAATTAAGCCACCTAGTTTCCATTAAATCTCGATTTTGCTATCGGTAGGTAGTAAATTGGACAGAGTAAATCTTGTGAATTTTGTTTTGTCTGCATTTAGCAATAAATTATTATAGTTTGGGAAACAGGTATAATCGACTGTGGTTATTACACGTTAATCTGCAACAGTATCAACCGCCGTGAGGTTCAACCGTCAACCAAGAAACAAGTTTCCAATTATTTTTATTTTAGTTTTTGTTGTTGTTTCAACACTTTAAGATTTTTTCTAGTTTCTACATAAAGTTTCTTTCACTGTTACCAGTAAAAGTTATTAAGTAACTAAAAAAATACTTTATGTGGACTGTATAGTTCATTTGAAATAAACATTATTCATTAATAATGTTTATTTCAAATGTTTAGAATCACTTCGTCTAACAACGTTAAGTAGAAAGGCTCTAAAATGAACTATTTTTCAGAAACACGAATAACCGAACACGAAACACGAATATAATAATAATATGATGCATGTTTATAAAAATATAGTACAACTAGCTTTTAGGCCGCGGCTTCGTTCTTTTTAATATAGATTTGATTTGATTTTGTTTGACAACATGTATGCAAAATTCAATGATGATGATGAATTCAATGAGTAACGTTACAAATAAACAAAAATACTCATATTAATACTTACAATATTAATTAGGGTTTATGTATAGTATTAATAATATTGTCTACAGAGATACTTCTCTAAAGATTTGATGTTTAATAATTCGTATACTATTTTAAAGGTAGGGAGTTACAACAAAAGAACAATAGATAGGATAGGATAGGATAGAACATAGGTTTTACTAATTGAAGAAGTCTATGTAACTAAATTATGTTATCCCACATCTTTTATATATATAATATACATATAAAATCTATAACTTCATCCTAATGAGCTTTATAATGTTTATATAACATAAGAACAAGTGTACCGTTGGGATTACTCTTCAATATTACCTTTCCGCCTGCAGCTATCAAATGATTGCGCATGCATTTAGACTTAAGTGTACCCCGGACACCAGACAGACAGTAGCGGTTCGATTTATGTTCAATTTATGTACGAGCTAAACGCTCTCCGGAGATTATACGGCGCCGGGTAACGTCTCCGTTGCGGTAACCATTCGAACCGTCGTACGTGAGGTCACTTTGATACCGGAGTTTATAAATTATAGCTTGACACAGCCGACATGTCTTACGGATTGAGACGTAAATGTAGTTGTATAAATTGCAGTTATATTAAAAAAAACATGATTGCAGAATAACAATAATAATAAAAATTGTAACCTCTTAGAGTCCTGCTTCTAGACTAAAGGACCCTTTACGTGTAATCTATCAGGTCAGAGTCACCACGCCGGCTCCATCCATCATATCATTATTATTGTCAGATTGTAAGTGGCCCACTGCAGGGCCATAGGCCTCTTCCCGAAGGAAGGTATGGGCATAGCCACAAAGAAAGCACAGGACCTATCGGCGATTTTAAATAGTACATAAGCTATCATTCCATATTTTTTCCACATCTGTTAGTACATTTCTCAGTTTCAGGTTTCTTCATGATATTTTTCTTTACCGTCAGCTGATAGTGTTATAAATTGAAATTAATAAATATGCTCAAATTCTGAAAAAAATGTTGTTATACATCCGGTTACGAACATGTTGCCAAGGAATAAATATTCCGCCAGTCAAATCACTAAATCGCTACAATTTTTAAAGACCGGTGGAATATCTTACCGATTGAAATAAGCATGATATCCAGCGTTACTCGAAAATATTTTAGGTGCTTAGGAGCAGATTACGCAGTCCCTACTCCCCCGGTTTAAAAAATGTTAAAGGTACAATGGCGTTTTAGTCCTTGCGACTGGGGCATATCCATCCTCTGCTGCCCGGCGGAATAGATATCCGTCAGGGATTTCCCCACGAAAAAAGGGATTGTCGACTGACAGTGAACACTATGCGAAATGTTTGATGTAGCCAGTACGTAGTCACCTGATATAATGAGTATAACCGTACTTTACTCTCAAAAAGAAACCGTTATCGAATAATTATGTACCGACTAATATCATTATTATTCTATTTTTATGTGCATGTAGAATGACGTAGGAAGTCGTCACGCAAACTTGACCAATAATACTATTGATTACTTGTAGAAATTTTAATCCATTTCATTATAATTTTCTTTGTGATTAACAAGAATTATTTAAAGAGAGAGAGAGCCTGGACAAGATTCGATTGTGGAAGCAACACAGCAACACCGTATTCTGCTGCAAAGCATCAGTATGTGTGAAGGTTGAACTTATACTGATACAAATAGCATTCTAACTCGAATGAGTTAGTCACGAGTACCTCATATGGAGTCAGGACTGCTTTATTTTTAGAGCTGCAGTGACCACTTACCAAAAAGTTTATACAATTGTATTGCATTATTATTATAAAATTACAGTTAATTTATAAAATAATACAATATTCATATTGTAAACGAGAAAATGATTGGACCTTTGTAAGTCTTTTATAGCTTATGCATCAAAATAATACACACGCTATAATTCATAAAGATATTGCTTAAATTGGTCAAAATATAACGATAAGTGTCAAGTAAGTTGGAAAAAATCCTGCTATCTGAGAGCTATCTTAGTGTACGCTTCATAAAGTTTTATAGTTAAATCACTGAATGCATTTATAAAGAGAAGTCGTTGATGAATACTAATAGTTAATATTGACACGAATGCACTACAAAACTGTTATTTTATAATTAACTAGCTGACCTGTGCAACTTTGTCTGCACAAAATCGATTATTACCTGTTTTAATTGTATTGTTATCCGCGAAAAATCTTAATAAATCTGAAACGCGATCGCAGCGACATCTACCGTTTTTAATTGTAAATCCAAACTATACAGAGACTCATTTAAATATAGTTGGTATATGAGAAATTTTCTAAAATAAACCTAAACCCATTCGCAGCATCGCCTACCAGGTTCAATTAACATAAATACTAACCTACATACATTGCCAATAAATGTCTTCCCAGTATTGGTGATAAATTAATATTTGTCAATTTAGATTACATTACTTATGATTAACTATTGAAAATAATTTTCCAAAATAAAAATTATCTATAACACTGAGGGATAATATACCTTTCTAACATTGAAAAAAAAATCAAGATCGGATCGGTGGTACCAGGGATTTCCTGAATACAAAACGATAAAAATATGAAGTATAACTTAAACGTTTAGCTAATCTGTCTATATGTATCTATATATATCACATAGAAAATTCACCAAAATCCGTCAATAATTTCATTGAATACAAATTGTAGTCTTTCATCCGTTACCCTAGAGAACCTCTTGTGTTTTATGGGACAGAAAGTATCCTAAATGTAATATTGTAGTATTAGTTACCACTGTGTCAATTTCGTCGAAATTGGTTCAGTAATTTCAGAGTGGTACTTGTTCACAGAGACAGCCAGACAGTCAGACAAAAATGGTAAATAGACTATTTTTGACTTCTATATCGATAACATAGTTCACCTCGATTATAATTATCAAAAAATATTTAATGTTTTAAAGTTTTGACCTAGTTACAGTTTTATTATATATTAGCTTTTGGGTGTAAGGGGTGTCGAGTAACATCTTAAGACTTGAGACACCCAAGCCAACCTCACCTGCACGTGGTGCTGCACTCTGCTGGTCAACGAACGAGGCAATACCGATAGTGGTGGGGTGGTAGGGTTTTACAGCCCAACTGGGTCGCAACCACCATGTATATGGCGAAAAAGCCCATCATAGTGACTCGCTTCTGCGTGTCGCGTTTCGGGATCAGCCTGTGCATATCTAGTACCGGACGACTTTCGTCATTATGGCCGGCATGACAGCGGCGACCGGCGATGGATAATCTGTCTATCGGTGGTTGCCGATGTTTCTGGATTGTACTATGCTTAACATCAGGCATAGTGCAATCACTTTGTCGTGCTTCAATAAAAAAAAAAATAGTTATAAGACACTACTTTGAAATGCAATTTTACGGAACTGGAATAAAACTAATGCGTTGCTCTGTAAAAAATAAACGACATTTAAAGTTTATTATTCCACTATTTGTCGCTTTTAGCTTAATCTAAATTTTATAATGATAACCATAATCACCGTTTTCTGCCAAATTTCAACATGACAACATTTGCCATAGAGATATTATTATGTTAAAACGTCATCTAAAAATATTTATGAGTACCTGATCGCTGTTTTAATGGCCAACAGCTGTAAAAAATAGGTACTACATTTAAATACTATAGTTTTCTTATATAGTGATATATAATAAAATATAAGATATTCTTTACAATCGTTGTAGTTTGAAAATGAATCAATGAAAATAAAATGCCTTATAGTAAAAAACAAACACATACGTTAATAGAATTTAGCCGATAGATTTTATACTTCTAACTAATTCAGCTGATAGATAATTTCGCCATGTAACGTCAGTTCGTCTTAGCGCAATCGTCCGTATGGCGACTTATTGGTATCGACGATGGGGACGTTGGTTCGAATCTTACCGGTGCCCCTTTTGTTTTTTTTTAAGATGCATAGCGTGATAAAATGTAGCTTAAACTTTTATCTAATCTTACTGCTTTATATAACACAAAGAAAAGTTACCAAATTCCGTCAAGAATTATATGAACTACAAATTTTTAAGTTTCATCCGTTATCCTGGAGAACCCCTTGCATTTTATGGGACAAAAAGTCATCCTGGATGTAATCTCGTAATATTAGCTATCACTATGTCAAGTTTCGTCAAGATTGGTTCAGTACTTTCAGAGTGATGCGTGTTCATAGGGACAGACAGACAGACAGACAAAAATTGTAAAAAGATTATTTTTGGCTTCTATATCGATAACATAGTCTACCCTGATTAAAATTTTCAAAAAATATTTAATGTACAGATTTCGCCTTGTTACAGTTTTATTATAGTATAGATAGATAGATAGATAATGAAGTTAAATATAAGTCCACTTTGAAGAATATTCAATATTCGTCCTGTATAATAAATACATCGCAAAAACGATTTTCAAAATAGAACGTTTTTGAACAATAATTTCAGTTAGGAAGGAGCGCGGCGCTGTCACATGCCATAGCTTCGACAAGAATGCCCTCCCCGACACCTCACTCCAGGGGCGCCACCTGCATCACATTTTATTAAGGAAAAGTTTAATCACACCCGCCGCCCCCCGCGCACCGCCCCGCACACCCGCGCTAACCTCCGCTCACCTCAGCCGGTGGAGCCTGAAGAATTTCCGAATTAACTTGTAATACGGCAGCTCGGGCTTTCGCGCAAACTCGAAAGTTTTAAAGTTTCACCTTGAATAACGTGTTGACGGATCGATTTAGTACGACAAGGATGTCCTTTCTGATTTTTACGAAATAATTTGTACTCGCTACATCCAAATTACATTTGAATTTCATTGTGAATAAATATAGTTGTTTGTAACAATGTTTTTATACAATCTCATAATGGGTTTTTAAATTTTTTCATAATTAATTAATAGGTAATCCAATACTTACTTCCTTTTTAAGTTAAATTCAGACATAGAGACTGACAAAAAAAAATGTAATCTCATATTCATGATCAGCGTCTTCGATAATGGATATTTAACACGAAATTTTGGAAAGACATGTAGAGACTGGCAATAGTTTTATTAATATAGATTTTAATAAATAAGGGTTACGAATCTAAATAATTTAATTCTAAAGGGTCTGACATCCTAGTTACATATTGTTTATAGTTACGCCAATTACATAATGGCCACGTCACTGAAGTGAATACACTCTACAAAAGTAATTGGTCATTAAATATAGCTTTCAATATGTGTTATATTAGCTTGGCTACAAATAACCTTTGTAGCGTGCTACCAAACCAATTAACATACGTAAGCTCTCAGCACAATGTTCGTGAAAATACCTATCAGTGATATGCTTTCATATAGCTAAACATTTAGATTTCCGCACGAATAACTGCCTGAACATATTGAAAGCGCTGTCTCCCAGTCTGCCAAACCCACGTCTCAAACTGTAAATAATGGAGTTGCGCTTTAAATATGTTAACTTTTTAACTTCGAGCATTGCTCTTAAGAAATACTTTTTTAGGTTTCCATTTTGATCACAATTACATCTAGTGTAAAGAATAGCTGTGGCTTGACAGACTAATTCTAGAGATAGCTTGCTCTCAAATGCAGCTGTTGGAATACACCTATAGGCTTGAATGCTGCAATCATTAATGAATTGAATACAAGCTTATTCTGTTACATTGTGGATGTCGCCTGACACAACAATAAACACATTTTGTGAAATGTTTCAAATAATATCAGTAAAAATTGCACAGAACAAAACTAACAAATTGAAAACTCCAATAATGTGTATCAGAAAGCAAAGGGTATATAGGCTGCTGCTACGAGGTCGCTACGAGTGCTACGCGCCGTCGTAGCACGTAGCAGCGATAACGCGTAGCGCAGCTGCTGCTCTTTGTGAAAATTGAAACGTAATCCGATCTCGTATCTTAAACGATATATCGACATTGGAATAGAGGAGTCACTACGCTTTTTAAACAAAATCGTCTGTGAAAGACTTAGGCACTTAAAATGTTGCATCAAAATTTATTTTTAAATCGGATTAAGTTATAAATTAAAAATAATTATTTTCAATAATAGTTATATTTCTACAAAATTTATTTTTATTCAAGTTTAACTGAATAATATAATAATTAACATATAATAAAAATATAAATCTAATATATCTATACTTTTAGATTTTTGGGTAAAATATTATTGCAAGCGTCTAAGAAAAATAAAATACATTTAAATCATTTTTAGAAATATCTGATGTTTGTTTAGATACGTCATCACGGCTAAGGTACTGCGTTTACGATAAAAATATATCCTCGAGTAACATTTAATCTTTGTTACATCTATAAAACGTTATTGTAATTTGAATAATGGATCGAGAAAAGAGAAGTAAAAAGTAAACGCAATTCAACATCTTACAAAACAGAATATTGTATAATCTTTAAATAATATTTAACACACACTAAAAGAAAGATTGTTTTTTGCATTAAGATCCACGCGGACGAAGAATGTATTATGAAATAGTATAGGCTAATCATCTTCATCTGTTGATTAATATTTTCATTTTATTACGTAATTTATATAAGGAGACAAGTTATCATGTCATCTGATAAGAACATTAGTCGTGAGGCGCGGAGCGTGACGTCACGTAGGCGCCAGGCAGCGCCGCGTCGCGCCTTGATCCCGACTCGCGGATAAACATTCTCAATCTGTCTAGAAAATGAGATAATCTTGTGAAATAAAACCGGCTCAAATATACTCTAATAATGTAATCATAAAACACTGTTACTACAAAATTTTGATACTGGCTTGTCTCGTGTTAATAAGTGATTTTATATTCATTTTAGTAATCATTATTCTAAATTTATTTATTGAAAGGAAGTAAGCTTACTAGTGGTAGCTAAGGTTAATTGTGTCAGTTATACTAAAGTACCCATACTTTAGCTTAGTGTACCGAACTGTGATCATATTATTGGATTACTTAAAATACTAATATCTACAAATAATTTATATATATCTATATAAGTAAAATGATGTAAGTCTGTCGTTGCGCGCGCGTCACACAAAAACCGCTGGATAAATTGCGCTCTACTTTGTTTAGTTTCATTTCTTAGACACTTGATCATTATCTAAGGGATATCACGTTACCTTCATATCATCGTCAGCTTGTAAGAGACCCACCGCAGGGCTATAGGACTCTTCCCGAAGGAAGTTATCGGCATAATCGCACGACCCCACGAAGTATTTGCTATTTCAAACTTTAAGAAATCCACAGTTCTATATTTTCCTATATATAGTTTGTAAATTAATTCTATAAACACAGTATTTAGTTTCAATTTTTTATAATTTTTCTCAGTACATCAATTTGTTGTTATAATAATAAACAACGCAGACGCAGTTAGTTCCTAATATTGTCGCTTATTCCTTATGTGGGATATCGTGACGTTATTGTATTAAATTATGAAAATTCTGTTCGTTATTATAAAAACAGCAGCGCCTTAAGTTATTTATCGGGAGAGAATAAACGAAGGCAAATTGTTTGGGCGGCGGGGCTCGGCGTTCCGTCGTGTCTCGTGTCTCCAGCCCGTGTAGAAGTGTTGACGAGTTTTTCACTGAAGTGCCACCGTAACATGTAAATTTCCTTTATAACGTAGCGCCAACCCTGACGTGGAATGAGAGGCTGTTTCCACTAAGGCTATTTTTGAACCTTCATGATTACATGATATAATTGTTTGAATTGCTGGATATTGAATTCCTACTGTTACTAATTTATGCCAATCAGTACACACAATAAATAATTTTTTTGGATAAATCAATAAACAATGTTTATAAAACTATACATAATTCCTAGAATATATATGACAACCAAGACTGACTTATGGGGTACAAAGGGGTAATACAAATGTTAACTGTATAGAAAGAAGATGCACAATGGAAAGGCATAGATTTATAAAGTACTAGCGAGCCCGGCGGACGTTGTCCTGCCATATTAATACACATAACCTACTATCAGACCACAGAGCCACCTACAGGGCTTAATTTTGGATATAACCCATTCTCGAATCCACTGGAACACACACAAAAAATTCATCAAAATCGGTCCCACTGTTTAGGAGGAGTTCAGTCACACAAACAGAATAATTGTATATATATATATATATAGATTTGATAATTAAAAGGAAATATAAAATGTTAATATGATTAGAGAAAAACGATGCACCATCCTTTCTGATCGCCTTTTATCAAATCAAATAAAAACAGACGTGGTAGCGGCCAATCAATTTCAGGCGGAAGTTTTTTTTTATATCAAAGGGGACAAACGAACTGGTGGGTCACGTGATGTTAATTGATCACCACCGTCCATAGACACTAGCGACACCAGGAAAGTCACAAGTGCGTCTCGTCGCCAGCCTGTATATGGGGGGAGGAAAGTAGGAAAGCGGAAGAAAGGTGGTCCTCCGGCGCTCTCACTGACCGAACGAAACACAACAATGTAAGCACTGTTATTTCACGTCGGTTTTCTGTGAGAGGGGTGGTACTTCCCCGGAGGAGCCGACCCATTCATGCTGAAACCAGTAATAGCTTCAGCGTGGCTCCACCACCTACTCAAGTGCGAAGTAATGTCCACTATAATATTGAATGCTTATATTTTCAACTGATTGTATGCGGTAGGCCTTATAAGTGGAAGTCCCGTTAGCACTTTGCGAATGAGGAAATTCAAAAACACAACCCACGTGGGCTCGCCCGCCTTGAGCCGCCCGCCTGCACTCACCGCCCAAACGGATCCCTCATTCACGATTATAATATGTCACTCTTTACACTGATCTCATGAATAATGGATACCGACATGAATTTAAAAATATTTTTATTTTTATAATACTTTGTAACGGATGTATTTCTGTTGACTAATGACGGATTATTATATGTTTTGTTTTGCGAGTATAAAATAGACGCAGCATGTGAAAGAAAAAGACGGAATGATGGAAAAGACGTACGGAAGAGAAGCGAGGAGAATTTAGTTTCGAAATTACCATAAAACAATATAGCCACCGTGAAACTATTGAAATATAATATTTATATGATGATGATATTTATTACTTCTTTTATTTTCATGTTTAATAATCATGCATTAACAGTATATACTATTGACGTTGGATTATAACCACTATGGAGCAGATGTAACTTCCGAAACAGAAACATTACAAACGTACCTAGTACATTATACTCGCTGTATCAGCAAGATTCCATTTCCCGGCCTTCCATAAATGCTTATATGCAATTTTCCTCATTGCCCATTTTTATTGTAATTCAAATAGTCAGATAGCTTTCAGTTATCGCATATTGGAAACGAATTTTCTGCGTAAAAGAATGAAAAAGTTAATCGGTAAAAATTTAATATGATTTTTGCCGAGAGCCGCTGTTTCTTTTTTAAAGACAAACAACAGTGGCCTTGATATATAACGTAGTGTAAAGCATTCTAGAACCAGCCGGCAGATATCGAATAATCAAGCAGGGTAGTAGATACAAAGCTTAAGTTAAAAATCTATTGTCAAATGTATACCTTTGACATGCAGCAGGTGCACTCGTAACCTTTTATCCTGTTGAAGGTGTAGTTAGAGAAAGTGAGGCTTAAAAGTAATATGGTATACGAGACACTAGTAACTCCTAGAAGCGGTGGCAGACACGCAATGAAAGCGCCGTCACGTCCGGTCTCTCCCTAGATCACGTACAACCCAACGTTACGACGACTCCCAAAAACTAATACACACGTGACTTTGTAATACCCTGACAATTGACCTACTGTTCTCCCAATGTCACCTTCGACATATATTTACGTCCTGATAGTATTTTGTCGGCCACTTTGGTATGCCACTACTGATCCAGGATCTTCACTTTGTTATAATCTTAACAGAATTCCTAAACTAACAGACGGGGGTTGCTTATATAAAGCAGATAAGTACTATAAAACGGATTTATGAAAAAATTAATACCATAATTAATTTGTGAAAAGTTGGCGATGACAAATCCCATCGCGCACCCTATTATATTATAATATACCTACAATATAAATAAAATTGAAATGTCTGTCTGTGAGGGCTTATCCTCGAAATGGCTGCTCCAGTTTTAGTGATACTTTTACAAACAGAAAGAAGCAAACTTTTCAGAGTAATATCTAGGCTATATATTATTATACTTCAAGACTTTAGTAGTATTGATAAAAATTTACAGTAATACCGGCAAAAGAGTAAAGCAGTAAGTACAAGAGTAATATGTTCATCTATACTAATATATAAAGCTGAAGAGTTTGTTTGTTTGTTTGTTTGGTTGAACGCGATAATCTCAAGAACTACAGATCCGATTTAAAAGTTTCTTTTAGTGTTAGATAGCTTATTTATCGAGGATGGCTCTAGGATACATATCATCACGTGAAAACAAAAAGGAGCCGAGCACTAATGAAGAATGTCTCAAAATCGGGCTACTTTGGAAGCTTCCGCTGGGTGTTAATGTCAGTATTATATGCGTTGCCATGGTAACGCGATAACATTATATCAAAAATATTTTCGTGGTTTATTTTGTATTCCTATTAAAAAAGTTTATTCTACGTTAGTTTTGTTTTCGATTTTTAATTATACGTGTTACGTTTATATCGCAAACATTTCTTAAGTTTATTTTGTGTTGTTATTCAGAAAGCTTAGTAGTAATAATATTCGTCCAATAAGACAGTCGAAGGAATTAATCCATACAGCCAATTCTGAAGTTGTCAATATAATTAGTTTTCTTCTATGTCCAAGTTAATGTAAAGGTATAAGCGCCGAATCCTCTACATAATATAACGTAATTTTTTATCTTCTTAATCTTCAAGACCATAGAATTAATGCTTCGTGGTTTTATTTTTCATTCATTTCACTTATGCAAAATAAACGAACGATATTATATAATACGCAACCAATTTCTACAGGATATAGAATCATGTAACACAATATTATGAAAAAAATATAAAATCCACTACATGACAGACTGAAATCCCGCCAAACACTCTTAAAAAACTCTATTCTACATTAGTTTTGTTGCCAATTTTTTATTTGTGATATATCACGTATTATAAAAGTAAAGTGAGTGTAATTTATATTAAAATAAATTACTTTTGGTGAATACAATCTGTGATGCTACAAACATCAACATTTTTTTAACTCTGTCGATATGTCTGTTTTTTTATTTGTTCCGGGTAATCTCCGAAACGACTGGACCTATTTGAATGTTTTTTTTTTCTTAGAAATGACTACGCTTAACAGCTTCACCTGACTACAAGTAATATTTGAACGGGAATTTTACGGGAAAATAAGTAACTAATTAGCTGTTTTATTTAATATTGTTCGATAATGTGTAGCTTCATATTTTCATTATTTTCTTATATAGTGTGAGCACTGAGGGCGATATATAGTTTAAAATTCCAGTTATGTGGCTGATCATAATTCCATCCCATTCGATACACTATTAGTATTCACATACATAATGTACACGTTACCTGTTACAGTAGATGATGTGCGTGTGATACAAATATTTGTGAAATAGTATTATTGTAAATTACACTAGATGTGTAATCACAATTTTAAATTTAGTTAATATATTAAAAAAAAGGCGTGCGAAGCCGCGGGTAACAGCTAGTCATAAATATATCTCCTGCTAAAAATAACGCTCAACGTGCGTATAGCAGATTTCATTAAAAAATAAGACAACTCCAAAATGAATCCAATTAAAACATTTAGTTGCAATGAAACATCAATAAGAGACCAACAAAATCTCAAGAGATCAAACTCGCTAACAGCACCAATAAAAATAAGTAATTCTCTTCTCTCAGTGGACTTATTTAAAATTATTTTTCAAGAGAATGTCAATTGCAATATTTGGTAGAAAACACTTCGATACAATTTCAGCTTCTAAATTTTCAATGAAAAAGTACACTTTCGAATGGCACATTTTTGTCAAACCCTTGCTTAACACAAAGTCAAGAGAAACACTAAAACAGTTTCAACGTAGCTGTAAATAAAACTAAAACGTAGTAAGTGTCCAATATTTTGAACCCAAAACCATCTGGCGTCGCTTATTCCGCCATCATGTGCGATAATAAGTTATTATGACAGACAATCGGGGTGAGGGACGTGGGTGTAGGCGTGGGTGGATTTCTTATACGTACACTGTACACACGTCACGCGAACTAACGTTTTCTTTATAATAACAATTTATTTATGTCAATGGAACGATAATGTTTACAAAAGAAAGAATTGTAACGCTTGTGATCTTTATTACAATAATGTAATGAAAATAATTATTTTGCTTTTTGATTATTCGTTAATGTTGATCGATATCGCAATATGTGAACAAGTAAAAAATATGAAACAACAAACAGGTGTAAAAAAAGGACAATTCGCGTGACTCACACTCAGGATCATGAAACAAAGAATAGAATATTTATGTTATTATAATATAAATAGCATATCACTTAACAGCAAAGTAATTAACAAGTTTATAAAAAGGACTGTTATTAAATATCACAATAAGATGATCCATTATTTATGTATGGCTAATAATACTATTTATGGTTGATTCTTCTCTAAATCACAACAAATCATTGAATAACACATGTATTTTTAAAAAGCTGCCATTTAATCAGTAATTACTACATATCACGCGATTTAATCGCTCATTATACAAAATGTAAAACACATTACTTCATAATTGGCACTACTGAATTATATTCATATGTTTTAAAAAATCATGATTGTGATGTGAAGTTCTTATAAAATAAATAGATAAATAAGTATATATATGATGTATATTTAGCTACAAACTAACTTTACCTTATAAATACATGTAATGATTATAGTAGTTCCTTTAAATTTTACCATACTTATCTTTAGATTTGAGAAACTTTAATCATTTTATCTTTTGCAATGTATAAAATTGCATGTATATATGTAATAAAATAAATATAGGACAGCAAAAAACTTTTAACTATTATAAGACGAATATATCACATAAAATAAACTCTATAATCTATACGTATAAAGAAAATTAGATGTCTCTTCTTATATTTTTTTTTTTTTTTTTTATTGAAGCACGACAAAGTGACTGCACTGTGCCTGATGTTAAGCATAGTACAATCCAAAAACATCGGCAACCACCGATAGACAGATTATCCATCGCCGGTTGCCGCTGTCATGCCGGCCATAATGACGAAAGTCGCCCAAGTATCAATTTTTGACTTCATCTCTACTGAAATGGAGGACAAGCCATATTTTCTAGGCTAAATTTAATTACCGTGTCATAAGAATAGGCGTGTTGTTTATTTGATGATAAGTGGTCGGTACAGCTCATAACTGAGCTAAATCAACATGAAACGATCAAATTCCCGAGGCTAATTATGATAAGTTGAGGAATGAGTTTTTTTTAAAGAGCGCTTTGTATGCCAGTATGTGTCTAGCCATACTTTTCAAATATGATTTCTTTAGTAATAATAATAAAACAACAAATAAATTAAAAAAGTATATATATTCATCACAATTAATTTTCACGAATACGGAATCACGGGTACGGGCTAATTGTAAATATAGTTTGTGTCGTGACGTGGCGAGTGTTAAATGCACCGGCGCGTTTACAAATGGCTTCCATTATAGCGTTACATTATCCACTCTCTGATAACTTATCATTGCTGTTAATTTGTAAATATAATGGGTGGTGCGACTATCATGTACTCTCAGTGTACCTGAGCTCGGAACCTTTATGTGTGTGATGTGTAGATATGGCTTATGGTGACTCGACATAATATGGAACGTCAAATACCTAATGACGTACAAATAGTAGCGATATATATAGAATATACTTCTAGCTACCATAAAGCATGAATACGGGTAGTTAGATATATCACAGCAGCCTTTAAACCTAGTTACCTCTATCTCGTTAAAGGCATAAGATTCCAGTGTATAGGTTAAATTAAGCTGATATATAAGCAGATATGTATGAATGTTGCACCTTGTTTGATCGTAGAAAGCTATCCATTTTTATTTTAGACATGGGTAGCCTCGCGATATCTTCTACCACTCGTGTTTTTAATATTGTATTTAATTTGTCTGGATTCACGCAGTCATGCGGATCAATTTCGTTCTCATCTTGGTCAAATCATATCTCACAACGCCCATCGAATGAATGATTAAATTGGAGGCTTTTTTTACCTAGACAAGTGATAGTAAAAGCCTTGCTACATTGCTTTATAATTATGTTTTCTTATACCCAAACTATAAGCTCATTGTTAGGTGAAATTGTGGCCAAGCGCGTACCTGTTGAATATAAAAAAAATGTCACTAAAAATCATGATCTCGAAAAGTTTATGATTTTTTTACATAAGTATTTCTGTATAAATGATAGTTCACAGTAAAATTTGCAAAATCAGAATTTAAAAGTATTGAAAACAAAACGGCAGCTATAACTTAATAAGCCCCCGGTAACTTTAACAGGAAACTTTATGGTCCCGGTGTCAAAGATTCCCGGGACGTCAGAACTTCGATACGCGTCTTATGAATTATTTATAATATCCAGTTTAGTTCGTCTCTACAGCCCCAACGAACAACTGTTCCAGATTTTTGTTAATGATTACATTTCGTGACGTACCCTCCGAGTTATAAGATTTGGCGATTTATTAATATTGATTTTTAATAATTTATATACACACTAGCGAGCCCTGTGGACGTTCTCTCTAATAATAAGAAAAAAAATCTAGAATCAGATCGCAGCGCCACCTACCGAGTCCCTGTGTGAATCTAAACCCTTCACAAATCCAACACAAACACAAGTTCATCCAAACTAATCCAGCCACTTAGGAGGATTTCGTTCCTACATGTTGTTATACTGTCCACTAAATACATACGATCCAAAAAATGCTTCGCTTGCAATGTGCTTCCATAGAATCACACAATTTTTATTAAAAATTGCTTGTAGATGGTAGAGCCTCGCTGAAACTATTATTGGTTTCAGCATGAATGGGTCGGCTCGTCTGGGGTAGCACCACCCTCTCACAGAAAAACGTCGTGAAGTAACAGTGCTTGCATATTTGCGTTTCGTTCGGTCAGAGAGAGCGCCGGAGACCCATCTCCCCTCCCCTTCCCTCTCCCTTTCTCTCCGCTCCCGCAAACACAGACTGGCAACGCACGTGCGACTCCTCTGGGATTGCTAGTGTCTATAGACGGTGATGATCGCTTAACAACAGGTGACCCGCCTGTTCGTTTGCCTCCTATATGATATAAAGAAAGATCTTATATAGCTTTGTCTTCTCGAAGCAATCATCATGACTTGGTCTGGGGGTAAATTTCGCTCCCGCACACCAGATTAGGCTCCCCTCGGCAGCGGCTCAAGCCTAGGTCCCATTCCCTTTACATCACTGCAACAACAGTAAACATATCACCCCCACGCACGTGCACGCATACACGCTTACACATGAAAGTGGAAGGGTTTTGTTTCTTTCCCTTATCGAACTGAAATAGTTTGGAAAATTATCTGATACGAAATATATATAAGAGTTGTTGAGGTATGTATGCTTGGTACACATATATACTCCAACAACTCATATATGTATGAATAGTTAGCTTAGGTCAGCTCAGATAGATCGCGAATTGCACGTGTCAGGCAACAGCCTCAGTCGAGGTGTGCCGTGCACCCTTGAGCTAGTTGCCCAAATAGAATCGGCTGAGTGCCGCAAGCACTCGCTTTAGTAGTCCGGTTAAGACCTTGCTGGGTCAATAGCTTTATTAGTTCGAAAAAAAAAAACCAATCATGACTTGGACCGTAATACATTCGTTTCACTTCTATCAATTTTAATTAATCAAAAGAACTCGTTTCGGTCCCGTTCTGGTAATAAGTCGTCGGAGCTGCTCACCTCCGGGCTCTGTTCCCGGGCACACAGCTTCATTACAACGAGAGATGATAAAATGTCGAAGGAATAACGCTATTTGATTAATAAAGCGAATCCTCTGAGTACGTGACTGGAAAATTTAAACCTTATTCAGGTGGAGCAAATCTTAGAGTATTTAGTAGTACAGTTTTCAAATTACCTAAACGTACATATAACGGTTTTAATATTACGACCCATTTAGATTATTTTTATAGATCGTTAAGTTATGAAGTTCTTTGCACCATGTTGTCAGGTAATGTCGTCATTATCATCAACCTGTAAGAGACTCACTAAAGGATCATAGGTTTCTTCCCCGAGGAAGGTATGTACATAATCACCACGCCAACCTATTCTACCATTCTAGACTCTAAGAAATCACAGTTCTATGTTTTCCCACATTCAGAGTACTACAAGAATGTTTCTCAATTTCAGATTAGTGCCTGCTGATAGTGTTACTAATTTATATTTGTACGCGAATTTCAAACAATTTATTGGTATATGCCGGAATCGAAACTGCGGAGATTGGACTGATATTCTCACCGGTCAAACCACTAAACCACCAGGTAACGCACAGATTTACGGTATTTACAATGGGAAAGAGAAGTATGTGGACTAAAGTTTTTCGATGCATTTATAAGAACTGCCTATAGAAATGAACACTCAAAACAATAGAATAACCGTATTATTTATTCTATAATCAATTGTGAATGAATTATATATATATCATATATATAATATATCATAAATAATATCATAAATTATAAATTGAAATTTTTAACATTGGCCTGATTAGTACATTGTCACTCCAAGTAATAGTTATATACATTTCTATAATTAATAAACTGTTTATCAATTAATTAAACATATGATGAACTGAACAAACTCAATATAAAATATCAGTGTTATGTGTCGTCGTTGTCGCTAATCCGACATAAGCGCAGTACATCACGAGCATGTCGTTGACGCTTCAGTAGCATGTTGGTGACGCGGCTAAAGAAGTTTCACTTCAAAAATCTCCATATAAAAAAGTGAACAAGTCAGAAAAGATAATAAAGAGGTGGCCAAAAATATTGAAAGAATTGATAGATTGACGTTCAAATGTTAAGTTGCCATTTTATTTGGATACATGGTCTGTACTATAAAGGATAGAAGATTTAGACTTCTATCACAATTACCATAATTTTGAAAGTAATAATATCCGAATTTAAACACTAAGTACAGCAATCAATCTCAATAGTTTTAATCCTTAAATCATCGTGATCAATTAAGCGTCAATTGGCAAAGATTGGAGTGTGAAAATGGCCGTATAAGTGATGAGTGTTTGGCCGTTAATGAAAACGTCGAATCGTGAACGATAGCGGTCCGCCACACCAATGTAATTTAACCAATAAACGTGACTTTAGTTACAAAGAATATTTAAATGAACAATAATTATACTGTTAAGTATTCGGCACTCCTTGTTGTTTGGGTTTACAATAATATTGTAAGTTCACAAACTGAACCGATAGAACAGAAAGCAGTACTGAACGAACTTCGACACATTTCTTGTTTGACAAATAGTCAAACGGTTGAATTCAGATCATTACATTCGTGAGTGTTGGATCATCAACAACAAAAGACCGTGCGTTACAATCTACAATATTAACTACTTGCGACACGTCTAAGCTCGCCACCACGCCGACTGAACTATCACAGAATGCAGGATATTCCAGAAGTATAGTAAGTGAGGTTACATTGTTGATTGCAGACCTTTTGCTAGCTTGGGGTACATGAATAATGAAATCAAGAGATGTAATCATTTATAATTCAGTTCCATCAAAACATTCGTAGCCGACCAGCATCAGTTGGTGTCATTCACTAACATATACGAAATCCAAAAGGTTTTAAAAAGCTCTCGAGTAAAGCAAAAATACATCAGAATATTACGAACTAATAGACGACCGAATGTCTTGTAACAGCATTCTCATCCAGTAATAAAGACAGTATCAAAGTTCTTTGTTCTCAAGATCTCTTTAAAGAAGCCATTAGAGAGGTAGAACCTTCAATTTATCTAGTTGAAGGGGTATAAACTGTGAGATATAATCTTTTATCACGATCAGACTTCGCAGCAGCTAGCCGACGTCGACACTTTGATGTCATTGATGAACGACATATTGACTATGTACTTTATACGTGACATTGTATTTTCGTAGAAAAAGAAGTAATTCGCTGACATATTTAATTACTTAACGCAGGGTTCGAATGAACAAAATAAAAAATACAAATTATATTAAATTACTAAAACAAGAATACTTGATGCAGATTGTTAATTTTTGAGGAAAGTCATTTTAAAGGAAAAGAGTAAAAAGTTAAAAGAAATAAATTCTATAACTTATTTGAGTAATCAAAAATCAGTCAATTCCGAAATGAAGTCCAGTAATTATAAAGTTCCTAATTGATACATCAATACGCTATAAAGAAATTGAGATTAAAGAAATGTACATGATTTAAATATATATACCTACCGATATCGTAATCCCATGACTATAACTTGTCTAAAAAAATATAACAATGAGCAATGACACGCTAGGTTAGGTTAAGTTGGAAATACGAGCCGATCGCAGCTACGACCGGTAAACATCGAATCTTATTAAAGTCCAGTGTATTTGCATTATTTATTTTACTACTTTACTGTCAGGTATTTTTTATAATCAGCGACGTCTTTCTATAAATAAAAAGTTAAGGCGTCACAAATATTGCGAATATATTAACATGTATTATAATATATGATGTAGATACATCTATATATCAGACTGTTGTATTTGATTCGAATGCTATGCGAATTGATGATAAAAATGAAGAGAATGTATAAAACATTATATACAAACTTCATTTTATAAGGTACATAAGTTCTTCGAAAGCGATATACACAAAGTAAAGTATGAGAAACGTTCAAATTTGAGTCTGTAAACCGTCTCGTCGGCCATACAATCCCGCTTTATTGCCGGGACAAACGCGCTGCGACTCACATATTTTTAGAAAAATATTCACAGTGAAAGTGAACAAGTGCAATGGAATTTTAGACCAATATTCTGCTTATATTTTATCTTAGTCTTTTTATTCAAAATTGGAAAAAAGCAAATCTTAACAAATAATAAACATAAGAATAGCTGCTCTGGAACCACAACAAATGCATGCGATTTTAGCTCCGAAAGTGAAAACTATATCACAGTCAAGAGGACTGAACTGAAATGTGTATATTGCCCAAAACAATTTTTTTTTTTGAACTGACTACGCTATTTCCCTTACTAGGCCTGCACTGCTTCACCGGACTACTAAGGCGAGCGCTTAGGGCACTCAGCCGATTTTGTTTAGGTAACATGCTCAAGGGTGCACGGCACATCTCTGCTTGGGCCGTTATTGAAAAAAACTCGATCTGGCCTTTTTTTTTACGTGTGGAAATCCCTTATGGATACCCACCCTCCCGGGGGAGAGGGTGCGTTATGTCCAACTCGCACGGACTAAAACCCCACGGTGTACGTCTTCCGCTATGGTTGGGGCGGCACGAGATCTCTATAGACTTCATCGTGCCGCCCCAGCGGTGTGGCCCAGCAGCAGAAGTGCCGCCGTCGGGCCTTCGTCTTGTAAGGAGACAATCGGTTACACACTGACCGTCTCCTTCTCGTCCGCCGGACTTGTGCAATGGGAAGATGGGGCCCCCGACCCATCTCCCCTAGGTCCGGCTACGGTGTTGGGAGAAGACGCGTGAACTGGCACCTCCCTCTTACCAGTTCTTCTTTGGCGGAGAGGCCCGCTTAGAGGGTCCTCCTCGCGAACCCTTTCCGCTGCCTCCTTCTGTGAGACGACTTCCTCGCAGAAGGAGGCAACAACGTTCCACACATTCTCGCTACCGAACATGGCTTTGACGACGCTCGGCAGATCATCACCTACTGACGCAGCCAGAATGCGGTGCCACTCCTCTCACGCAGCACATTCGGACTGTGTGTGCTGCGCGGTGTCCTGTTCAGCAACGCACTCATGGCACACGGCGGTCGGCTTCCTGCGTGCTATCCGGTACAGGTACTAACCGGAGCACCCGTGCCCGGTCAGCACCTGCACCAGAGGGAACGTCAGGGAGCCCCATCTTCTATTAAGCCATTCGGGCAGGACCGGGCGGATGGCGTCGATAGTATATCTACCGTACAGCGCGTCCGCCCGTCCCCACCTCTCCAATCTTATCCCTCTCTCAACCTTTCTTTTCTAATCCAATTCTAGCTAGAGCTAGCTCTAGAGATAGCTAGAGGCTCCTCCATCGGTTTCTTAACCGCCGTATACTTGTATACATCGGCAAGCACTTCCGCTTTCAGCTCCCAGGGAAGGGAGCCGGCCAGCACCATGGCCGCCGCAGAAGACACCGTCCGGTAACCTCGTATCACTCTCAACGCCACAGTAATTGGTGGCGTTGAGGGCGTCCACTCATAACGGTGCCCCGTAGGTGGCCATAGACCGCACTACTCCCATGTAAAGGTGGCGACAGGCGGCACCCGGCCCCCCCGTATTGGGAAGGAGTCGTCCGAGCGCCGCTGCTGCCCCGACTATGCGCGGTCCGAGCCCCTTGAAATGGGGCTCGAACCGCCAGCGTTCGTCCAGGGTGAGGCCCAGATACTTCATCGGGGTCCCCACCCTGATACGGACTCCCTTAACATATATGTGGGCCTCCGGAGGTGGCCCCTTCCAAGGCCCATGAAACATTAAGGCCTCGGTCTTCTCGAGGGCTACCTCGAGGCCCAGTCTTTTGATGCGCCCGACCACGAGAGTGACAGCTTCCGTGGCCAGGCGCAATAGGCTCTTAATTTCCCCCCCTCGGGCTACGACTAGGGTGTTGTCCGCATAGCAGATGAGGCGCGCTCCAGAAGGGAGCACACCGCGGAGCACCCAGTCGTAGCCCATGTTCCACAGGAGTGGCCCTAACGCCGACCCCTGTGGAACCCCCCGCGCCGTATTGTGCCGGACCATCCGCCCTCTGGCATCCACAAAGGCGACCTCTCTCCCGTCGAGGTACGAACCCGATCTGACCTAGCTAAATTATTCTAAGCTAATCGTACATGTATTCATTTTTGAATTATGCAATTGAAAATTGCATGATTTACAATAAAAACACTCATATTCCATCGAATGTATCTTTTTCATATATGTTCCTGTTCAAAAGTAATGTCAAGACTCTACACAATCTAATGTAAGACATTTATATGATAAGTAACGTAGTTACATAAAATTTTATTCGTGAATTTTAGTTTCAGGAAAAATATAATGATTTTATGGAACCACGATGAAAGAAGATTTTTTTTGAGATTGTAGGTATTTAACTGAAAATTTTGGAAAATTATACAATTTAGGGTATTAAAATTGCGTTTTTAATTTCATCTTTTTTTTTAATAGTAGCACTGCAAAGTGGCTGCGCTATGCCTGGTGGTAAGTACAGTGCAATCCAAAAACAACGACGATTGCCGAGAGATATGGCATCCTTCGTCGGTCCCCGCTGTCATCCCGGCCAAACTTAATAATTGGAAAATGGCTATGACAATAAAGGATCAATAGTCGACAAGATATTGTAATGCGACATGCGATAGATGAACGAAACACTTTGAGGAGACGGAAAAAAGTCTCACAATAGAATCGTACCTGACCTGGAATGAAGTAAGCTTTAGTAAATATACTACACGTTAAATGAGGACTACCGCACATTTGCAACTAGCTAGTAAACTACCTGGTGACCACAATACAATCAATAAAAAAACTGTCATATTAACAAAAGTTTTTGAAGTTTAAAACGAAGTTAAATCCCGTAATAGCCGATGCGAGCAATGAAATCAAGTAGTTCGTTGAACAAACAACCCGCAATGGCCACTTAGTGGAAAAGAATTTAACTTTTCCAATAAAACAGCTATCGGTTTACCATGGAGGGCACATAGCCAGGCTATTAAAAGAGTCTACCCTCTGCAATCCTCCACGAGCCCTCAGTAATGATAGGCTAAGTTTTGAAACTGATTTCTTATCAAAAAGCTATGTAATTTAACTCATTCAGTGAGCTTAATATTTTTTTAATTGTCACCAAGTCTTTTATTCGAAGGTGATACTAGCTAAACGAGTATTAGTTATTATCACGCATCATGCCATGCTACAACGCTAAAGTGACTATGCTTTAAGTTTAAACTGTTCGATTCAATCTATTCAATTAAAATACATACACTACAGAGCTCTTAAGAATAGCCATAATGTGTCTTTCTGCTCATATTCGTCAATCGATCTCTCTTCAGTCCATCGACCATATAAGCAATGCGTCTCATTGACTATCACTTAAATTTAGCAAATCTGAGAGTTACGTGATTACGGATCTTTTTAAAGTGAAGCTTTTTTCCATCGCCTCAAATATTTTCATCTATGTATCGCATGTCCCAATACAGCTAGACCCAGAGTAGGAGTAAAGTGAAACGCGCACGGCGGAACAGCCTTGGCCAATAAGATGGCGCTCATGTCTCAATTCAAAATGATTCAATGATTTAAATAAACTTTGTACTCAGTTTTTAACATGCGTCTATCATCTGAATGATTGTATTTAGTATGTATTCCATTCTCTAATACGCAGACTGAGGTTAAATTGTTTAGTGGGATATCATGTCTACGATTGATTTTCCGGTATAATACCTTCCAATTATTAAGTTAGGATTAAAATTTCGATTTTGATACCCTAAATTGAGCAGTTTACCATACAAACTTGCGGAAACTATCACCAAGCCTTTTACACCCGGCATCTTATGCGTATCTCTTTCTTTGTAATTCAGTCGCGCAGGTAGACTTTAAGAGTAAGCTTTTCTGCCTAAATCATTGATTTTAATACCCACGCTTTGTAAACTCAATGTTAAATAATTTACATCAGATGGTCCCGAAATCTGGATATTATATTTTCGTTGCTGACCTTTAAATATAAACCCTTTAAATCACCAACTTTTTTAACTAATTCCAAAGAATTATTCATTTTGGGAACGAGTCACGCTATCCCGGTTTAATTTCTCGAGACTGAAACCTTTGAATATTCAACGTAAGCCTAAACTTCAACGGACCGTAAGCCTCTAATCCCGCGAGCGTTACCTCAGATCTTACCAGATTACGTTCCACGTTGCAGTACATCTCGCTTTGTATCTCAATATTACTGAAATTTGTTTGTACATTCACGTATTGGGGCGTTAGGATATTTAAGGTACTTAATCTGCTATAAGGGCATATCTTTATTGAAGTGAAAACTTCTTTAGGCGCGTTGAGAGTTATTTTTTAGCAGGAGATAAACTTATGGCGTCAGCGACATGCTAGTGACCGGTTGTATTGCGCTTACGTCAGACTAACGACGCGTAATCTAGAGATCCGTGTATATCTAATATTGGTACTTTATATTGAGATTTTGTAAGCCATATTATGTTTGATTAAATAATGAACTGTATGGAAGTATTTATATTTATTGTTGAGAGTGCCGATAGATGTTAAAACCAGACTAATATTAATAATTTTAAAATTATGAACTTATTATGTATTTCCAATTTTTCCTATCATTTGCCTCTCTCTGTCAAACTGAACCATCAAATTTCTTTATATAACTTGTGTATCTTTTAACCTGTCTTCCTCTTTTCTTTTTACCATCCTGTGAATATCATTCTGTGATTATTTTTAATCATTTTATCTAACTACTTCTTGTCACATGTCCTGTCTATTGCTATTTTAATCGCTTGTTTTTTTTATCATATCTTGTACTTTTGTTGTTAATCTTATTTTCTGTGTTTATTTCCGATATTTTAATGAGATTTCCAACAAACTCCTTTTCCCTTTGATATATTCTTAGTTTTAAGTAATGCTTCTGATACGGCGCTAACTTTCTTCTTTATCAATCATAGAAAGCTTTTACTTTTTTGGACATGTTTTTATCAATATGTGGACGGCGCTTTCTTCCTTGACTTTTATTTCAACAGTTTAATTCAACGCATGAACAACTTTAGGTTCACGATTCAACAGTTTTACACGTTAATACTAATAACCCAATGATTAATTTAAATCTTAACTGATATTGAATAACCCAGCAAACATTCACGAGCCATTAATTTAAATTTAATTTGTACTGTTTATTATTCATAAATAATGAATATCGTTAATAAATATTAATTATCATATGAACAATATATTTTCTCAATAAATCGTGTTCGAACCGGGTTGATGAATATTCAATAAGAATGGGGAACGCGGCGCGGCACCACGCTTCCAACCCACGCGGCTACTCAATAGCTTTCCACTCTAGTAGGCAGTAAAACAAATAATTTATTTCACTAAATTAAAGGCGTTTTAAGAGCATCCTCCCGCCGTTATTATCGGGACATTTGGGAAATTTATTTGGAGCAATAAAAATTTAATGCATAACCGCCGCAAACTGACTCGGCCACAGCTCGACGCCGATAAGCGTAGCCACCCGCAAACGTTCGGACCGAGTTATATTATGCTTGTCCTACGCAGGTGTTGCGTTACTTTATAATTTCTTTAGGTAAATTATAGAGTTATGGTAAAAATTTTGTAAGATCAAGATATTGTTTTTTGTTCATATTTAAACGCGCCTATCTCAGAAGATACAAGGCGCATTTGAAAGAGTAATTTTGTATTCTATTCATTGAAAAAGGTCACGGGATATTTAATATCATGCTACAATTCTTAGGAGTGATGCGATATTCATGCAAAATATAAGTAAGGAAGTACGCTACGCGAAAACAATGTAGTATTGCGACCCAGGCTAAAAACTGTACTACATCAAAATTTAACGGTAATGAATCCGTAAATTAACGCTAGTACATCAAATTGGCCTAGCTTTTGCTCAAACGGTGCTTCATAATTCATTTATATATCCAACGTCAGGTTAGGAACGATAGATCGACACGCACACACACACACTATCAATCGGATTTCAATGCTTAAAGGGTGGATCAATATATAAACAATGGTGACATCAGAAGATGACACCCCTCTCTGTGCTTCCACCAAAGATGAATGTAACTATTTATATTTTCAAAATTATGCATCATGAAAGCGCCATTCATAAGCGCATTAGGGTACAAATTGAATCAAGTATTTTTGATTTTGATTTTTAGACAAATCATGCACGAAAGATATGATATATTATTAACAAACCATAGCCTCGTAATGGATAGCATCGTCTATGTATGGCTGGTATACAATATACACACATAATACACGTAAATATGTGCCTACGGATATAAATTCATATAACGGAACGAAACTATAGTAATTCCAGATAATGTGTACTTTGAAATAATCAGATAGTGCCATTACGCTCCGCCATACGATAATTATAATCCATTTATCACATTTAGTCCGTTTGTTCAGTTATTTAGTGAGCGAACAGAACGATGTCACATCGCACCAAGGTTCTGAAGCTAAAAGTTAATACATCCTAACTTTGTGTCCTAACTAGTGCTAATTAGTATTATGAATGGGAATTTGAGTTTATTTATCTGGTTAAGACACTTTCACTGCTTAATAATAACCGATCATAATTAAATTTTGCATAGACTTATTTATAAAACTAAGAAGGACGTAGGATTTTGTCCAGATAAAAAGTATTGTTCCCAACAAATTAAATCTACATTATTGAAAGTGGAGCCACGAATCTAGTAACAAAATCTAGTATCTATACTATAGTATTGACTGTTACTTTTGTTGTCTATTATTGTTGTTTCATAATGGTATCACTACATATTAAAAAGCAAAGTCCTCCGCCGAGTCCGTCCGTCTGTCTGTTCGCGATAAACTTAAAAACTACTGAACGGATTTTCATGCGGTTTTCACTAGTAGATAGAGTAATTCACACATTCAAATAATTATTTAATAAATTAATATATATTTAAATAATATATTAATATTTTTATTTTTTATATGGTACTGATACATCAATTATACCAGATGAATTAAAACAAGTAAATTCAAATGACAATTAGACCAGATATAAAATAGCACTTGAAAATACAATAAAGTTGCAAGACTACAATAAAAAGATTTTTGACTAAAATCGAGAACCCTACGAATTTAAAATTGGAGACATGGTATATATGGAAAACGGAAATAAACTTAATAGGAAAAAATTAGACGAATTAAGAACTGGACCTTATGAAGTTGTTGAGAAAATTTCCAACACGATGTATAGAATAAATACAGGTCACAGAAAGATGGAGTCAAATATCTTCCACATTACAAAACTTGTTTCAGTTATTAAGAGGTACAAGAAGACCTCCTCTGTTTGTAACAGAAAAACATCTGGCCGTCCACGTAGCGTTCGTATGAAAAAAGTGGTCAAAGCAGTAAAGGAAAGAATTCGAGGAAATTCTTTCCGAAAGCAAAAGATTTTATATCGGGAGATGAAGATAAACCATGTCGCGTAGTTTAAAAGATGACTTAGGTCTTACGGCCTATAAGAAACGTACTGGTCATTTCTTAACTGATAATTTAAAAAAGAATAAGGTGGTAAAATCGATACAACTACTGAAACGGTACGCAAAGGGAGGTCACAGAATTTTTTTTTATAACTGAAGAACATTTTAACAAACAAAAAGACCGTATTTATGCTCAAAGCTCTAAGTAAGCTTCCTATGTAGTCGATAGTTTTAGTGTAACGTAGGCACTCACTATTTGAGTGATGGTTTAGTGGGAGGAAGGGGTATGACGGAGTAACTTAGCCACACTTTTGTGAGAAAAGTATCAAAACCTTCAAGCAAGACTCGGCGCCGGGTCATAAAGCTCGGTCTACGCACTCTTAATTAGAAACAAATGTTTTGGACTTCATCAGGGTATCAAAGAATGGCCATCGTCTAGTCGCGATCTAAATTCGCTGGATTATGATTTATGGTCAGTTTTAGAAAGTACGGCTTGCTGTAAATGCCATGATAATTTGGAGTCCCTAAAACAAGCCGTACGATTGACAGTGAAGAATTTTCCCATGGAAAGAGTGCATGCTTCTATTGATAACTGACCTCAACATTTAAAGAACTGTATTGCAGCCAGTGGAGACCACTTCGAATAAGCTTTTTATATTTTAAATTGTTTTATATTTATATAATAAACTATCGCACTGTAAAATTAATAAATGTTATTTGCAATGGAAAATATTGTTTTTCTTCGTTTCAGTATTTATGGCAAGACTTTATTTCTACAATTACTATATAGTGGTGCTCCACCGATAGTAGTGGCAAGTTAGACTAAATTCTTAGATATGCTAACATTCATGGGGACCAGTCAAACGGTCCTGCAGTATCGATTTCTGATATATCAACATTAATCTTTAAAACCACAAATATTCCCCTAATTATTATTTTCTTTTTTATTTCTGCAGACTCTTGGTCGGTACTATTTTTCTGCTTTCATAAAACTATTAATAATATTTAAAAAAGAAATTAAATATGAGCATCCATTGCTATTATTTAACTATTACAGATCAGATTTCTAATTGAAATTATTGCCTTTCCACGACCCGATGGATAAACCTACTCGTTGTGTCGTCAATCACGTCGGTATAGTAGACACAGGTGTTCGTGTGATTGGATATTGCACACTAATTATTAACAATGATTACTTTATTTACTTTATTAGTAAGATCCTCAGCCAATTAAACAGCCACGTGGTCCGTGATTGTCAAATCGTAGAGTTCAATTATGTAGGAATCCTCTCACAAAGCCCTCTAGCAGAGCCACGATCGCGTGTAATCGACCTACGGATTACTGGAGCTAATCCACGTGAAGCTTGACGCGTGAACTTAATCCTATTAACACTTAAACCTATTGCAGTTTAGAGCACCCCATTGAATCAACAGGGAGTAGACACTTGAAAACATTGTATCAAACCATAAATCAAATATTTTTGTATAATTGGTTCTGAATGTAGTTAATGTATGTTAGGCTCAGATGAGTAACATACATTTTCAATGACTTCATAATTATTTCCGCTAGTTTATATATAACAAAATGAAACCATTTAGGTTTTGTGAATGTTTTAAATGAGGAAATAATTGTCAAACCGACATCTTGCTTCAGTTTTAGTAAAAATGTGCAAAAAAAAGAATAGATGTAAATGAGGCCGTATTAATATATAATTTAACCTATGAAAAATGTGATGTAAATTATTTTTAAAATCTATACTTAAGTAATTATAACGCGAGTGAAGCTGCGTGTTTATATTAGTACTACACACATTTATTCATTTACAAAATGTATACATTCAAATTAATCCGTATTATGAAAAACAGTTAAGTAAATCTCACACAACCTATAACTTGGGTGATTCGATTCCCTCGAATCGGATAAAGGAAATCCCTTGTTTCCGGATAAAGGAAACCAAACGCTAACTTACGAAGGTTCCGAACAGATACCCACATACATAATAAGAGATCAATTACTCTGATCTATTGATAAAGTTTCACTTGCGGACTATTGTATTAGGAGCGAGCGAAGTTAATGGATACCACCCGTAGAGGAAACTACATAAGAAAATCTTAGAAAAAAATCTAATTTACACACTAAGCTTAACTTACAAGGTACTGAAAACAACTATAGGCGATTGCTTGGCTTAGGTAAACTGAGTTTACCATGTTCAAAAAGCGCTGACGGTTTCCTTGATACCGTGTCCGGACACAGAATCGATGGAAGTGATTTCGAATTCTTCTGAGTCGGAGCATGAGATGTAAGAAAAGATGAGTATGTAGTAGGGTAGGGTAGGGTAGGGTTTTTATAAGTCCGCCTGACTAGCTATCATCCTCAAGTTGAAAATACGTTGTTGGTGTTGTTGGTGTGTTTTAGGATCTGCACTAGAGAACTAGTACTCCTATAGTTTTGGCGTGTTTACTATTTTACACCACATCGTCATTTCACATCAAACCATAAACACTTACAAAGTGAAAAAAAGTCGAGACGGTCATAAAAACCAAAACAATAAAATAAATGTGTTCGCTTTTGAATTTTGAAGTTAATTAAATTTCATGATTTGTATATTGAAATGATTATCATTACTCTGGTTTTCACACATACAGACAACCCGAAAATAATTATATACATTTTATTAATTATCAAACGTATGATGGGCTACAAAATCTTAATACAAAACCTCAATTTATACTACGCGTTATTAGTCTAACGCATGCCACGTAAGCGCAATAAGATCGGTCACGCTTCACTAGCATATCATGACGCGAAATCATTACTTTATCTTCTGCCAAAAATACCGCTCAACGCGTCTGTAGAAGCTATCATTTCAAAAACATACACATATACATGTTGATGTGACCATAAATAAAAATATATAAATTACTGTTTTTTAGATATTGAAACTACTCTTGATAAAACAGAACCAGTACGACGCCATTTGTGAACGACAAACAACCGAACATATATTAACATTTTATTTCAAAGTAAAATATTACGTTACAATTCGTACAAAAACACTCGTTACATCGGGCAGTGTTTGGTGGAATGTACAAATATGTACGCGCTGACCACAGACCGGTTATCACGAGACACGATTTTTCTCTCAAATAATTTATAATCATTTTGTTTTTGTTTTTTAATGAGCAATAACATACCAAGGAGTCTCGTAAGCCTAGCCTCGACTAATGGTCCTATTGTCTATATACAAATAAAACAAATTGAAATGTCCTTTTGTAATATCAAAATAATCGTTTTTTACTAAATGGATATGAATACTTATTTTAATAAAGGAACAAATTTAAGCACAAATCATCACCGAGAGGGGCCGCGGCGTGTGTACGGGAACGAAATTTACCACAACGGTGTGTACAGTGGTTTTGTGAGTGTGGATACTAGCACGATTTGTTCAAACAATCAGATGGGTAGCAATTGTTTGTTGATATTATTTTGTCGAGGGAATCATGCCAGTTATTTCATGGTCATTTTTTACGATACATTGTACCGCGGTCGGAGCTGTTACCATCATTCTCACTGTGGCTAACGGGATTGGATTGAATTATCCGAAATACATTGCTTATTATTATCAACTAAGTTATAGGGGAAGTTTCAAATCGTGTTATTTTTTATACTTGCCTTCGACTTTTATGACGTTTTGATGCACGGAATATGCAAAAATTGAAACTTTATCGTTCCAAGTTCTATTATTATATCATAAATTATAAATAAATAAGCAAATAATAAGCCAAGTAATAAAAGATAAGGTATCTTTTATTACGAGTTTACACACGAATTTTGTTGAGAATTCCTGATTTCTCTAGATACTTCTTTAGTGTATTTTCATAAAGTTCTAACTGACACAAGTTCGTGTTTTTGTACCCAGCGGGATTTTGAGAATTCATGTGTACCTACGAATGGTCTGTGGGCGAAATGTACAAACATGTCCATCCCGGGTGACAGTCCAAGCGAATCCTAAAACGAAGAGCAAACAATGGTCCGGCGTACCGCGCAGCACGTATTTGTTCAGTCGGTCTCGTATGACTGGTGTCAAATCATTTGTCTTGCTCGAATAACCCCGGTGGATATATAAATCACGGAAATGTGTGTATACATTTTTTCTTATCCAAATTTAACGATTCCAGAATAAGTTGACTATTTACTTAATAAAATTCTAAAGACTTACTGACACATACAACACAGCTTAACCCGGTGGCTCTAGAAACATGACAAGTCAAGATAATTCTTTTCATGAGTTAAATGCGATAAGAAAGAAAGTTTGAAAATGTATCTCCTTGGGAAGATCTGATTGCGTATATAATTATCCAGTTAGCGAAAATAATACCTTAACAGTAGGACAGCCGAAGGTATATTTTGAAATGTACATTTCTAATAGTGTTCTTTATGCTTTTATTTATAAAGCAAACCAACATGACTGCGTTGTCTCTTACTTAAACACGCGATGGTCGCGGTCGCTTATTAACTGTACAGTCCAAGAACTAAGGACAAAGCTGCTTTTATCTCGTAAAAGTTAAATAATTCTAAGATTTCTTTATAAACTACACTAGAAGCCCACATACATCACAGCGACAATCTTATGAGAAATCTCCCCCGAAGTATTTATTACAGCTCGAGAACTCAAGGTGTGTACAATTTTTCGTTTCTGTCTCCCAAATGGCATATACCATAAATTCTCGTGTCCTATGTGTGGGGTCATGAGATGAACAATCGCATAATTTTTTTTTTGTAACCCATCTTCCACATTATTACTGCCATCGTTGAGTAGTTAATAACACAACAAATGTAATATTTGCGATTTAATGGTCTAATAAAAGGGTGGCCTGCTCTGTTAAGACTTTCTAGAGAGTTTTGTGCAATCTCAGAATTCATACTCAGTAATATTCATACAAAAAAATAATTCTATTTTTCATCCACATCACTTGCGCACAAAAACAGAGTTGCATAAAATATCACCAACATTACAAAATATATAATTATATAACATGAGATTATTAATAAAATATAGAATGTGCTGCATGACTATATGAGTAAGATCCCCTCAAAAACTCTCTAGACGAGCTTGCGGGCGACATCTAGCAAATCTATAGTAATACATAAAGCTGAAGAGTTTATTTCTATGGTTGAACGCGCTAATCTCAAGAACTATCGGTCCGATTTTAAAAATTCTCTCAAGTGTTAGAAAACGCATTTATCGAGGAAGACTTTAGGCTACATATTATTAAGTTAAAACCATATAATAGTTTAAAGTTCCAGGTATGTGACTGATGATAAATCCCATCCCATTCGACACACAGTTAGTATTCACATATATAATGTACACGTTACATGTTACAGTAGATGATGTGCGTGTCAGTACGTGTCAGTACAATTATTTTTGAAAGAGTATTTCTCTAATTTACACATGTAATCACAATTTTACATTTATTTAATATATTAAAAAATAGCGTGCAAAGCCGCGGGTAATAACTAGTAATCTATATATAAATCGGCAGTGGAGAAACGGTTAAGAACATCTCACTCACTCTTTTGTTTCTCAGCCGATTTTTTTTAATATTTCTTTATTTAGAAGCTATTGACGAGCTTTAGTGTTATGAATAAAAATAAATAAAGAGTTTATTTTCTCTATGGCCGAAGTTCAACCAGTGGACTAGTAATAGAGTGAGTCTTATCTAAGTATTCGTCGACTCTTTCCCGCCCACTTTATGGCCTGACTTTGAGTATAATATCGCATAGCTCCCCAGTTATGAAATCATTCTGATGTATGTACTGGCAGCGCTTTGTTCTTGATTCTGAGGGGCCCTCGCGGAACCTCTGCCTTCTCTTTGATTAAAATTTTCACGAGTTATAGTCCTCAGTACCCGCTATAAGTTTCGAGATGTTCACCTTAGGTGGTTTGTTTAACATATTCTGTAAGATCCAGTGAAACTTGATCCCCCTATTGAAACGCAAGTTCTTGCTGTGATTATGTATGGATAATATATATAATACTAATTGCGTCCGCAGCTCTGCTTACAATCTAAATATATAAAAATTCAGTGTCATGATGTTTGTCCACGATGAGCTGCGAAACGAAGCGATCTTCATCAAAATAGGGATTTACGTATAATGTGGGCCAACTTGAGAGATAGGTTAATTTATACTAATGGGCGCCCAGTGGTCGACATTCGACCATAGTTCATTGATTTTTTAAAGTTTGAACTTGATTAGGGTTGTTTTATCAAAGGGTATACGCCTATAACCATCAAAGGTTTTCATCATGGCTACTCAGTTATTTGTCATTTGCCATGATCTTTATAGTCCAGTCATTATAGTAAGTTCACCTCGGAATTCGAGATACCCAGCTGTAAGTCTGTAAATACTTGTATATTGGCACCCTAAAAGTTGTCTCAAAACCTACATATGGTAGGGTGTAAGCAACTATTAAATTTCAAGGACAAAGGTCACAAAAATCGTTTTTTGGGCTTTTTTGGGAAATATTTCACTTCCTATGGGTTTTTTGCTATTTGTATTTGTTATCAATATTGTTGAATACTAAATTCTCTAAAAATTTTGTTTAAAAAATTTTTTTATACGGTGAACCGTTTTCGAGATAGAGGGCAGAGAGCGCGCGGTCACCGCATCACTTCAGGTCAACCGGTGCCTCCGGTCGAAAACGCGCCATATATAGTTGATGAACTATCGATAAATCAATGATTATAAATATTTGTCAATTTTTATTATACAGATACAAATAGCAAAAAACCCATAGGAAATGAGATATTTCCAAAAAAACGCAAAAAACCGATTTTTGTGACCTTTGACTTTGAAATTTAATAGTTGCTTACACCCTACCATATGTAGGTTTTGAGACAACTTTTAGAGTGTCAATATACAAGTATTTACAGACTTACAGCTGGGTATCTCGAGTTCCGAGATGCTTACCTTTTTTTTTTTTTTTTAACGTGGGGAAATCCCTTATGGATACCCAACCTTCCCGGGGGAGAAGGTGGGTTATGTCCGGATCGCACGGACTAAAACCCCACGGTGTACCGTCAGACCGTAATCGTTGGGACGGCAAGGGATCGTACTTGCTACTCAACCTTGTAGAGCCGCCCCAACGGTCCGCCCGGCGGAAGGTGGCCGCCAGGCTCCTACCTATAGAGAGGCAGACTGGGTACACACCAGCTGCCTCCCCTCGTCCGCCGGACCTGTGCAATGAGGAGATGAGCCCCCCCGCCCATCCCCTCAGGTCCGGCTACAGTGGCAGGAGGAGTTGGGCAAAGCGCCGCCTCCTCCTGCCGGTCCTCCGTTGGCGGAGACGGCCACTCAGAGGATCCACCTCGCGGGCCCTCTCCGCCGCCTCCTTCTGCGAGATGACCTCCTCGCAGAAGGAGGCCATTGCTCGCCACACCTGTTCGCTGCCGAGCATGGCGGAGACTACACTCGGCAGCGACAAATTCCTTCCTACCGCCGCCGTTAGAGTGCGGCGCTGTGCCTCCCACGCAACACAATCGGAAAGCGTGTGCTGCGCGGTTCCGAGATGCTTACCTAATTTAAGCTTAAATCACTGGACTATTAATTATATAAACATTTTAAAAAATCTATGTGTAAATGAAAATTGAAATTAATTATAAATTTGAATTTAAAAGCAGGTGGTAAAGCTCTCAAATTCCAATTAAAAACACAACTTTACGAAAATAAAGAAATTCATCGCAACCCATGACACAATTTTCAATTAATTTTACACAATACCATGAGTGAGTGTTATTTCTGAGTGATCTATACTATAATAAAACTGTAACAAGTCGAAATCTGTACATTAAATATTTTTTGAAAATTTTAATCAGGGTAGACTATGTTATCGATATAGAAGCCAAAAATAATCTTTTTACAATTTTTGTCTGTCTGTCTGTCTGTCTGTCTGTCTGTCTGTCTGTCTGTCTGTCTGTCTGTCTGTCCCTATGCACACGCATCACTCTGAAAGTACTGAACCTATCTTGACGAAACTTGACATAGTGATAACTAATATTACGAGATTACATGAAATACTTTTTGTCCCATAAAACGCAAAGGGTTCTCTAGGATAAAGGATTAAAGTCTAGAATCTAAACCCGTATTATTCTGAAAGTACTGAACCAATTTTAACGAAATTTAACACAGTGATAACTGATATTACAAGGCTACATCCTGGATACTTTTTGTCCCATAAAACGCAAGGGGTTCTCCAGTATAACAAAAAACAAAAATTTGTAGTTAACGCAACTAGACTTTTTTGCGACACCTTAGTACAAGAGCCGGCAACGTTGGAAGAACAAGAATTTTAGAATAGCTGGTTCTTTAATACATCAATATATATTTTTTTATATTATAAGAGGCAAACGAACAGGTGGGTCACGTGATGTTTAGTGACCACCACCGTCTATAGACACTAGCAACACCAGGGGATTTGCAAGTGCGTTTCCAACCTGTATATGGGGGAGGGTAAGGGAAGGGAAAGAAGGAAAGGGCAAGAGAGGTGGGCCTCCGGCACTTTCACTGACCGAACGAAACATTACAATGCAAGCACTGTTATTTCACATCGGTTTTCTGTAAGAGGGCAGTATTAGCCCGAACGAGCCGACACATTCATGCTGAAACCAGTAATAGCTTCAGCGTGGCTCTACCACCTACAGAAATTATCAATATATCAATAGACAGAATTTAGGACACTTGGTAGCGGGTTAACGTTGTATTTTTAATAGGCATTTTGATTTAATTAATTTTGATTTTTACCGACATTTTTACCGACCCTCCTGATTCAATCACGTCAGCGAACGATCAATACCAGCCTGTCTCTTCAAACAGAGCGTGTTCTCACCCACGCCCACATAACCGCAGATCACGCCGCCGTGGTCTGGGAGTAAATTTCGCTCCCGCACACCAAATTAGGCCCTTCTCGGCAACGGCTCAAGCCTAGATCTATTCCCTGGGCGTGGAGCCCTTGAGTACGCTGCTCACGCGATACAGTGACACAAGAGTTCTACCCTTATTTTTCGTTATCCTATCCTATCCTATCCTATATAGTTTAGAGGATTTTTTCTTACACAAAATACATATAGGAGTTGTTGAGGCACGCATGCTTGGTACACATGCATGTTTCAATAACTTATATACGTATATAAGTTACCTGACTACTAAGACGAGCGCTTAAGGCACTCAGCCGATTTTATTTTGGCAACCAGCTCAAGGGTGCACGGCACACCTCGGCTTGGCTGTTGCCTGTTGCATGCAAAATCGCGACTTATCTTAACTAACCTAGCTAACTATTCATATATGTATGAGTTGTTGAAACGTATATGTATACCAAGCAAACACGCCTCAACAACTCCTGCATATATTTACTATCGGAAAATTGAGAGTTTTTCAGTGCGATAAGGGAAAAAAGTAAACCCTTCCACTTTCATGTGTAAGCGTGTAGGCGTGCACGTGTGTGGGGTTGATCGTGTAATGTTGTAGCAGTGATATATATTTGTGTGTCACCGTATCGCGCAAGCAACGCACTCAAGGGATTCCTACCGAGGGATTGAACCTGATGTATAAAACTGGCTTGGTTTGAAGGTGATAGGTACTATGTTGTGAGTGGTACAGAGATTATTTATAAAAATATATTGGAAATATATTTCAAATACGTTTTCGAAACAGTTTATAACTCTTAGACAATAGTTTCAAGCAAGTGACGTTTGACGCTTTCGGCGTGATGTTTGACGCTTCGATACGGTGTTCATATATTTTTCTTTAATACAATGGAGTATAAAAAGGTTTTAATACAAGTCGAAGATAGTTATGATAAAGTAAGTGGTAGAGATGTTTATTCAGTTTTATGTAGGTTAGTTTTTATTTTAATTGATTCTGGTAGATGAGGCTACGAATGGGTATTAGGCTTATTTAAAAAATAAATACATGTAATCTGGGTATATGTTTAAGTGAATCCGTGGATAGTTTGGATTCACAATTGGATACGGTAGTTGTGGCTGCAATCGGGTATCAGTTTTATTTGCGGGGTGGTAGGGTTTTACAGCCTGACTGGGTCACAACCACCATGTACTTACATAACGAAAAAATCCGTAATAGTGATTCGATTCTGCGCGTCGCGTTTCGGGATCAGCCTGTGCATATCGAGCTTTCTGTAGGCTGGCATGATAGTGGCGACCAGCGATGGATAGTGTGTCACTCGGTGGTCGCTATTGTTTTTGGATTGTACTGTGCTTACCATCAGGCATAATACAGGCATTTTGCCGTGCTACGATAAAAAAAGAAACAATTTTTTCGCGTGATAACCAATTTGGTGCAAACGAAGTTGCACGGGTCAGCTAGTATTTAATAAAATTTAGTCTGTTTATTATGAAGAATAGCGACATGCCGAGTATCATTGTTTGAAAAAGTAATAAATAATAAATCTTTATTCCAGATATTATGAGTCCATACAAGTTATATCAGTAAAGATGTTTCTTAAAACCTATGTTAGTACATTCATATTTAAAACATTAAATTAAATTAATTATGTTTACAAAATACATTTATTTATGAAACATTCTCCCTTCTTATGTGTGTTGCTACACAATGTTACAGCCATGGACTGTCTGGTTTATTTGCAATCATACAGAGTATGTTGTTGGTGCTATCCCGTACGCAGTGCATCAGGGAAGCTGTCTTTTTTCTAACGATAGCTTGGAAGCTGTCGACGTGGATACAGAATCAAATGATGAATCCAAAACAAAGATGTTTTTAACACTACCATTAACTTTTGAAAATAAATTCATTTTTGTTGCTACATCAAGTTGAACTGCATCATTGTAACCGCGGAGATCTAAGTCATGGATTATTTTTATGAACAAAATATTTTATGTTGATTTTATAAAGTATTTTTGGCTCATTTTATATTAAATCATAATTTGAAGTAAGGTCACCATAAAAATACTAAACATTTAAATACTGACTTGCCTTTGGTAATATTGTTTTACTCTTATGACAACATGAAGCAAAGTGACATAAAGTGAAAACATTCCTCTCGCCTAAAAATTTTCACATTCAATAAAACCAAAGAAATTAATAGTTATTTCAGTGGTTCCATAAATTTACTAAAGATAAATTATTTATCAATAAATTATTAATGTATATTATAAATTTATTCGTTATAAAATTAACCTACAATTTTCTAGTTGATTTCTAAGGGCATGTAAGGCATGTAATGTCAGTTATGTTAAAAATATTGAAAAGACAGTTGGAACGTAAGAGTTAAATGACGAATGTTGTGTAAAATTTTAGCAGTAGTGTGAGTAATGTTTATTTTAATTAATTGTATATGCTGGTAATGCATTTTACATAAAAAAATACTTTCTGCATTTCTCCTCCATATAAACTTTAACTATGCCAAATTACAAGTTCATCCGTTCGCACAATTCACTTAAAAAGGGGTACAAAAGTTTTGGTTTTACGTATTAATATATAAGATTATTAAGATATTAATTACAATAAAGAATAAGAGCAGGAAATCATATTAAGAATTCCGGGGTAGCTAGTTTACGTCAAAATTCAAAATAATAATTTACAAAGGTACGTGACTATAGACAGAATACGTATATCCAGTCAATCGTTGTTAATGAAAAGCAAGTTAAATCGTTTCTTGTTAATTTAGGTCTCACGGGGCTGTCTAGACTGCGGCTGAAGCCGAGAGGGGACGCTAACGAGCGCACGGCCGCTTTGTGAACAAACAAATTTGTGGCTGAAAGCCTTTCATGTCTCCATTAACACAGAGCCGAGCGTGCTCCTAACCCTCTGCTAAAGTGGACCTATTCTGGAATAAAACGTGAACTGAATCGCAGCTGAAACTCTTAACAAGTTTGTATTGTTCTTAGTAATCGTATCTCAATAATTTATCCACACTTACGCAAATTTGAGATATATTTAAATGGTAAAGATAATATTTAACTAGAAAAATCTATTTCAAATGTAAGAATTTTTAAAATAAAATTAAATATAATACAATTTAAAATACTGTAGGTGGTAGAGCCACGCTGAAGTTATTACTGGCTTCGGCATGAATGGATCGGCTCCTTCGGGGTAGTACCACCCTTTCACAGAAAACTGACGTAAAGTAACAGTGCTTGCATTGTTGCGTTTTAATCGGTCAGTGACAACGCCGGATACCCACTTCTCCTCACCTTCCCCCTATCCTCTTCCCTTCCGCCCCCAATCCCCACCCCCAGCACAGGCCGGCAACGCATTTGCGACTCCCCTGGTGTTGCAATTGTTTGTGGACGATGGTAATCACTTAACATAAAGTGACCCATCTGGTCTTTCGCCTCCTATGACGTAAAAAAAAATACAACATATTAAGCCGCAATTTTTGGTATGGGGAAAAATTGATGAATTCGCGTCACCGATGACCTCGACATGCTCGTAACGTATTATGATTGCGTCAGACTAGCATGTAATATTGGTATATGGTATTGAGCTCTTGGCGCTCATTTTTATTAATGCATAAAGTGTACTCATAAAATAACACCTGATTTCCATTGTTTTGAATTTTCACTTCTGTCCACTGTCCTTGTAACTGTCTGGACTTTTCATTTAAATGTTTTTTTTTTTATGAGCCTTCATTTCATATGTCAATATAAATACGTCTATAGTCCGAAATAATTATGGGTGGTTTTTAAAAATAACCACTTCATTATAAGTAATTAATCTGTACATTACATGATTTTAAGTTAAATTATATGATTACTACTTATCCTCTATAAAGACCGTAATCATATGTAGCATAGATAATACTCTAAAAGACATTTTTCAGTCAGTCAGTAAAAGTCACATCATTTTTGGGGTGTAAGGGGTGTCGAATAACATCTTAAGACTTGATACACCCAAGCCAACCTCACCTGCACGTGGTGCACCCTGCTGATCAACGAACGAGGCAATGGCGATAGCGGGGTGGTAGGGTTATACAGCCCGACTGGGTCGCAACCACCATGCATATGGCGAAAAAGCCCGTCATAGTGACTCGCTTCTGCGCGTCGCGTTTCGGGATCAGCCTGTGCATATCCAGTACCGGGCGACCTTCGTCATTATGGCCGGCATGACAGCGGCGACCGGCGATGGATAATCTGTCTCTCGTTGGTTGCCGATGTTTTTGGATTGTACTATGCTTAACATCAGGCTTAGTGCAGTCACTTTGTCGTGCTTGTATAAAAAAAAATCAAATCTGGTTCAACTGTTTCGAAGACTACCCTGAACAAACATTTTTGCATATATAGATAACAGTAGATTCTATGTTGAGGGTAAAAACATTATTTCATAACAATTCTAAGTAAATTCACAGATAAGGAAAAGCACGTAATTTACCGCTAAGCAAACTATATATTTGTGAAAAAATGAAATATAAGCTAAATAAATTCACACAAATTCTTCATAAAGGAAACGAAATAATTTTACCTATTAGATTATTATTGGGTAATATTAAAATTTAAAAATAACGTATAAAATGGATGAGTATGACAAACTTATTAAATCAATATTGAACGGTAATTTAACAACGACTACAAACATTTTAAACGATACAACGTGACCACGATTACTCACAAAATATTTCATTTTATTATGACTTTTTTGTTTTGTTAACACTGTAAGTAAAACGTCACGAGACAAACGAACATTTAAGATTTTCATTATCGGGTCTACATAAAATTTGTCTAGAATCTGTCGCTAAATGCCGATATTTATCTGTATAAAATTACGCTTTCAATATAGAAACACATTTCACGACGCAGTCAACAATTTATATAAGGTACTTTGTGGTCAACAACCAACTACACGACGTCAGGTAATGTTTAGAATTATATTTATGACCGTCTGAACTATATGTCATTTTTAACCTAGTTATGATATAAATATTTGTTTTCATTAGACAATACAAGCTTCTCATTTTTTAAAATCGATACAACATTTCATTAACATCATTAACATCCGTGGACTTCATTCTAACTTAAATGCCGTTCATCAACACCTCGAGACGGTTCAGCCGGACATGCTCTTCCTGACCGAAACACAGATACGCCGTCCAGCCGATACATCTTATTTACACTATCCCGGCTACCAGCTTGAGGAGAACTTTCAAGCCAAAGCCGGAGTCTGTGTATATGTACGGTCGGAGGTGTGCTGTCGTCGTTTACGCTGCATGGAGGATCCTTCCTTTTCTGTCCTTTGGTTACACGTGGACTTGGGCGCACAAAGTCGTATCTACGTGTGCCTCTATAGATCCCATAATGGGGATGATGAGACAACTCGGCTGTTTGAATACATGAGTCAGGCAGTAGATGACGCACAGGAGCAGTTCCCTACTGCGGAATTGGTGGTCTTAGGGGACTTTAATGCACACCACGAAATGTGGCTGGGTTCCTCTAAGACGGACCATGCTGGACGATCTGCGCATGCATTCGCTTTAACACATGACCTGACTCAACTAGTAATCCAGCACACCCGGATACCTGATATCACAGGTCATGCGCCCTCTTTGCTAGACCTTCTGTTGACGAGCCATCCAACTGGGTATGATATATCAGTCGATGCCCCTTTGGGCACATCGGATCACTGTCTTATCGTATCGTCTGTGCCACGCGCTCCTCCTCCACCCAGTGTAAGAATTAAGCGCAAAGTCTGGCACTACTCGTCAGCCGATTGGGACGGAATGCGAGATTATCTTGCTTCCATTCCTTGGCAGCGACGCTGTTTTGACGGGAAAGATCCTTCAGCGATTGCCGATGCGATTGCTGACGAGATCGGATTGGCTATGGAGTATTATATTCCTTCCTCCGAGATCGTCGGTAATCGCAAAGGACGCCCTTGGTACAATCGCGAGTGTGCTGATGCTGTTAGTAAAAAGCAAGCCACGTATCGTGATTGGATCAAGGGTCGCGCTAACAAGGATCCTAATCTCAGCACCCTCAAATCAGCATATAACTCTGCTACCAAAGCTTGCAAGAGGGCCTATTCTAGAGCGGATTCCCAGCGCATTGCACGCTTAGGTCATGAACTCGTAACTCATCCAACTAACAGTCGAGTCTACTGGAGTCTGGCCAAAGCTGTGCAAGCCAATTTTTGTCGCCCAACATTCCCGCCACTGAGGTACCCTAATGGGAATTTAGCCTACGAGCCGCAGGAGAAAGCGACACTATTAGGCAATCTCTTTGCGGCGAATTCCTGGCTCGATGATCGAAACGTTCAACCGCCAACTATTCCTTGCTGCGGTTTCACCATGCCGGAATTACGATTTAGGCAACGTGACGTACTAAAAGAACTTCGATCACTCGATGTCCGGAAAGCTAGTGGCCCGGATGATATCCCAGTGGTTGTTATAAAAAAATGTGCAGCCGAGTTGACTCCAATACTTACGCGCTTATACCGCCTGTCTTACGTCTCTGGTGTCGTGCCCCGGGCTTGGAAAGAGGCCAACGTTCAACCGATTCCCAAGAAGAGGGATCGGTCGGACCCTAACAACTACCGTCCAATTGCCGTAACCTCAGTGTTGTGCAAGATCATGGAACGCATTATTAACACCCAGCTTGTCCGTTATCTGGAGGATCACTCGCTTATTAACGATCGGCAATATGGCTTTCGCCAAAACCGATCAACGGGTGATCTTCTAGCTTACGTACTGCACCGCTGGGGGGAGGCAATTGATAGGCACGGTGAGGCCCTGGCAGTCAGTCTCGATATTGCCAAGGCATTTGATAGGGTCTGGCACCGTGGTCTTCTTTCAAAGCTTCCGGCATACGGACTCCCCGACAATCTATGTAAATGGCTCTCTAGCTTTCTACATGAGCGCAGAATTCGTGTCCTTGTTGAAGGATGTGATTCGCAGCTCATGTCAATAAATGCTGGAGTTCCTCAAGGCTCTGTACTATCACCTACTCTGTTTCTTCTGCATATCAATGATATGTTGCCTCTGGGCCATATTCATTGCTATGCAGATGATAGCACCATCCATGAGTCCTATTACAGCAAGCCTTCTAGCGGTCGGGGAGAAACAGAACAGAGACGGCAAGAACTTGTGGCTGAGCTTGACCGGTCCTTGCTTCGCATTTCAAAATGGGGAGCAAGTAATTTGGTTCAATTTAATGCCAACAAAACACAGGTGTGCGCGTTTTCCTGCAAAAAATCCCCATTTACCCCCATTCCAACTCTTCAGAACGTCTCGCTCGCAATGCGAGATAGCCTCAATATTTTAGGCATAGATATTCGCAGCGACCTCAATCCTAGGGATTACATTGTAAGCGTGATCTCCACTGCATCTCGGAGACTCGGAATCCTGAACAAGGTGCGACGGTTTTTCATGCCTGAACAGCTATATCTCCTTTACAAGTCACAAGTTCGGCCTTGCGTGGAATACTGTTCGCACCTTTGGGACGGTTCCGCAAAATACCTTTTGGATACCCTGGACAGGTTGCAGAGACGGGCTATCCGCATTGTGAATGATGCAGATGTAACAGTGGATATAGAGCCGCTTCAGTTGCGCAGGGACATAGCCTCACTGAGTGTGTTCTACCGTCTGTATCATGGTGAGTGTTCTGATGAGCTATTCAATCTGATCCCTTCCTCTCCTTTTCATAACCATACCACGCGCGCTGGTCTTCGGAGCCACAGTTTTACAGTGAATCCTATCTGGGCACGAACTAAAAAGTTCGCATCGTCATATCTTTGCCATACCGTGAAACTGTGGAACAATCTCCCGGCCAGTGTGTTCCCTCCTTCCTATGACATGGGGTCCTTCAAGCGTAACGTGAAGAGACATTTACACAGGCCGGCATGACGGCGGCGACCAGTGATGGATGATCGGTCTCTCGGTGGTTGCCGTTGTTTTTGGATTGTACTATGCTTACCACCAGGCATAGCACAGTCACTTTGTCGTGCAGCGATAAAAAAAAAAAAAAAAAAAAAAAAAACACATACATGCCCTTACCACAGCAGACGACGTGTCATCGCGTCTTACGAAATCATAGATTCAAACGGGCAATATGCCTCGCCGCAAATGATTAAATAAATGGAATGGAATGGAAATAAATAGAAAACTATATGTAATACATAAATACTTTACATTTTCATTGTGGTTATTTTCTATTTCATGATGAGATATGCAAAAACGAACGAAACAAAAAGCGAAAGGGTCCCTAAAACTGATTAAAATCAAGCGATTTATCGCACAGCCATAATCCGATCCGGTCTCAGTAAACAAAAACAGATTTACTTGCGTACGAAACAAAAGTTAAATTAAAGTGATCAATTCGGAATGTTTATAGTTGGGGTTAAATACAAAACCGAGGGTTAATGGGGTAATCTTCAACGCTTAATTGAAAATAACAAAGTTGTAAGTGCGGGCCGCGGTACGCCGGCGGCGTTTGCGAGTCAAGCGAAAACGATTGTTGGGGATACCAAATTGTGGCAAATTCGCACATTACCTTCGAGCAATTCTAAACACTTTGTTTTTTTTTTTATTTTATTAAATACATTTTTCTTTACATTTACAAGTAACAATCTCTCTTGTCAAGTCACGATGTAATCAAGATGGGGGACACTAAAATCTGCACTAACACGGTAGCATAGTTTAAACACTATTTTTCTGCTTAACCGAATACGGCCGAAATCGAAATTAAGCTAAATAAGGTTTAGTAAAATTCCGACATAATAGTAATGTTAGAAATAATCAAAATTAGATATTCGATATTTAATTTTTCAATATTTTTACTATTAAAGAAAGTATGAATGCTGTACGCTGTTTACCTCAAACAGATGGATACGTAACTTACCTGAGATCGGGGCATCCATAAACATAGACATAAGTCAGATACAGTTAGTTCTATATAAATGTTTGAATGTGTAAAAATGCACTTCCGATGGATCCCTTAAAATTTAACTAACGTTGAAATGCTGGATCGCTTCCCTTGGTGTAATGTTATGTTTACCAGATTCAACGAAAGGAGGTTCATTTTACTTGTATGTAAAGAATAGTAACAGGTAAAGAAACGGATTTATAGCTATGGCTACAAAACAGAGTAGTAAGCGATTTTCAGGTGAGCCGAAACTAACCAATGTGGCGAATGTACGGTCTAACGCCAAGCAAATTATGTCTACGTGTTTGTAATAAAATTAGACACGTAGCTACTATTATTTGGAGAATCTTCATACAGTGAAGAACGCTTCTTGGTATACGATCATTTGTTAGCTGGAAATTATTGACAATCTTCGTAAAAATAACCTAAAACGCCAAATCATCTCGCACAATGGCACCATCGCATACAAACAGATAACAAATTATTGAAAAGTAAAAACGTAGATATTGTAGGTCATCCTGCATACAGTGCCGACCTATTATACGACTTGTAAAAAAACATTAATTATTTATGCGGTTAACAATTCTCAACACCAGAACAGGTTGTTGAAAAGTATATAAAAAACATCTTTCCGAAGTCATCACGATATAATTATTTTCAAAATTGGTTTTTTAGTATGAAAAAGTGCATTGAACCTGAGGCGGAATGGTTGGATAAACAATAAATTCATTTTTCACAGTATTTTTTTTTTAGTTAATTCCAGATCTTTTTAGTATACCATGTGTATAATTAACGAGCACGATGACATTGGTGATTGCTAATATAACATGAATTACCACCAAAATCACATAGTGATATGTATGTATATACTTCTGTCCGTTATGGTCACGACTGCCACAACTCCGACGCTCGTGTGCTTTCATGTGGTTAATATAGCCGATTTTTTTCCGGAAGGTACGTGCACATTGTGCACAAGTGAGAACAGCATTCTCCTAACTATAATTGATTGCCGCTGGTGTTCGGGCTTTCAACTGATTACGTCTAATATCGAATCAAGCACGTCGATGTTCTTTTTAAATCTGGACTCTAGTTGCCACATAACCTGTCCATTCTGTACGCGTAGCTTCTAGTTTCTCCCAGTGCGAAGGCTACATAATATTATAATACAATTATATGATATTACTACTACGGACGCTACTTATCCTTTCAAATGTGCACGACACATGCTAAAGTTATCTGACTTTGTACCCCAACTTCTGATATTTACACTATATTATATTTCCAGAGTAACAGACGATGTCAAGAGCCACTATACATTCTGATGAAGGCAGTATAGCAAAGAGCACAAGTTTTGTTTGCACTCATATCCAACAAACATTGTGCGTCGAAGCCTGGGCTGCCAGCCGTATTGCAAAAGCCAGGACATTGCATTTCTATTGAGTTAGCAAGGGAGATTGCTAGTCTCGCAAATACAATGTTGGCGCGCATTATTGCATAGTCATGTTTCCGAACGTACAAGCATCCCTTCCGCCTCCTTTCTTTTTTTCCTACCAATCATCTGTCACTTACGCCACGATCCTTACCGCGGACGCAACAAAAAACGCTCTCTTCATACGCAAGAATTGGTAGTCACCCATTACTACTATTCTAAAATATTTTGTAAAAAGCGCATAGACACTGATTCATATATAGTGCACAATATATATCGCCGCGAGTGAAGTGAAGTGAAACCAGCAGAATCAACACCGGTGAGTCCGCATCCCTTATTTCGCAAAAACCCCCCCTTTGAACCAGCACCTTTACGCACAAAACATACAATATGTACAAACTACTCAATATCTACTACAAAAATATCCCGGCTATGATTCGAAGGGACTACCGCACTTAATACTTTCATAAAATCTTCTTATAACTTTCTTTAATTTTTTGTGCTTAATGGAGAAGGAATCGGCCATCAAATCATATTTTAATGATTTTGTAAAAAGTGTAGTGTCCAATTTCAACGGACTTTGAAATTACTGTGCAATCTCTTACTTGTATAGTTACTTAGTGGGGGGCTGATGTTATTCGCGCCCAAAGGATGTCTATTTCTCATTCTCTTGCACGTGTTCTCCAGGTTCCGTCAAAAAGTAACAAATTTTTATTCCACATAAAACGAACCTCGTAGCGAAAAATAGAAAATCAATCAAGCGACGATAACCAAAGATCGCGAAGATATTTCGCCATATGATTAAATAAAACTTACATCTAAATCATAATATAACTAATCTTTGTGTCTTTATAATAAGATACTTACACAATACGTGACCTGGAAGAGAAGTGATTCATATAAAACTGGGGCAAACTTCAAATACACTGTACCTCGAAAAAAGCAAAATTTTAAACAAACGTTTTATAAATGCAATTATGCGCATTCAGTACTAAAACGCTTTATAATAAAAAAACTAATTGCTATATAGCTATATTTCGCTTCCCTTTTCATAACTTTACTGCCACAAACCACGACTAACGTCTGAACAACAGTTATTGTTTTCCGTATTTTTATTGTGTATTATATCTCATAAATTTTAATTTTTAGATTGGCAACACAGATACAGAGCCCCAACGAGATTGAATTATACTCTTTCTCTCCACTCCTCTTATTATTTATTCGTACCTTTTATAAAACGTATTTTTATTGTGTTATTAATTCTTCTTCATTTACTTTTATTTATTTGTTTATATATATTTTATGAAGCAGTGATAACTCAGTAACAATTTACTTGAAAGCCACATTAGAAGACGGGAAATTCGTTGGTTTAGTTACCTCAGCGGTTATCTTGGAGTTAATATAATAGATTCATCTCATAGATATCCTTCTGCACATTATTTTGCCATACATTTTGTCTTATAAGACTGCTACGTATAGAAACATCTGGAACTCAAATGTTATGTATGATAATGAGTTTAAAATCTAAGAAATCATTGATTCTGGCGATTTCTTAAGACCATGCGTAAAACTGCAATCTTGAGTAGATTCTATTACATATATATATCGCTAGTGTACTAGAATTTTATAGAATGAGTTTTTGTGTTTTTACTGTCGTAAATCATATATCAATGTTCATTGTTTTAATTCGATTTATTACTTGGTCGACTTATGACTTGATTTATCTAAATCTATCGTAAATAGCTTGTTTCAGTAACAGATGTTCTCCTCATATTCCATAAAATATTAAATCTTAAGGAGGTTGGTACATCATCCGTGATTTTTCATAGGGCACAAAATTCTCATCTTTTTTAATCGCTCGATAAAATATTATAATGGCATTTAAACGCTAGTTTATACTTCTTCTTCTTCTTACCCTTATCCTGCTACAGTGTTGGCACAACCTGTTTTCGATTTACACTTTCCTCTGCCAGATAACATATCAGTATTCACACCTTTTGCACGCATATCATTCTTCACACAATCCATACATACTTTTTTCGGTTTTCCTTTACTCCTATATCTGTCTACCTTCATGGTCAAAACTTTTTCTAGTTAAATGACTTTAATCATTACTCATAATATGCATGTCACATGTTAACCTATTGCTCCTCGACTTCTCTATCACTGGTGATATTTCCAAACTGCCTCTGACATACTCATTCATAACCTTATCCATTTTAGTTGTATCAAAAATCTTAACATTCGCATCTCTGCTGCATGGATTCTTTTCCCATCCATCTCTCTCGAAGCCCAGCACTCGGATCCTTATTATACGACCGGCTTTATTATAGTTTCATACACCTTCCCCTTGAGTTTTACGACATTCAGACATCACACTTTTAATATTAATTTAGGCTTAGGAAACTTAAAAGTAAAACATTATAGCATTTTAAAAATGCTTAGCGTTTAGTAGTAATAATGTATTAGTTATTTGCAACATTAGTATTGTACCAAATATTATGTTGTTAGATTGTGTTCTCGACTACTCAAAACATTTTAAATGTAAAAAATACACATTGGAATTGGAATCAAAGAGCGCTATATTAGTACACACTGTGTTTGAAATATTTTCACTCAGCTCATTAATAAAGTTATTAATTTGAAACAAATGTTCAAAGCTTTGGTAACTGAAAGTTCAGTAGAACGATTCTATTAATTAACTGAATTCGTTCAGTCACTACCAAACTTTAAGTTGGAGGCTTTCGTTGCTCAAAAATTCTAAAAGTATTGAGTTATATAATTAATGAAAATATGGTAACTATATATGCAAATAAATAAATGCATATTATATAGTTTTTATTATGATTACATCGGGAGTGTCATCTTTATTACATTACAAATGGAAATATAATGTAATGTCTGACTGATTAATCAATGAAAGGTGAATATTTCCAGCTCAACTGACGTACAGAGGGTATGATGTTAAATTTTTCATGGAAAAAAGTAGTATTTTATACAAATAAAAAAAAATTACTTGATTCAATTTAAGCCATAAAAAGCGGTTATAAACTTCAAAACCACCACCGGTTGGGACAAACATCCCAGTCATCGAGAAGAACCGGCAAGAAACTTGATCTGGTTTATCTTTTTAATATATATATTTTGATTACTTTACACGTCACAATCGTTTTATCGCATGCACAAAGAGAAGTCAATTCCAGACATCACCATAGTTCACATATTGATTCAATTTATATTAGCTTTATTAATAACATTATTCTCATATACACCTAAATTCTTCTCTCGGACTAAATTAAATACAGCTTATTTGTATTCAATGTTTTTATACTTCATATTAATATTATATGTATTTAGATAAGTGTTTACAGGTTACATTTGCGATCCATGTTGATAGTCTAGTGTTGACATGTGTCGCTCGTCTTTGTTTGCTATCGTATATTCGCAACTCGAGTGCTATTGACGAGAATGTAACTATATTTACATTTGAGGCCGAATTACGTTTTGCTTAATACGAGTATATCAATCCTCTATATTATCATTATCATTGTATATTATAATATAAAGTCCTCAAGCCACGTCTGCCTGTCTGTTTGCGATAAACTCCAAAACTACCGAACGTGTTTTCACGTGGTTTTCACCAGTAAATGAGGAAAGTTTAGGCATATAATTTGTCAATCTTTTTTATTATCAGGGCGCGACAACATCCGCCAGTCTCGCTAGTTATTTCTATACTTCCCTATTTAAATCGATGATGATTCAATTATAGTAATAGCGTATTCGGGCACTGCGTCCAGTTTAGTAGGTCGTAGAGCCACGCTGAAACTGTTACTGGTTTCAGCATGAATGGGTCGGCTCGTCCGGGGTACTACCACCCGACATACAGAACCGGAGGTTTTAATTCGTAGAAACTGTGTCGAAGCTTTCGATGAAGAAAATCATCGTGATTAAACCATAGCATGATGGTAGGGCGTTCTCTAAGGCCACCTGACTAGCTACCACCTTCAAGTTGAAAATCTAACGCTGAGCACCTGTTGGTCTGTTTCTGCTATTGAAATCCAATCCTCCTAAGGTTAAATCGTGATTAAACGCTAAATCCAATAACGTATTTGAAAAAGAGTAAAAAAACAAATAACTGTGGGTATAGTATCCGCCGGTTACGCCTTCATCTACCACCAGACGAATGTTTAGACAGTAGCAATATTTATGGAGGACACTCTACAATCGATTCTCGTTCTAAATTAATTTAAAAAATAGGTGCTTAATGTTTGACCTAATTATCTAAAACGGACGAAAAATATACTCAATCCTCTAAGCGTCTTTGTTAAAACACAATGTCACTAACCGTCGGGTGAAATGAAAGTGAAGCCAACCAACTAACAAAGGATAATTTTTTGAAGTTTGAACAAACAAAAGATTTTATTATCCGCTTTAGTATCGAAAGTTATTAAATCCGGGTTGCCGCTTGCAGGTTTTATAACCGGTCATTCATACTAGATTCATCTAAGTTACTATCCAAACTTTTGCAATTCTTATAACAAACTTGACCTAAAGCTCTCATTGTTGTCTATTAGTATTTGTTTTAATTTTATTATTCTATGTGTTAAATGTGACCATGAAGTGTCATAGTATAATTATATACTATTGTATACTAGGATGACTATTAAGTCATCCTAGAATACTGCGAGTGTTTAAGCTTTCACCTAGTATATGTGAACTAGTCTCATTAACAACATTATTTACAACTAGTAAATGCATGAAACTTTTATATCATTACTCTACTATTTGTACAATATAATACAAATAACTATAGTATATCTAGCTAAACGCCACGAATATTTTGATATTACTGGTTATATCTAGGTTTGATTTTCACTTTACCCCTGTCCCGCGGCCGCACGGCGGCTGTAGGTAATGCGACATGCGATAGTCGGACGAAGACATTTCACGTGATCAGACCATCAAAAGCGGCATATTATATTTGAAATTTTATTAAAGAATTTAAGTAATTCCAGAATTATTATAATGAATACGCAAACTGAGCAATAATCTTCTATATTTAAACAAAATAGAAAAGGTACAGAACAATATATCGTCAACTGTGAATAATTTAAATATGTGTCGTTTTATATAATTGAAGATAGATGGTCAATATTGAGTCCATTGTTGAAATTAATTCATTTCAATATTATTTGAAATAGCCACCGCTTTTTTAATTTCTAGCTTTTTGTACACAAAGTATTACTATAAATGTGGTTGTAATTCCGTGATTACATTTTGCTATGTCTGTATTAAGTCTATGCTATATAAGTGGAGTGAAGAAAAACTACTGTTCTAATTACATATTTTATATGATTTCTTGCAATACTTTTCACAATATCAAAATATTTCCTATCGTTTCCTCTCGTATCAGTAAATGTCGCGTTCCCTAGGATACAAGCGATCCGGCGGCGTTGTACTGCGAATACCTCCTTCGTGAAACTGAAGGGTTGTCGAAAACATATTACTCAATTTTAAATTATTTATGTCGTTTATAATAAATATTTCATTATAGTTCATCAACTAAGTAATATAATAATAATTTATTTCATTTGTACAATGAATTCTGCCTGGCTTGAGAATATTTTTAATACAACAAAACAAGGCACAATAAAGCGTACGACTTTAATATATTTTGTCCATACGGTTACATACAAACTTACAAACAAATATAGAGTAAGTTATGAGGACAGCTGATAGAAGTGAAAGCTCAAAATAATGGAATATTTGTGTTATCTTTTGGATTTTTAAACTGTAGTCTGAATTACTTAAATTTGACTATTTGTACATTTAAATTATTAACATTCTTTGGATTTTACATCTATTGACACACACTCACTGAACAATTATTATACAAATGCTTATTAATTAAACAAATATATGATAAGTTGCACAAAGTTAATACTAAATATCAACATTTTATATACACGCTTACATACACGCATATATATGTAACGCTTCATTAGCATGTCGCTGACACGTACCCATAAGTTTTACTAATGTCAAAAATCGCTTAACTCAGTACAGTCATAAAACAAATCCACCCATCAATTTAGCTATGAATAACAATCATAAAATTTTATAATTACAATCTGCTACTAATAATTTGAAGAAAAAATTAAGAAAATTAAATATGTTTGTGATGTTATTCAACAGCCCTACGACGTGGGCGGCGATTGAGGTGCGATCGAATCGGAATGTCTTTGGCTTCAAAAGTTAAAATGGTGACAAGTAATGGCTTCTTCCATGGCGGGTACCATGTTCTCGTAACTCGAGTTAAATTAAACGTGTCTTATATGTAAGGAATACTGTGAAGTGTCCGCGCTTTCTGAAAAACGATAGTTTTTATCGAAATAGAAATATTCAGAAACACATAAGAAATTTTTTACCAATAAGAATGTATTCAGTACTATGTTAATACATGTATAAATTTAATATATACATGAAAACATTCATTTATCATTCGTGTAATGTACATTTCAAAAAAACTGTAAATCGTGTCATCCAGAAGAGATTAATAAAATTAAATTGTAAAAAAGAATAGATAGATATGTCAGTCACGAAGAGGAAGTAAAACTTGTTTGGCTCATATAACTATATACTATACAAAGTTCCGTAGTATAAAAACTTAACTATACATTTATTCATTTTGGTATACTATTAGTCCCAAATAGATTTTCACACATACACAAATACATACGTAACTTACGTTTAAGGCGTAACGAAAATATTTCCTTAACGTGCCAAAAGAAATTTCACTTAAAAATTTGATGTAGGTCAATTATTCAATAAGAGAATAAAAAAACAATATATGGTCAATTAGTGTATTTCGAATATAAAAATGTAACCAAAGTTTAAATGAATATGTAATCTTTAACTGATCAATGTGCTACTCAACTCAAAATGACACGTCAGCCGTCAGAGGTTTTACCGATGTGTAAAAACTTGAGTGCCTCATCCGGAAGCGATTGTCTCAATCTGTTACAATGTTCTCGAACACCGTGTGTTACAAGTACTTCAGTTACTCGTGCATTTATTGCAAAACGAAAGACATTTCCTAGAGTTATGTATCATATTACAAATATCTTCAAGCGAAATTTCATATTAACATTTATAGCAAGTATTGTTTGGAATGGCATAAATAGATATTTAATAGCAATTGTTAAACGTCAATCGGTATTTCTACTATACTATTTTTTGACCACGGCTTTGCTCGCACTAATTGTCAATATTATTATCCGCTTTGATTCTAGCCAAGCTGGAGCGTGGTATAATCAAATATTTAATACAAAACAAAATTAAGATATTACTACAGGAATCTGAAATGGAATTTCTTTATCCATAAAGTGCCTCGATATTATACATATATTATAATGCGCATCTACACCTAAATTTGTGATCTGCACAACTACATATATTTAATGCGGTCAAGAAGCTTGGCGCTGGAAACAAAATGACATTCGCATTTATAATACTAGTTAGAATTAAAATAGGATTATTGTGCAAGCTAATGTTAATGTACTGAATTACCAGTCAGATATGAAAACCTCTTCCTGTGTAGGTTATAGGATATTTAACGTTGTCCTGCTTTGATATTCTAAAAGTCAACCACAGCGCCACCTACTGGATCTAATTGTGAAACTAAACAATTCTTGAATCCATCTACTCACATACAAAACGTCATCGAAATCTGTCCTGTCGATTAGAACGAATATAGTCACATACATACAGATAAAAGAATTATATATGTAAACTTTATATAATTTAATTCCTAAAATGTATGGTATAGAAATAGAGACTGCAACGGAATGGATTCAAAAAACATTTGACTGGATAACGATTCTCAGTATATAGAGTGAATGAAAAATCATTTTCATATATGCGAGCAAGCCGTTGCCCGAACATACGCCGACCGGAGCTTGCGTCTATGTAGAATCCAATTTTCCTAGTTAAAGCAGCGTAAAGTGCAGTCGACGCGACGATGGAGACTACTACGTAACTCTGTTTGCAATTTAAAACAGACTTTTTATTCCCATAAAGTGATGCACCAGGAGTATGAAAATAACAGCTAATAATGAACAATCTACTGTTGAATAATTTACTGATTACTACGGCAATGAAATGAACATACTTTCATGTAACCTGACGGAATTTGATTATCGTAAAATGCGCTCCTTTTCACACCTATTGGTTGTTGCATAATGTGTGCTTGTTTGCACATTGCGATAACACTGCCAACTATTGCCATTGTCAATAATAATACCGGTCATCAGAAAACCAAAAGTAGATCAACATATAGTAAGAGTGAGATTGCAGAAGCCGTGTTGATAAGTGGTTGGTGACGTACAAAGCAGCATCCCAACGGTGAGTGTCTATGTATACTCATCTAGTGATGGTTACCGTTATATTAATCAGTAGTTACATACATAACATATAAAAAGGGGCGTGATTACTATAATTTGATCGGAAACTGCGTGTTTTGTTTCAATGAATTAACGAGTTGTTTTTATCGAAATTTTAACTTCTATGACCCTGTAAAATTATATTGTTACTGCACAAGCCTCTTCACTTTTAGCTTGCTCAAAGGTCCTCTAATAACCTATAAGAGTCTTGCCAATTTCGGTTTTGAGAGTTATCCCTTGGAAACAAATATTTTTATTTATATGTCGGGGCTGATGTTGGGAGCGGTAGTTATAAAAGGCATAACGTTAATCATAGATGACATCTTCTTTGTCATTGAGCCGAGCAGTCACTTAAGACCGATCAAGTATTTTAATGATAAAGGCGTTTATCGTAAACAGCAGACACAGTAATACACTACTGATTATAGATAGGTATTATTTTAGAGATGTGGATGGGTCGAGGTTCTGCGCGAGAATGATCCCCACTCCTATTTCACTAAGCGTTTTATAAGCTTGCTTCGCATTAGCGGGTAGTGCGTCATATTTATGTTAGTATAGATACTTTTCTATGCTAGAACGAGCATTAGCGCCGATAATTATGTATACATTACTAGCAGCCGCCCATGACTTCGTCGGTGCTTGTATGAACAATGACACCATACATTATCTTCGCAAAACTGTAACTCTTTATATATGCAATGCAAGATAAGGTAAGATCAGTCATACTTGCTTATATTTTGAATAAGTTTTTAATAAATTATACTCCATGTTTTAATCGAACGTGTAAGCTGTTATTGAAAAATATAATAAAACCGTTGACTTGTTTTTGACTGAAATACGGATCCATTATCACACATTTTCTCGTTTAATAAGTACTAATAAGATGAATACGGTTGTAACCTTTTCTAGGATTCAATAGTAGAGTGATTTTAGTAGGCATGTATCAGAATTTATTCGGTTTGTTAAGCACGTAATTTAAACTTGTGTCAGACGCAATGTAAGCCCAGCCCAGCTTCAATACGTTGTGATTAAGATTCGCCTGTAAAAGCAAACAAAGGGAGAAGCAATAGAACCGATGAACGTTACGTGCTAGGACCCACCCGGTATTGTTTAGCACATTGATATTTCTATTCAGATCGCGCGTCGTTACCGATCGGAATTGAATCTGCGACCGCAGGCGTCGCTCCACCGCCAATTACAGAGCTCGGGACTGCCCTCGACTCCACTCTAACTGAATACGTAAGTAGTTTTGTATTATTAATTAATTCAACTAATTATTTTATACCATTTGTATTAAAGTGTATAGGAATAAAAAGTAGAAATACTACAATCTAGAATGTGCTGTTGGTAGATTCCAATTGATTGCAGTACTTTAACGGTTAACGCTAACCACCACTACGTCTAACTACAACAAAAAGAAAATCAATTATTAACATACATATATTATGTATATATTGATTACATTTTGTATATGCGGGCGCGCGCTCGTATCGGAAGAGTCAACATCGATCTGATGATGCTCCGTGACGGAGCGAAACACGTGTAATCGATTGTCGAGATTACGCGTCAATCTGCAACATATTTTAATTAATTTATTGATAATTATTATATTTATATTAATTATACAAAATATAATTAATATATACATAATATATGTTTGTTTATAATTGATTTTCTTTTTGTTGTAGTTAGACGTAGTGGTGGTCAATCAATTCCAGGCGGAAGTGCAAAGTAGCATCCACCTTAGTATTCCGGGAACGATGTTATAACATTATGAGTTAAAATGTAAATTTAACAAACAGATTTTCAACTTAACTGAATATTTTATAAATAAAAAATATGAGATGTTTGTATTCGCTATTAGCGTATTCAAGTTTCCAGTTTGTGTGTAAAATACCATGAAATTAATTTGAAGAATATCGAATTTCAGTTAGAGTCTGTTAATTACTCGAAGTGTCAAATTCACAAAATGAAATAAACATCCTCTTAGTAATGTTGACGTAATAATGTATCTCATTTTCTGAACACGACGTTGCCTATCTCCATTTTTTCTGTCTATTTGAACACGATAATCTCTGGAACATACAGTTTTTTTTGGATTACATGTTATTTACGAAGGACGGACACTTACAATACAAAGTGTAAGTCAGAAAATACATCAAACTAGATCAAAATAGTAAAGGCGGGTTGTATGACGCAGTATATCGGTAGTTGAAATTAGAAAATCTGAACATTAACCAGAAAAAGCGAACTGTGAATGCCTATGCTAGCAATTTATAATACCGCATAGCATAAGTATAATTAGTAAACGTGTTTTATGCAGTTTGTAACTTATTTAAAAAAAGAAACTGATTCACACCTTACTAAAGTATATAAGTATTCTATTATAGTAATATTTGATTACTAGCCTCTGCCCGCGACTTCGTTCGCGTGGAATAGATACACTAACACGCAGCAGTTCTCAAAAGGAAAAAACATCCCAATTTTGAAACATTTTTCATCTGTGCTCCTATTGATCTTAGCGTGATGATATATACCCTATAACTATTCTCGATGAATGAGCTATATAACATTGAAAGAATTATTAAAATCGGACCAGTAGTTCCTGAGATTACCTCCTACAACGCCACAACATCACAACGTCACAGACTCACAAATTTTACCTCTTTATAATATTATTAGTATTAGTATATAAGTATAGATATTCGAATATACCTCTGTAAACGTCTTGTCTGAACAGTATTTTTAATCAAAATGCATCTAAATTGTTATAAAGAAACTTATAAAAATATATTAAATGTATGCATTGTAATAGAATTTGTAGCATACGTATGTAATATACGTAGATTAGGTCCTGGCATTGCCCCTTATCGCCTCATCGTCTGCCCGTCTGTGCGCGTTCACTCGTAAAATAGATTCCTTAACTACTTTCTTTGAAATGAACTCTTTAAACATTTTCTAGTTAATAACCCTATCTTATGAAAACTTGAGAATGGAATGGACGTTCATTTTCTATTTTTTTTTATATTAAATATTGCTATTTCTTGATACTGATCCTTAACAATGACTTCTTTGTGTGACTACTTTTCTTTTCAGTTTGATAGTTTACAAGAGCTACATTTCAAAATGACTTGAATCCAATTCTAATCGTTCATAATTATGACATGTTTAAGGTTATTATATTTTTTTATTAGCTTTATATTATACATGTAAAAAAATTTAAGATCTTGATAAATTATGTAAAACATTAGGAATGGATAAAATTTAATTTAGCTTATCTATACTAATATATAAAACTGTAGAGTTTGTTTGTTTGTGTGCATGGTTGGACGCGCTAATCTCAAGAACTACAGATCCGATTTGAAAGATTAATTCGGTGTTAGATAGCTCATTTATCAAGAGAGGCTTTAGGCTACATATCATCACGTTAAAACGTTAAATAGGAGTGGAGCACCGATGAAGAATATTTCAAAATCGGGCTATTTTTCCTTTTCAGAGCTTCCGCTGCATGTTAGCGTTAGTATTATATACGTTACCATGGTAACGAAGTAAATTTCTACCGCAAACATTTCCAAAGTTTAATTTGTGTTCATATTCAAAAAGTTTATTCTACGTAAGTTTTTTCCCAATTTTTGATTTGTGATCTATTACGTATTATAAAAATAAAGTGTGTGTATGTACTATTAAAATAAATACTTTTTGGTGAATGCATATGGCCACAAATAACAATAAAGCATATTTTTTAACTGTGTTGATATGTCTGTTTGTTGCACTGTGGTTGAGTTTTAGGATTTTTTATCATCAAGGCAGGACAATGTCCACCGTACACGCTAGTATACTACTATAAAAATGCAAAACGTGGTTGTTCTAAAAATATTTGCACGCCATTTATTTTGATTTTGCTTTGTATGAAGCATGGACCCGGTCTTTTTTTACCTAGATCAAATTTTACACAAAATGGTCTGACCGAGGAGCACAATGATAGTTGGTTGGTTTTTGCTTTAATGGATTTTCGGCTACCTCGTTGCTTAAAATAAAATCGTAAACAGAAATTATACTAAAAGTTTTCTTTCCCAAATAACATATTTTGCATAAGCAAAAGATAGAAAAATACCATCACATCAACTTTATGTAATAGTAGACTTCAGATTATGTGCAAATAATTCGATTTCCATCGAAATTCCATAGACCGTTTCGGTGAAATTGCTGCCATCTCTTAATAAGGCACGATCGAGTATTATCTAACACATGAACCGATTCTGCACTTGACTATGACAGTGATAATTTTTGTATAGAAAATCTCTTTGAAATGAAAACATAAAAGATATTCTCTACAGTTTTGGAATTATTTTTCGTGGTATAGTTTGGACAAAAATGCGATAAAAAAAAAGACGGAAAAAATGTCGTTTTGGCGGAATTTGTGTGGCAAAGTGAATGATAACTATTATTGGTATTAAAATTTATATTACAATTAACGTGTGTAGTCAGGGACGATTACATTATAAAATATAACAAATATTTGTTTGAAGTATTTTTTTTTTGTTTCTCGAACTGACTACGCTATTGACCTAGCACAGTCTTAACAGCTTCACCGGACTACTACTTGTTTAAAGAAGATATTATAGACATTACTTTGACTAGGTAGTTCAATTCGATCAGCAGAATAGCATGTATGGCAATAGCGCCAGCCATTACTCATTTTGGCATCCTTGCGCTAGTTACAATTTCAGCTGAGTACCTTCTACATTACCATCAAATCCGATGGATTTGACAAGTCCTTTCAACTCAACAGCTGTTGAAAGAAGAAGACTATTCTATCTGGAATATCATAGCAAGCTACCATAAGAAGCTGTATCTGGAAGCAAACTACGAGAGTACTACGTCTAAATATTAGTGAACGTCACTTTGCACTGCCGCCTGGAATTGATTAGCCGCTATCACTGCAACAAAAAATAGCGACCGAATCAATTCGAGGCGGAAGTGCAAAGTAACGTCCACTATAATGTTGTTTGTTGTAACGTAAAGTGTGCAAAGTAACGCCTTGTTAAGTCAAATAACTGCGACTAAGTACGTTTGTACGCTGTGTTGGTTTGTAACAATTTTTTTTCATCACAATACACATAACTTTATAAACCCGGGAACGGCAACAATATTAAATCGTAAAAACTTTCCCTTGTGATATTTGAATCCGTTCCCTGAGCTTTCATAGAATCATGTCTTAAACGAGGTATCTCCCCAGATATAAATAGTAAACTTGAGTCGTATGAACACTCGTTATCTGCCGAGAGAGTATAATGTAGATGTATATAGGGAACGCAATAACCGTATTCTTCATACTAACTGTTACTGCGAGCTATGTTGTAACCAAAAGTGTCTGACGACATGACACAAGCTAAATGTTACTTCAAAGTATTTCAAAAATCTCGACGCTTGTATTCCAAATGGTTGTATCAAAAAATACATTCTACTGAATAAGGTAAAGTATGTAGAATAACAATTACTTAATAAGTTTTTTATGTTAAAGTAAAAAGCAGTTATTTTTAAGTTAAAAGTTTTTCATAGGTGTATTGTAGTCAAAAATGTGCCTTTTTTTCGAAATGAAAACGCTGTTGACCTGGAACGGTCTTTACAGCTTCACCGAACTACTGAGGCAAGCGCTGAAGGCACTCAGCCGATTTGGGATCTTTGGGCGACTAACTCAAGGGTGCACAGCACACCTCGGCTTGGGCTCTCGCCAGATTTGTGCAAAAATCGTGACCTATCTTTTTTTTTACGTGGGGAAATCCCTTATTGATACCCACCCTCCCGGGGAGAGGGTGGGTTATATCAGATTCACACGGACTAAAAACCCACGGTATACGTCTTCCGCTATGGTTGGGGCGGCACGAGATCCCTATAGACTCCATCGTGCCGCCCCGGCGGTTGGCCCAGCAGCAGAAGTGCCGCCGCCGGGCCTCGTCTTGTAAGGAGACAGCCGGGTACACACCGGCCGCCTCCTCCGTCCGCCGGACCCGTGCAATGGGAAGATGGGGCCCCCCGACCCATCTTCCCTGGTCCGGTTAAAAATCGCGACCTATCTGAGCTAACCTAAGCTAAGCCATCTAGATATACGTATATGAGTTATTAAAACATGCATGTGTACCAAGCATGCGTGCCTCAACAACTCCTATATGTATTTTGTGTCGGAAAAATTCCTCTAAGCTATATAGGATAGGATAGGGAAAAATAAAGCTAGATAGGATATGGAAAATTTCTCTGAAAGAGAACAAACAGCGTGTAAGCGTGTAGACGCCTACACACGCACGTGTGTTTAGTTGATGTGTGTGATGTTGTAGCAGTGATATAAGATTTTATCGCGTGAGCAGCGGACTCAAAGGCTCCACGCCGAGGGAACGGACCTAGGCTTGTCAAAAATGTGCCGTCGCGCTCGGATCGGTGATGATGATTCGGGCGTACTCGGGTCCATTCGTCGTCAAGCGCGCTCTAGTCGGTAGCACATTGCATTGAGTACACTTGGTTCCAGTAGTCTCGTACCATGTCTGTTGTCTGGTAAGAAGTGCGTCGTTCCAATAGATACATATTTATTATTATTACATATTATAATAACAAAATAATATTCTATCATATTTGTTTTATACATAAGCAGTGTAGAATTTTAACTGTATATATTTTGTACGTTATAATATTACTATTATTTATTCACATAAAAACATTTTTAAGTTTAAACGTTTAATGTGCATGTACGAGTATTTATGTATAAGTTTTCACCTCTACTGTGATGTCATAGGTACATTTCCCATTTATTTTTAAATTGTTATCACTTTACGAATAACAAAGAAAAAGCCTTCGTTTTCTATTAATAGAAAAATCTCGATTTTGTCATATTCGTTATATCATTATATCCGTGTAGCTTATAACGATGGGTGACATCTGAATCTGAATTATAAATATATTTTTACATTTATTCCTCAAAATTGCTGTCATATGTTCGTTGTGGATGTTAAATAAAACGTTACCATGTTGTCTATTTTTAGATGACTAACGAGACAATTGTAGCTAAATATTTGAGGTGTAATTCAAGGGAACGAGTACTCGCTTTTAAATTAATTTAAAGTACTAAATATATCTAACTGTAAAAACCAACTTGAAACTGCGTCATCACAGTCATCTATGCGTTTATTTGGTATACACTTAAAGATAAATAGAAATATAAGGTATATAAAAATAGTTGAATGGGATCCCCCCAATAAGTGATGCAGTAAAAGCGGCTAAACTTCAACGTGTAAAAGATTGAATACAGCAACAAAAAGTTGCTACAAAATTGGTCATAATCCGTCGCTACATTCAGTACGCGAGGTACACCAACTTGAATTTTTATATTTACAGAAACGCTTGTATGAATTTATAAATGACAAAGTATTAAACTTAAATAATTAATTAAGCAATGTAACTTTTATGTTGTAACACGGTGCTAAAGATCCCTTTCTCGGATTTGTGACGTCATAAACATGGTTTTAACGGTCCCCCCGAGGTCGCGCTTTCAATGCGTTACTCATTTTAATTGTCTGCTATTACAATAAATAAACTAATGCAAATACTTTACCGTTGAATACTGGCTGCTGAATATAAAGTGGACTAAATATATTTTCACAATGTACATTCCATTACACATATCACCTCCACACACGTGCACGCATACACGGTTACACATGAAAGTGGAAGGGTTTTGTTTCTTTCCCTTATCGAACTGAAATTTGTGGGAATGGAGGGGAAGGAAGAGAAGAAGGGAGGGGAGGGGAGATGGGTCTCCGGCGCTCTCACTGACAGAACGAAACGCAACAATGTAATCACTTACTTCACGTCGGTTTTCTGTGAGAGGGTGGTGCTACCCCGGACGAGCCGCCCCATTCAGGCTGAAACCAATAATAGCTTCAGCGTGGCTCTACCACTACTATCTGTTTGTTTGTACACGCATCACTACTGAAGTACTGAATTCACTATAAACCAAGAAGATACGCTTTTTAATTTTCTTGACGTTTTTTCAGGATTATAATACTTTGCCAGCGATGCCTTCACAAATACACATACTGACATTACTAAAAATTCATTGAAATGTATTTAATTCTTATTCTTAGTCACTTGCAATATATATAACACATAGCCGATACAGTCAGGATGCCAATAAATACCAAGTAGTTACTTTCACTCTTTATTTGGCCAGAGTTACGCCTTACAGTAATTTTCACAAAGGAATGCGTAGATAACACCGACATCTTGCCTTTTATAGGCCGAACTATATAATTTATAAGAAGAACTATATAACTCAAAGCAATTACCATTTACTTATAATTCTGCTCCATGGGTTAAGTAACACAAAGATAATACGAATATAATAATTAACGAACAAATTAATACTATTTATGTACATCAATTCTATATAAAATCATTGTTATTTATGTATCTGAAATATGTTTAGACAACAATTATGTGTGTAGAGTAGCGACATCTAGCCCTTTTAGGTCAAACTATGAAAGTCAAAGCAATTACTATTAATTAACAATTCTGCAAGATACACAAAAATTATGATAATCATCAAACTAATGTTATGCAAGTAATAAATCAATAATATCAATTTCTATTTGTATCTCATTAAAATCTATATATAGTAGTTATAATAATTCTCATATATGTATCTTAATATTGTGGCGCTAGTATCTTGTGCCTCGAGCGGCACCGGAGGTGCGTAGATAACAAATATTTATTTACAACAAAATCTGAAAAGTACAAACGTAAAATTTACAGCCCTCTTTATATGATAGATAATAAATAAAGTACATAAATTTCTGTTATGAGCAATTAATTGATTATATCTAATTAATAAAAACAGTAACCTTCTTTAAATAAATGAGTAACTATACCTTCATAGTGATGTATGGTTCTTCGAATGAGATACGTAAATAATACACAGTTAAATCTCACATAATATTTATTACAGTAATTTATTTTCATGTAATCTTACTGCCTTACTTGCGATTAGAATAACACGATAACAATCACAAAGAATACTGGATGTGTCTTAAAAATTCAGACGAAGTTATACACACCATTGAAACTGACAAAAGGTTATATTTAGTAATCACAGATAATTTGAACAGTGCCGTAAATATTAGCTATTACAGCTGCTAAATAACACACGCCCCTAACCCGACAGGGTCTTTAGACCCAGAGACAAGAGTAATACTGTTGAGTAACAACTTCAGTAATTTATTAAAGTTAGATTACAATATGATGATTTTTACTGGGATCCTATTCATTAATTTTACCACGGGACTTAGAAGGATGGTTAAGCCATTGTATACTGATATACATACTTAAATTTCCATTCAAAAATTAATAAAATAATATAAAAAAGTCAACAGTCATTAGCTTCATTCTACTTATAATTATGAGTAATTATTCTTATCAATATGAGATACTTCGTTATTACACATGAACTTTACTAATTTACTATGTTTTTCTTTTCAAATTAACTTTCAATTCTTCTTTACAAATAAATTCACTAATTTCATTTTCATTGTTGAACTTTACTCTTTCTTCAGCTTTGATACGTTTATTTCTATTAACATGAGATTTACATACCTCAATAAATCTATTGACCTCAACTTTCATGACTATTTTCTGATAGCGCGCATACACATTTTTGGCGTCATAGTAAACATTGGATGGGAAAATGGTTACCAAATCTTCATTGAACTTTTTCTTCTTGGATAGAAACTCGATGTACTCAGATAAGGTAGGATATCTTTCAAGATCGTACACACATTCAATAAAAAGTTTGTATAAAGACAAAATTTTGTCAAACTCAAGAGAATCGATAGCTTCATAAGTTATTTCAATTTTATCTTTATCGTCGTCGTTATTGATAACTACTCTCTTAGTATTCTTGATCAGTTCCGTGTAAAATGATACGTTTTGGTCAATTGCAAAAAAAGGGCGATACGTTTTTTCACAAAGTTCAAATGTCTCTTCTCCTGCTTTAGATGCATCCAGATCACCTACAATATGCATCAAGTGTACGTAATCATTCAAATGAACTTCTTGTACTACTATATTATCGGGTAAAATTTCCCTGTGGTTTACTTTAAGGTAATTGAGTTTATACAGGTTCAACGGCTTTTCAATTTCACTGACTAGAAAACCGTCTACAGTTTTGAAGATTCTTTCCAGTAAATAATAAACTTTATCCCTATGTTTTGGAATTTTTTTCAAAACCATTACATAACTAAGTAGTTCTCTACGTTTTTCAATAGACTGCAAATCTAGATCATAATTAAAGTACTTCAAAATTTCGATCATATAAGGCGCTACGGCGCAATACATTCTCAACCGTTCCTGATTAAAATTTTGAGGGTCATTTTTGAAAATACATGAGGATAATTCAACGCAGTACCACAACGCAGTTAGCAGCGATGTGTTTTCTTGAGGATCTAATGGCAGAGATGATAGCCCAATTTTACACACTGTGTCACTGATACGTCGCATGGCATATTTTTTAAAATGTTCGACGACATTTCTATCCATCCATTCTTTGTTCTCACAGTTTTTCCACAGTATAAAGTAAAATAACCCAACATTGTAATTGATCTTCTTGAAATCAAAGTATGTCGCCGACAAAATGTAATCGTTGTATTTATCAAAATGATCTGTGTCTGTCAGCACAAGGCCGCCATGAAACGGTTTCCGTGTTCGCGGTTCAGTCTTCGTATTGCTTGCCAATAGTTGCTTGTACACATTCAGAGTGTAAAAGTAGCCGATTGATTCACTGATGTCTTGATCGTTCATCAAAAATAATGGACATTCCATGGTTGATTTGAACTTACTAAAACTGGCAGGTGAAGCTTCAACTGATCGTTGTGATTTATGGAAAATAATTTTTTCCAACAAATTGAGTTCTGCCAAGATTACAACAGGGATTCCTTTATCGTCATCCAAAATTATGTCAGGAAACTCAATCTCTTGTTCAGCTGGGAAATCAAGATCAACGACCTGCTCCACTTCAACCTCCTTGTTAAATCTCGTGTCGAACTTCAAGGCGTCAAACGAGTAGGATTTTGCATCGCTGATGATGTAGTTGATTAAAGTTGAAATAAATTTTTCAATTTCAACTTTGTCCGTATAGCCCACACCAATAAGATCCTTATACCAATCTGTGTTAACGAATTCGCGCAGGAATACATCTCGGTCCTTTGTTTCCAGGTTAATTTCACTTTTCACTGTTTTCGATGACAACTCTTTAAAGAGTCGATTTCGTAGCTTCTTCAATTTATCGACTTCTTGTAAAGCATGAGCGTTTTTATTAAATTTATTAATGAACTTTAACCTGATATAAGACTTTAACTCATCTTTTTCGGTTGCAAAGTTGTCAATGTCAATTTTATCATAGTCAAACTCTTTAGAAATATCAGTGCTGTCTGAAAGTTCATAATTACGATAAACCTTGCAACGACTCTTGAAAAAAGAAGCAGCTACTGAGAGGTCAATATAATCCAAATTTTCATTGAATGCATGAAAAATAACTGTTTCATAATGCATGTCCTCGTTCCACATGAAACATTTATTTATACTCTGATAACCAATCAAACCGTCCGTAACGATATACAGCAATTTAATTTTATCATTTTCATTGCGGACATACTCTTGTTTTAGGCACTGGATAATTGTTTCCGGTTCTGTACCCATCCCTCCACAATTCAGATTAATGTACGCTGTTCTAGTTTCGTCTTCATTGACTTCCCAACATCTAGTGCCCCAGTGCAAGTAAATAATTTTCGATTCTGCTGGAGGCTCTCCGGCAATCAATAATTCTTTATTTATTTTCTCTACGTCGCATTTGAACTCTTCAAGAGTCTTCAAACCGTTGCTGTGATAATGTTTGACTCCATTGGTTGACCCCGAAAAATCTTTTGCGTAAACGAAGTAATTAACCATTTTTCCTTTGTACTCTTGAAGTGAAGCAATGTTGCGTTTGTTGAAGACTTACGTACGCTGATTTTGCGTTAATATTGTTAGTGTGTGATACTCAGAGTTATTCTTGTCTATAATATTAGGGTGATAAACAAATTCTGACGCAGAAAATAGAACTCCTAAAACAAAAGCAAGTATTATTTATAATCTGGAAAAT
>JACEII010000056.1:2550727-2619068 GCA_014332785.1 Antheraea mylitta | reverse complement strand
AAAAAAATCTGAAATTCGCGCAACGAATTAAACGCACAGACAAACACCATATTTTATCATAAAAGTGAAATCGCACAACATAAGAGGTTTTACGACAAAGAGGTACTTCGGAAGCGAGAAAATCCATTATAACTCAATTATATTTTTACAATGTTCTCGAGGCGTCCGCAATTTTAAATAAATTGTACGTTACAGAGTGCGGGGGCGAGGGCGGGCTGCGGTGGGGACTTTCTGGAGGAGTTACAGGGGAGCTACAGCGGGGTTACAGCCGGTATAATGGGGATTACCGGTAATCCCAAAAGTGTCAGGGGGTACGAAGTTCATAAGTTACTTTTTAGCGTTACTCGGGAAAAGAAAACAAATTATCTTGTTATAAGATTTCAAATTAAAAATAAATTATCTCACATAGATGGGCATTGGATATAATGTACATTAAACATGGAATTCACTTTTTTATCGTGTTAATATAGATTATACTATATGGTGAGTACACCATCGCATCGCCAACTATACAGTTATCTATCTGTATCACTTTAAAAATTAAACAGTACTCGGGCTTTAAATTGAACCCGTGAAGATAGTGAAGTGGTGCAACGTATTTTTATTTGCAAGTTACTATGTGGGCTAAGACACATGAAATCTAGAGGAATTGGTTCTCAAGTCCTATTAGCAAAATACATCTTCATATTTCAACTCTGAAGGTGATAGCTAACCAGCTGGGTAATTAAATTATACCCTACCATTAAACTATAATCTTTTCAAGAAGCACGACGAAGTGACTGCACTAAGCCTGATGTTAAGCATAGTACAATCCAAAAACATCGGCAACCACCGAGAGATAGATTATCCATCGCCGGTCGCCGCTGTCATGCCGGCCATAATGACGAAAGTCGCCCGGTACTTGATATGCACAGGCTGATCCCGAAACACGACGCGCAGAAGCGAGTCACTATGACGGGCTTTTTCGCCATATGCATGGTGGTTGCAACCCAGTCGGGCTGTAAAGCCCTACCACCCCGCTCTCGCCATTGCCGCGTTCGTTGATCAGCAGGGTGCACCACGTGCAGGTGAGGTTGGCTTGGGTGTCTCAAGTCTTAAGATGTTATTCGACACCTCTTACACCCCAAAAGATGGTTTTCTTCGCATAAAATTCAGGCATATTGTTAGCTACGAGCATACATTGTTAATGCGAACACACTGCAACTACCACCCGCATACTATATGACGGAAAACTTAACACAGATAATAGAAGCTTATTTTTTACTGGACACCTCATTACGAATATTGTGTGATCTAAGCACCATCTCTCGACAATAACCTTACACTATGCAATACAGCCTATAAATTTAATAAAACAATTTTACTGAGTTTACAAGATGTCTGCCGATTATTGTCACTGAAGTAAAAGAATCAAGAATCAGAAAAAGCTTCCACGCCAAACTAGACATAGAAGTGACTGGAAAAACCTTACAGAACCCAAACTACGCTTGAGGAACACACTTAGCTGAATATTTAAAAGGCAAAAAGTCACCTATAAGGTTCGGAGGCTGCGGGAAGGCCGCGCGCACCACTTACCAACCGAAGATCAATTGGTAATATTTTAACGGGAAAGGAGCTGAAAATAAATCTGTGCCCTACGTAAAATGTTATTTCTTATTAATAATAATTACCACATAAACAAGCAAAGTATGTACCTTAGAGAGGTTCTTATTTAGGGTATGTACGAATTTTTATTTAAAATAGTTCAGAATAGGTTCCAAATATATATGTAAACAAAAAAATTTGCGAGCGAGCATTACAGTAATCGCATATGATGTGTAACATCTGATATGTTATCGTATTATGAAATTCAGGTGAAATCTGTATTAAATATTATGTGTGAAAGTATTATGAGAAATCTTGATGATTGCCGTTTTGTTAAAACTTTGCTTGAAGTGTTTGTGTCATCTCAGAATTCATGCCCCGTGGTATTATTTGCATCCACTTCACCAGTGCACAATACCCGAACTATGTATATCGCGTAAAACACAAGCAATAATACAAAACATAGAGACAAATAACTAAGCATTATAAATAAAATCCACTACATGACTGACATCCCGCTAAAAACTAAAAAACTACGATTTGTAAGCCACTTGTAATATATTCAAATCCATCACCGAAAAAATACCAAAGAAACTAACTTCTTTAAAACTTTTACAAGATAATAACCTTTTTCACAATATAGATTAATAAAGGTAAGAAAATCCTAGAGTTGCTTTTTTCCAGTTTTCAGTATGCTTTGACACTTTTATAGCACAGGTGAACAACCCCTAAATAATAAAAGTAAAATGCTCCTTAAACGACGCTAATAACTAACATAATAATTAAAATACTGAATAGCATAGAAGGCAGACCGCTGCCGCCGCGAACGCCTCTCGACCGCGCCGGCGACGTCAAATTAAAAACTCACTCAACTCTTTAATAAAATTTCACTTGAAATTATTACCCGGATTTTACTTTGAAAAGCTCAGAGTCCGCTCTCTGGGATACTCTTTTCGTGGTTTAATCTTATTTATATTTATTTTACAGTTTTAAAAGGGACTTTATTTATTTTTTATTATATTTTTGGCAACCAATCTTCTAGTAAATTATTACTGCTATAGACGAGTAGGTATTACAAGCTACTTGAGATCATTTCAAAAAATTAACTAAATGGTGGCCGTCTTGTTAAAACTTTCCAGGGAGAATTTGTGGGAAGTCAGAATCCATGCTCCATGGTATTATTTCCCGTCTACTTCACTTGTGCACGATAAGCAAACCATATTACATAAAACACCATCAATATCTATACTAATATATAATACTAAAGAGTTTGTTTGTTTGTTTGTATGGTTGAACGTGCTATTCTCAACAACTACCGGTCCGATTTGAAAATTTCTTTCAGTGTTCGATAACTCATTTATCGAGGATGGATATAAGCTACATATCATCACGTTAAAATCAATAGGAGCGGAGCACGAATGAAGAATGTCTCAAAATCGGGCTATTTTGAGAGGTTTTGCTGCGTGTTACCGTCAGTATTATATGCGTCGCCATGGTAACGTGATAACATTCTCTCGCAAATATTTTCAGGGTTTACTTTGGTGTTCCTATTCAAAAAGTTTATTTTACGTTAGTTTTGTTTCCAGTTTTTGATTATACGTGGTACGTTTATATCGCAAACATTTCCAAAGTTTATTTTGTGTTGTTATTCAAAAAGTTTAGTAGTAAAAATATTTATCCAATAAAACAGGCGAAGGAATTAATCCATACTGCCAATTCTGAAGTTATCAATATAGGTAGTTATTATGAATTCTTTAGCCAGTTTTCTTTTATGTCCAAGTTAATGAAAAGATATAAGCGCCAGATCTATACTAATATATAAAGTTGAAGAGTTTGATTGTTTATATGGCTGCACGCGCTAATCTCAAGAACTTACCGGTCCGATTTGAAAATGTATTTCAGTGTTTTAGATAGCTCATTTAACAATGATGGCTATAGGCTACATTCGCACGTAGAATTTTCGTATTTTGGATGATATCCTCTATATAATATTTCGTAAATTTTTATCTTCTTAATTTTCAAGACCACAAATTCATGCTTCGTGGTATTATTTTTCATTCATTTCATGTATGCGCAATAAATGAACCATATTACATAAAACGCCACCAATTTAACACAATATAGAGTCAAGTAACCCAAGATTATAATTACAATATAAAATCCACTACATGACAGACTGAAATCCCGTCAAAAACTCTTCAAAAAGTTTATTGTACGTTGGTTTTGTTCCCAATTTTTGATTTGTAATATATTACGTATTTTAAAAATAAAGTGTGTGTTTATGTAATATTAAAGTAAATACTTTTTGGTGAATACATATATCTGTGGTGCTACAAATATCAACATTTTTTTTAATGCTGTCGATATGTCTGTTTGTTTATTTGTTCCGGGTAATCTCTGAAACGGCTGGACCTATTTGAACGGTTTTTTTTTCTTCGCTATTGACCTAGCAAGGTCTTAACAGCTTCACCGGACTACAAGTAATATTTGAACGAGAATTTTACGGGCAAATAACTAACAAATTAGCTGTTTTATTTTAAGCTAGCGGGATCAGGAGACGTTACCCGCACTGATAATAAGACAAACTATACCTTGGCCAAGAATCATTTTATATATTGGTAAAAACGGCATGAAGATGCGTTCTGTAGTTTTTGATCTTATCGCGAACATGTAGAGAGACGTGGCAGAGGACTTTGTTTTACACTATGTATTGATATTACCCGTGCATTCGTCAAATGAAATTGATCAAAAATATGTTGTTCACTGTAAACATGCGCATGAGACCTGCGCTGTACTGGATGGACTCCAAGAATAAATATAATTAAAAGTCAAATGTTTATATGTGATTTAGATAATAACAACGTATGTCAATAACTGAATTATGTCGACAATATGGGCATATTAAATCTATATAACAAAAGGTTTAACACATATTGTTCGATAATGTATAGCTTAATATTTTTATTACTTTCTTATATCGTATAAGTGAGCACTGAGGATGGTATATAGCAGTTTAAAGTTCCAGTTATGTGGCTGATGATAAATCCGATCCCATTAGACACACTATTAGTATTTACATATACAATGTATATGTTAGGTACCTGTATATGATGTACGTATCGTACTTACTAAAAAAACGCGTGCGAAGCCGCGAATAACCGCTAGTTACAAGATATACAGCTAATGAATACAAGATAAAATAGAATAGAATATAAAATTCACTACATAACGTTTCGATAATCTCAAGAGTTAGCCGAAATCAACATATCTTTCCAGTTCCTCCACATTGCTCAAATAATGTCTTTTATTATAATCCATTATACAGAATGTGTAGAGAATACAATAATAACGCAAGGGATTTGGATATATTTTACGAAAATACAAGTAAGAATAGTAAAAGTGAAAGTATTCATGCATTATTTTGTATTTAGTAAATATCATAACCTTTTTCTTTTTGTTATATTTTTTATTACTTCTATAATTTTGTGAAATGTATTTAGCAACTATCATAAACATTTTTTTATCATTTTTAATTATTGCTATAATTTTTAAAATGTTGTGCCCAACATTAAAAGGAAAACAAATGTAGTCCTGTAAACTATTATTATTAATGTACATTTTGTGTAATTTGCTTTCTGTTGTTGAGCCTGAATAAATAAAATAAAATAAACAATATCCCGCCAATTACTCCCTAAAGGGTTTATACTATCTTCTATTATTTTATATTGTTTTATATATTTATTGTTTAAAGTGTTTCTGGCGGTGAGAACATATAATTATGTTATTAACAATAAATAAAAAAAAAATCAGTTCAAATTTTCCAACACAATATCATTAAATCAAGTATGAATAAGTTTACATACACTAGCATTAGACAGCATATTTAATCTACGTTCCATCTTTCACTGCATTTAATTATAGTAAAATCTCTGTAACTAATATTTAAATAATTAATATCCAACAAGAATATTCAATTTGATTGACATATTAATATCTAAATACATAAAAAATCAGTGTCCACAATGAACTTCGAAAATACTCAACCGATCTTCACGACCGATAGCATTATATATAATTTGAGCCAAGTTGAGAGATACGATAAGGTATATTTCGATTAATGGCCTCAATATGTCTTAATTATAAATTGAATAATAGTCAATGTTGAATATTGTTATTAATTGTAAGTTCTCCAACAGTAGGCGTTTTAAATTAATTAAATGACAGAAAACTGTAAGATCGACTGTTATAGACATCCCATTGGTTTCAATTCTGGATTTTTGTCTCTACTCCCGTTTATATACCCTACAATACCAAATATTTTACCATAATTATAATTCAACACGTAATAACTGAGCTACAAAAACGCATGGCCGAATCAGCTAGCACAATATAAAAGGAATTAAAAAAATCTCAGACCATTAAATACGTAGGTTATCTAACAAAGTTTAGCATCACTAAAGTTAGTAGTCCGGTGAAGCTGTATAGGCCAAATAATTAAGGCCAATAGCATAGTCAGTTCGAGAAAAAAAAACCTTCGCTAAAGTAACGAGTCACGGTAGCTACACGTGATTAATCCAAATCAAAGAGGACGTAGGTCCACACCCGCGGTAATTGGATGTAAACAAATTAGACGTATCGCTCGTTTAATTATCTATGGTGAATAGTCACAATTTATCTTAGCTGGCAACATTTATGTATTTACACGAGAGATGGGATTACCCGATTAGAGGGAATGGATATATAACTAAAATAATAACTAATAGGGGAATATTTTTATTTTCCTATTTTAGTTAAAATCAAATCAGTGAACGTGAAATAATAAAAAGTACATTACTACAATTACCAAGCACTAAAAAAGTTTTATTTTTTTTAATTGAACTAAAGCACGACGATTTTTGTACGCTAATATCATAGTTATCACTATTGACCTAAATTCGACTTTAATTTAAAAAAAACTATCACATCATAAAACTAAATTAAACGCTAATTAAAAAAAAAAACACGGTTTCCGCAACTTAGTACTTAATTAAGCGTTGTATATCACTGTTACTTTTCAAATATCATAAAAACCAATTTGTCATATCATAATTATCAAGTTAGATCATTGTTATTTTCACACGGTGTAAAAGAATTTTTATAACTGTTAATTTTCATATGGTATATAATAGGTACAAAAATATTCGCTAAGTTAGGTGTAACGTTGATCGACTTTGTTCTTTTAAATATATCATATAATATGATATGTCACCAGTTAAATAGCTGTGGTAAAAAAATAACTTCTTTGCTATAAAATAGTCTTGTCTTGATTTTTAATTATTACCATGATATGTAATAAGTTTATATACAGTGTATATTATACGTATATTATTGTAGTCATTATGTCAATACCGCTCGTAGTAACATTAGACGTTTCCGATGCAGTACTGCGCCCATGGGAAATCATCTTCCATTTCCGCATATAGTATTAACAATTGAGTCAATTGTCTTGTTCAATACTTTGAACCATGTACAAAAAAATTAATTATTTAGAAAAATGTTTACTAATCACAACAGGTATGACGTTGCGGTTATATCGACAACTAAGTCAAGTGAATCCAGCTGGACGAGAACAAGTTCAAGAGTAGAGTGAATAGGCATTTAGCAGGTAAGCGCGATCCATCGTTGGCTTCATCGTCATTTACCATCAGGTGAGATTGTGGCCAAGCGCATTCCTGTAAAGCATAAAAAAATCTTTCTAGCATACATACATATATTTAAAATTCAATACACCATTACAATCGTTTCAGTGGATGCACAGAGAAGAGTCAATTCCAGACATCACCATCGTTCCCGTATTGATTCACTCTATAATAGCTCCTAACTATATCGTAGCTAACGCATACATTATCAAACCTATTAATTAACAAGCAAGTCGAAGCAATCATATAAGGAGTACCAACAGCAGTGAAAACTCAAAACGATGAATAACTATGATCTCTTTTAAATTTTTAAATGAATTAAAGTATGTATTATTTAAATTTCATAGTTTGAATATTTAACGTATTAACATTAGTCCTAGTTTTCATATCTATTCGCACAATAGTTATAAACATTTTTATACAGTTCATCGATTAGTCAAATATATAATGGGCTGCATAATATCAGTACAAAAAAATCAATATTAGACGTACACAGGCCACTTTACTACGCATCACAATTGTGAGGCAAGTCGCGCAAGCGGAATACGCTTGGTTACGTTTTATTACAATGTCATGACACGAAATTATAACTTTAACTCCTGCCAAAAATTCCGCACAACGCGCCTAATGAAGTTCTCACTTAAAAAAATATACAATATTTACAGAAATTGTAACTATACGAAAGTCTACAACAATTCTCATCGTGGCTAGACAGTAAACAAGATTTCTCCAATAAATGAAAACCGCAAACGCCTTCATATTGCCCCTCGCGCCGTACACAAATGGCAGATATACCGCAGGGCTGCGCGGTGCGACAGCATTCCGACCGACCCGAGGGAAATCAACCCCGAGCAGTCAGGGTGCGTTCAGAAACCTTTGTGAGACATACTCGACAGTAATTAAGCTGACCACGTAAAACGATGAATGGTATTTTTCCTTCGTCTAACAAGTAAATACCATTTCATAAGAAAGTAAGAATAAATATGTTCCTTTTATCTAGATGAGTCTTGTAAGTTTTTTTGATTACTCCTTAATTACTCTTTCCTTAACGGTATTTCTCGTTACACTGACAAATATATACTAGTATTAATTGTATAACTCAAAACATCGTTAATTATTTTTGGTTCATATTTGCTTGACACCCTAAAATTCTAGTCGCATTTGAAGAACTTCTATGTATTTCTAGGAAAGAGATTGATCATCAAAAATCATACTACGAGTCTTAGGAACGAATTTTTTGTTTTTGATAAACTGGATTTCGTAAAAGGCCGGCATAGTCTAATTACTAGGAACTGTGACAAACTGGTTATTCCATGTTTTAGACTTAGTAAAAGAAGTAATAGTTTTTTGGGAAATAGTGTACGGTTCTATAAAAAAGTTCCAAAGGATATTACCGATTTGCCGGATTGTGAATTTAAGCGCCATGTCAAGCGGGTTTTGGTCTCAAAAGGCTATTATAGAGTGGATCAGTATGTGAACGATAGTGATGTCTGGAATTGACACATCTCTGTGCATCCATTAAAAACGTTTCTGTCATGTATGTAACATAGTCTAAATATTATATATATTTGTTAAAAAGATACACCAGATCGAGTTTCTTGCTGGTTCTTCTCGATGACTGTTTCCGAACCGGTGGTAGTTTTTGACGTTCATAAGTGCCTTATTAGGGCCTAAACTGAATAAAGTATTTTTGATTTTGAAACAATTACCATACAAAATATACGTCAGAAAATCATTATAGCGAAAACGAAAATAGCTCAACTAATTGATTGCCAGAGTCAGATTATTCACCTGATAAGATTCAAGCATACCCAAGAAGCACCGAACTGTAAATGTCTTAGTTGCGTGGTTCAGGCGCAAGTACATCCCACTACACAACATTGTAGGTATTCTGAAAGCTTACCTAAATGAATTAATATTAAAGAAATAAAGTAAGCAAGAATGAAACCTCGGAGCACAGTTACTTTTATTATAAAATGTTAAAAATATGTAGTTATATTTATTTTTGTACGCATTTATTTTACATAATGGTTTTAAGCCTTCTTTTTTATTATGTTACAAAATAAAGTTGTACAAAAACGTTACTAACAAAATCAATAACACGTTTAACTCAAACAAGGGAAAATATCGGTATATGCAACAATCTTATGTACATATCTAATAGACAAAGTGCTCTCTACAATCACACTGTTCCATTCAGGTGTTGTCCGGGACACTCAGTGTTACCATAGAATTGGCTCGCCTTACTCCCGAACTTGACAATGAAAAGAAAATTTGAGATAGACATAAGGGCTACCAACAGGAGTGAAAACTCAAAACAGATAAATATATGTTTACTCTTTTCAGTTTTCATATTAATTATAGTGTGAACGATAATGCATAAATTTCAGCTTTTGCTTATTAAAATTAGTGAAGTTTTCATATTTATTCGTACTAGGAGCAATAATTATGTACATTTTTATAAAATATATTAATCAATTAAATGTATGATGAGCTGCAGAATATCAATATTACATAACACAGGCTCCTATACTACGTGTCGCTAGTCTGATGCAAGCCGCGCAAGCGCAATACGGCTGGTCTTCCTACATAGCAAGTCATGACGCGAAATTAGAAATTTAGCTCCTACCAAAAATACCGCTCAATGTGCTTAAAGATGTTTTTATTTAAAAAAAATTGGATAGAGTAAAATATGTGTAGAACTCCACGAGTTTTTTTTATTACTATAGAATGTAACTAAGTCTAAAGCAAGGATATTTTAAAAATAATGGTGGTCATTTACTGTATTCAAAATCCATTCAACCATCCTCTTAACGACAATAAAAAACCCTTCTATCCTGTCTACCTAATTGTCCCTCAGAGATTTAAAACCGTCAACTTGGGAAAAATCGTCAGATCGGGCAACATTACGATTCACTACACCTTGATTAGATTCCCTTTGACATGCGGATCCAATTTTAACAGAACTATTCAATTTTGCAACCCGAAAGCTGCTTATACATCAATTAAGTTTTAACAGATATATATTACTCCATTGAATTAAATTGACATTTGTATCCTTTTTTTCAGAAGCTATTTTAGTCACGTATCACGTGCGTATTCAAATGTGATTAATGACTGTTAAAACTGTTATGGATTTATCGAGTTCAATTTCCACTAGTATCGTAGTTTCCAATAATATTGGTTGTTGTAAATATAATTAACTACTTTACCTAAGTATATTCCAAGCACAATAAGATGTGTTACTGTTTTGCGTCTCATGCGCTATGGACTGGTAAGAAACAAAATTAATTCAGTACACTGATTTAGAAGTTAAAGTTAGTTTTGATTTATATGTAAAATAGTATAATGTATGTATATCTATCTAACTACTACTATATTTAACTAAATAATGTAATCCTGCAAACAAATCTTATTACGTTTTTATTACCACAAACAGCGCCATTTGAGACAATCCTTATAGGACTATAATTATTAGTGTGAATAGTTGCCTAGTTAAGGCATTTTTTTTAATCGAAGTCATACATTTATATCCTATACATGATTATTATATTAATATATACATATAATAAGAATGAAAATCAAACGTGGCTGTATTTTTACGATTTTAGTGAAAGAAAATTGTTAGAGGTGTCTAGGAAAAAGTGATAAATTTTTAGAAATCTCTGTCTGTCTGTTGAAGTACTGAGCTCACAATAAAACCACGTCAAGAAAATCATAAAACATATTTTACTAACTTAGTCTTTGTACCATTAAAATCCGTTCACTCTTTTAAAAGTTATTGTAATTTTAATGAGGACGCCGCGTAAATACGAAAGAAAAGTAGATAACTTAATACATTTAGATGATTTTAGTAGTCACTGTTTTATATTAGGTTACACACGGACGAAGTTACGGTCACAGCTAGTATATACTATATGGGATCGCTGGTCAACGCAACTACCACCACCACCAAACTTGCGCCAATGCAAAGCATCATGTGATCACATTTTCTGCCAGAACTAAATCCCCGTTCACGTCACTATTGTAATGTGTCAAAACGATCAGTATAGCGTACTGCTATTATACTGTCATTACCAGATGGGTAATAATAGGTCTTTACCTATGAAATTGCCGTTCTACAGTACTGGCCATTTCAAATCAAAATAATTTTTGTTTGGCTAAGAATTCTAATTTCAAATTCATTTAATTTTAAAAACATGGAACTCTTTTTCCAAAAGTAGTCATTTCTTTATTGCTTAGTGTTACATTTTCATCACATTCCAAACGTTTTTGTCATCATGGATACGTTAAAAATTCGAATAATTATGGAATATGAGTACCGGCGTGGCAGCAACGCGGCACGCAACATCAACGACGTTTACGGAGCTAACACTACAAACCAACGCACCAGTTATTGGCTTGCTCGCTTCCGTTCTGGGAATTTTGACATGAAAAATGAACCTAGCGGTCATCCGAAGGCTTTGGTCGACAATGACGAATTAAAGGCTATTGCGGAAGCTGATGATACACAATCTACGGCTGAATTAGCAGCAGCTTTTGACGTTAGCCAAAACAATATTGGTCTTTTTGCGTCAAATTGGCAAGGTAAAAAAGCTTGAGCTTGACAAATGGCTGCCCCATGAACTCAATGTTTGCCAGCGTGAAGTACGCGTCGAGACGTGCCTGGCATTGCTCAACAGACACACAAATGAAGGAATTTTGAACCGCAGTGTTACTTGCGATGAAAAATGGATTTTGTTTGATAACCGCAAGCGCTCAGCAAATTGGTTGGATCCTGGTTCAGCATCTAAACAATGCCCTAAACGAAAACTTACCCCTAGAAAAGTGATGGTCACTGTATGGTGGTCAGCGACGGTGTGATTCATCACAGCTTCTTACCAAAAAGGGTGAGCATTACTACAGATGTGTACTTGGAAGAACTGAACACAATGATGGAGAAGCTGGCACATCTCCAACCAGCATTGGTCAATCGCTCGTCTCCGCTGCTCCTGCACGACAACGCACGACCTCATACTGCACAGCAGACGGTCTCCAAGTTGCAAGAACTGGGTTTGGAAGTTCTCGGTCATCCGCCCTACTCACCAGATCTTGTGCCTACAGACTACTACTTTTTCCAGAATATGGATAACTCTTTGGCGGGAAAAAAATTCAATACCCGAGAAGCAGTACGAAATACCTTTGAAGAATTTGTTGCCTCTCGTCCAGCTGATTTTTAAGAGGGGTATTAATAAATTGCCACTGCGTTGGTAAAGATGCATTGATTGCATGGGTGATTACTTCGATTAATACAAATAAAAAATACATGAAAAAAAAATCATTTAAATTTTTTCATACAAAACGGCAATTTCATAGGTAAAAACCTAATATTTGTAATAGTTAACAATAGAAAAATATATTTATATTCTTAGTAATATAAGAAGATACAAGAAACTTGCAGTAATGAATTAAATCCGCAATTCCGCAAAAACAATAAGTAAATATTCCTCATTGTGAGGAATTGTCAATGAATTCCTGAAAAATAAAAACACAACCTTTGTCCTTTTTTGCATATTACCTACGACCGAATTACTAATTTCATTAAACCTCGTTCGTTCATATATCTACACAGAGGCAATCAGGAGCGCGGCGCTAACGAATACACATGTAATATAATAATTATACAAAGAATTATTAAATTCTCGGACCGTCCTCTATGCGCAAAGATATGAATGTACATTCAACAACGAATAGATTAAGCAATCAGAAATATATCATCTGATACTTTTAACAGTGACTCCGGATCCCTACTTCGTTTCATTGTTTAATTTTTATAACTAATAACAGGTTATTGTATAGTGCAATTTTTTGCGGAATGATATTCTGATCCGCAACTTTTTTGTGTGACGAAAAGTGGTGAGGGTAAACACTATGCCGAGTAGAGATATGAAGACACCGGTTCTCGACGACCAATCACGGAGTTTAAGCAACGTCTGGCACGGTCAGTACTTGTATGGGTGACCGCCTGGACGTTGGCTTTTGTTCTATTATGTATAAGGATATTTTTTTTTCTTATTTCGTGTGAGCATAAAAGCACTTACACAGTTTTATTAGATTTTAGATGATTATACTGTACGGAAAGTAACTTAGAATGCCCTTATAATATCTTTAGATATAGAATATGGGAAAAAAATGCTTTAATTTTTGTTACAGATGTGCCATAAAACACTTGTGGAAAACACGCTCATTATAAAATTGCTTGAATCACTTTTTATAAAATCAGCTATCTGTCATTGGAAGTTTCGTGAAGATCGGTCTAATCGTTTTGGAGATAGTAATGCGGGCGTAGCCACGTTGAAGAGCTAGTCTAAATTAAAATAACTTGAATTACTTTTTACAAGGACAGCTATCTACCAATCAAGGTTTCGTAAAGATCGGTCAAACCATTTTGGAGATAGTACTGCAGGCGAAGCCATGGTTAACAGCTAGTATAAACTAAAATTACTTGAATTACTTCTTATGAGGTCAGCTTTCTGCCAATGAAAGTTTCGTGATGATCAGTTTAACAGTTGTAGAGATAGTACTGCGGGCGAAGCCACAGTTAACAGCTAGTCTAAATTAAAATATACTAAATTACTTGTTATGTATCCGTTATCTGTTGGTGAAATTTCTCATCATAACTTTGGACTGGGTGAACCGATTTTGATGATTCTTTTTTTATTTCAAAACTGGTGCTTCCCGTGTGGTCCCATTTTTTTTTTGGTCCAGTTCTGACAACGGCATCCAGTGCAAAACCGTATAAGTGTTAAATTTGCACTAAGTGTGTACACGACAAATAGGCGAATAACTCAATATCACGCTAACCGATTTCGATGATTTATTTTTTATTGGAAAGGGTGTACTTCAAGGGTATTTTGATGAGAGTTTAGTTAGATTCTGATTATGGGATCCATGACGAAGTAACAAAACTTTCAAGAAACAAGCCTACTTCTTTCTTAACAGTCGGCAACGCACTTGTGATTCCTCTTGTATTGCAGGTATCCATGGGCGGCGGTGATCACTTACCATCAGGTGACCCGCATGTTCGTTTGCCACCAATAATATAACGGCATCTAGTGCAAAACCATATAAGTGTTAAATTTGCATCAAGTATGTGCACGACAAATAGACGAATAACTCAATATCACGCCAACGGATTTCGATGATTCATTTTTTATTGGAAAGGGTGTACTTCAAGGGTATTTTAATGAGAGTTGGGTTAGATTCTGATTATGGGATCCGTGAAAAAGTAATACAACGTTCAAGAATCGAGCCTACTCCTTTCTTTAGGGCTAGCAACGCATCTGTGGTTCCTTTCGTGTCGCAGGAGTCCATGGGCGGCGGTGATCACTTACCATCAGGTGATCCGCATGGTCGCTTGCCACCAATAGTATAAAAAAAGTCCTTAATTCTTAGGAGCCTATTGAGCTTATGTTCGTTGCTGTATTGCTACATGACACAAGCATTGTAATTGCATTATTTAAGGTGTCTTGTGTGTGAAGCGATGGTAGCCGAGTTAATGGTAGATACTATCGCGAATTATTGATAAGGTTGCATTCGCACCAAACGTTACTTATAGTACAACCAATTGAAACCCTATCTATAATATAAAATTGAATCGCTGAATGTCTTTGTGATCATAAAACTCGAGAACAGATCAATCGATTTCGCTAATTCTTTTTTGTTGTGTTTGTTATTGTCACGAGAAGGTTCTTATGCAAAAAGGCGCATATTTTAATATACTTAAGGCGGAAAGGAGTTCGCGGGCACTGCTAGTAAAATATATTTAAGTACATTAAAGATGGAAAAATAAAGTACCAACCGACGTTGGCACCGACTTCCAAAACATCTCTAGGTAGCACACATATTCATATGTTTTATTTGATTTGGTTAATTTGATAAATTATTTATTTTCCGCTTTTTAGTGCCTTATGGGCTTTTTATTGATATTGAAGTCGGTTAATTATTTCTTTTGAAAATTTACTTCATTTTAGAATTCTATTTAATCTTCAAAAAGAGCAATTATCCTTCTAAATCGCTGCGTTTTTAATATTTTATTGTAAATTTGATCTATTCGAAAAACTACTTCCAAAAAATCTGAATTTCAGATGTGAATGTTCTTTACCTTTTTTTCGTTGTCCGCTTCACGTGAAATGCCCTATGTGTGAACACTGGTGACATAGGGAGAGAGGTACGAGCGCGGGCGAACGCCGCTCCCCTTTTACCTCACTACGTCCCTCTGATACCTAAATTTGTGTTCTGCGCATCTACTTCAGAGCGGTTAAAAAGTTTGACACGGACTCTTAAAGTGAAAAGAATGCGTCAGTGGAAACAGGATACAGACTGCGTTCCGGTAGTAGCTCACAACGCTCACGCTCACGACCGCGACTTTTCCCGTTCCACTAGCTCGCGAGCGTTGCGATCGTAAGAGCTAGTGGAACGCATTTGTGGGCGTTTTGAGCGTTCAGATAAATAATAAAAATGGCGATCTAGAAAAAATAAAACAAAAACTTTGAGAGGTTAAGTTACACTTTGTAAGTCTTAACAGTAAATTCATATAATTATGAAATTCATTTAAGTATATTAAAGAAACAATGTATAATTCAATTTTTTTATTTTAATTATCATAAAAACATAAAAAATGACCTTATTGGTTAAATGAAAAATATTAAATTACCATGAAATAATTATAAATTAATTTTTAAATTTAATTTTAGAATTCATAACATTTTTCAAAAGACGTAAAATTATCAAAACTTTATGAACGTATTTCATTTCATATTTCATTTACGTATTTCAATACAATATATTATTTTAATATAAATATCCTATACCGTATCAAGTAATGACATTTACACGGTCGCCATCTTTATTGAGAATCCCGCCAATTTTGACAACGCTCACGTCGACCCACGTCCAGACAATGGGCGTCGTGAGCTTCGCGTGAGCGTATGTTATGACGTCATCAATGACGTTTTCGCCACGACCGCAACGCTCGCGGTTGTCTAGTGGAACGGCGAAAAGGGCGTTGTGAGTGTTGTGAGCGTCTCCCGGAACGCGCCCACAGTAGAGAGATCTTCAAAAATATTTACAGAATTGACAGATTGACGTTCAGTTGTCATTCTACTTCATTATATGATCGTAATATCAAGAAATGTTTTTATCTCATTTTTTCATAACTATAACCCTCCGGAGCCGCTAATCTAAGTATATACAAATCTAGGGTTATGATTTTTATCCACGATGGACTCCGAAGCAACTCGATCGATTTTTATGACACGATGCCATTTAGTATAATTTGGTCCAACTTGAGAAAGATAATAATTTATATCTTCATAAATGACTTCAATGTTTTTTTTTTATCACAAATTAATCGATTGTCCATGTTGATTATTGTTATTAATTGTAAGTTTCATCAGTATCGAACAGATGGCACTTTAAATTATTTTTTGACAGAAAACTATAGGACCAACTGTTATGGATACCTTTTAGATGGCGTCACGTTTTAATTTTGTTTTTTTCGATTTTAATTATACGTGTAATAACTGAGCAAAATCAACGCGTGGCCTGGTCAACTAGTATTCCTATAAATCATAAATGTTACAATTCTAGAAGAATATTCTACAAATTATAAACCTACATATGAGATCGTAAGGTGTCTGTCAATACGGAAAAATAAAAACAGAACGAACCACCTCGTTACAGCGAGACACGGTAATCCAATATAGTTGATTCGCCGTGACCCGTGACCCCTGCACGGTCCACACAACGCTGCCAACGATGTGTATTTATTTTTCAGCTCGAAATACGAATTTCGCGAATCCTGATATGTTCTTCTGTAACGACATTAATCTGAATATATTTATAACATATTTTATTAGGAAAAAATGATTACGATTAATGACAACATAATACCATTCACTGGGATGAGGTACCATATATCTAGTGTGTAATTGTAATACAATTTAAAAACTATATTTTAACATTAGATTTGTTTTATGTGATTGGAGATAAACGAAATCATCGCCACCCATAGATATTTTCGACACGAAGGTTATCACAAAAATACATTACTTTTGAAAAAGAAGCAGGCTCGGTTCTTGAGGGTTTGTATGATATATACGGCAACGTCACCACTTCAGTTCATTCCAAAAAACTGACGTCGTGGGAAAAACGCTGTGTGAGAAACACACAATTGAGGACCATGAACTACCGAGATGACATGATAGGAATTTCTATTTGTGGTGAGTGGTTTAGTACTGAAACTCAGCTGCAAATATCAAGTATTTTACATACAGAACGACCATCCGTACGAAAGTTAAGCAATAGAAGAAGATTGTCAAGTGAGTAACGATATTACAAGTTTATTCATATAACTTCAATGAACTAACAAGACGGTGGCCATCTTGTTAGAACTTACTTGGGAGTTTTTGTGGCAAATCAGAATCCATGCTCCGTGGTATTATTTCCGATCCACTTCACTTGTGCACAATAACCAAACTATATTACGTAAAGCACCACCAACCTTACATAATATAGAGTCAAATAACACAAGATTATGGATAAAATATAAAGACCACTCTACATGGCGTTCCAAGATCCCGCCAAAAACTCCAAATTCGCAGTCATTTGAATTTTTTGAAAAAACAAAACATAATCAATTTTTTTTTTACAACCAGCCAGTATGTCATCAAAAACAAAAAAGTTTACTTACCTACGCACTCTCTTTGAGTAAATACTTAGAAACTAATTAATATAAATGGTAAAATTTATAATATCACGCATGTTGCTTAGACTTTTTTGATGTGTGTATCTATACGTTGTAAGTGCGGAAATGGTATATACAAACAAAACAAATACCAAAAAAAAAGAATTAACGACGATGTTCATGTATTTCACATTTATTTTATACATAGAAATTGATTAAAACCATAATAATAACATCTGCAAAAATGGTTTAACACCAGCTAGCCTTCAGAACTGCGCAAGGAAGCTAGGATCTTGTAACTTTTTGTTTTCAACCAAAAATCAATCTTGTTCGATACTACACAAACATATATGTCTCTATCCGGGACTTATACTCTGTCTTTATCAATGTCAAAAATATATCATCCTTAGAAGTGGACAAGAGAATGCATTTAAATGATAATAATTTTATTTTGTAATGTAACAAATACAAATGTATTTGTTATATGTCTCTATCTGAACTAAATGGATATTTTTGCATCTTTTATGTTATATTTTTATGATATTTCTTCAAACTTACTGTGATTTTAACAAGTTGCATGTCTGTGCTGCTGACAATCCTATAGATTATCCACATTTTTTTTCAAATAAATAAGGATACGAATTATTGTTGTTTTTAATTAACACGCTAAACGCGAAATAATAGTTTTATTTCGTGCAAGATAAATGAAGCTACAATATAGAGTTTAATTTTAATAAGGAGAGGCGAAATAATAAGCGGCAAGATACGCAAAACGAAAACTAACAATTGTTAACATTGCGCCTTAACACAATTACTTTTAAGGTTATATATTAACGACAAGTAGTCTAAGCTTCCTCAAGCAGGTATGGGACTGGCACTGTAAATACTACTACATTCTTGAAACAAAATGTTAAAATATTTATAATTATTATCTATACTAACAACAACACACTCCATAGACAGAACAACACGTACACTTTACTTTTATTATCTGTGGTTCATTCACAGCTGAGTGCTGACAGTGACAGCGTTTTGTAATTCAATTTCATCAAAACAAAATACGTAGAAAGTGTATTATTAAAAGCATGGCCTCGAGCTATTTTACTGAAAGTGAAGCCCCTCGAGACTTTAAAGTATCTTCAACTGAAAGTGATGGACATTATAAAAAGTGTCTCTTGTGTTATACAGTAAAAAGAAACTTTTACTGCGCTGATTGCATCAGAGCAGGAAACTTTGTGCATTCGTCGATGCCGTATTCGGACAGGTCTGATCTTTTTGCATAATTAATACATTTGTTATTACGTCAGCTATATAGAGAAAGAATCTATAAAAAGTGAACAAATTGTATATTGTATATGAACAAATTGTATATTGTATGTAGTATACATTTACATTTCAACACTTTCTTCAAACAAAGAACAAGAGGTTCAATATACTTACATACATAGGAACAAACTCAGCTTATTTACTTAATTATCTTAATATTATTTCAAGGGTGTGCTTTCATTTAAATTACAAGCTCTTCAAGAGTCATATAATACTTTGACTAATAACAGTTGTTTTGGGCTGTTTATATTTTGCATATTGAGTATTTAATTTGATATCCGAAATAATACATTTTGAAGCTTAATGAAATAATACCAAAATACTGTTTACAGCAATGGCTTTAGTTTCATTCTATTTATTTAGTTATATGTTAATTATATAGATTCTTAAATAAGTAAGCTTAAACAATGGAATAACCCTATTCTCTGTTCTTACTAGTTTGATTTATTTTACATCAGAATTTTTAGATTGTATTTTGTATGTGATATTTTGATTTTTGCTACATTTATTAGTGCTTTCCAAATACTTATTGATAACACCAAGTCTTATAAACATAGAATCAAGATATGTATTATCATTTATATGTTCTACGCAGTGTGTACATTAAATTTTATCTCTTCTCTCAATACTAGAACTTAGTTTATTTATGTACAAAAGTGAGCCTTGTCATTTCACCCTTGATATACAGATTAAAATTATTATACAGAACATATCCAATGCATATGAACCAAGATCCAGATGCATTCTATTCAAGAAATATATATATTAAATAAAAAATCTCCAATAACAAACTATGCAGTTTGTGGCATGGTACAAGGTACACATAGTGTACTCACTAAATATATTTTTGCCTCCAAGTAGGTATGATTACTTACATAGACTTTCAATTTGAATTTACAAGATATTAAAATATTTCATCATTACTGATGCTCTCCTGCAACTTATCTTTAATAATTTGCTTTAGTTATATTATTCATCCATTCATTTTATTTACATTGTAGACATAAAAATCTTTAAAAAAAAATTATGGCCCTATGTAAATCTTTTTCTTCACAATTATGTCTTATTTACTCAACAAACCATAATTTAAAAAAATACTAAATTCAACTTTAATAATTTCCAGATATTCAGAAAAACAAGGAAAATTGCTCAGAATAAAAGTAAACCGAAAACATGTGTTGGACAGATGTGAAAGGTTACTCGCACCAAAACTAAAAAGAGACAGCCTTTTAACAGAAGCAAAGTTGTCTAAAGACAAAATTGACTTGCTACGTTTGGCTATCGAACAGAGGAGAAGCATTCTAGCAGAAAAAAGAAAAGAATTGACAGAACTCAAAAGTTATAACAATGAATTGAGTTTGAAGTTACCGAGATACCAAAAACGTGTGACAAGCCTGGGTAAACATGTCCAAGTGCAGAGTGTTGATTTGCAGAACAAAATATATTCATACAATGAACAGGCAGAGACACTTGCAGCATTACGGAGAGCTAGAATTCGGCAACTTACTAAATATATATTTCCTGTATACTTAAGTTATGATACCAGGTATATTTTTATACTATATTTTCACATATTCGTGTTATTATTGTATACGCTTTGAGTTAATTTGTAGTTTTGTTTTAAAAACTTTACTAAAATTACTTTATTTAAGTAACAAACATTAACATTAGTGTTGGTTTAATGAGATGCTTTTTAAGATATTTAAATGATTGCATGTGTATAGTATCTTTATATAATACTGTTGAGACTTAGTAGTAACAATAAGTGTCTAATAAATTGTCAAGACTTGTGTGACTGAGCCTAGCTTGGTTCTTTCAAAAACATTTTTACATTAAAATAAGCTGTTAGTTTTGCCTCACAAAATCAGCATTTTTACCAAAAAAAAGTGTTAAAAAAGATATCTCTCTTATGATCATAACAATAAAATTGTTTTCTAAATCAAAATATTTAATAATTAACGTTTTTTTATCAAAAAAAATTATTACAAAGAGATATTTCTTTTGCTGTCACTCGGATTCTAACTGGGGTTACACGGATTTTAATAGCAGCTGATTTCCATCTGAGCTATTTTTGTTTTGACAGGCGGTGGCGAAATTTACCTTTATATTCTAGCTATAATTTTTCATTGCCTGAAAACTCAGTTAAAAATGAATACTAAGGGTGGATGCTACTTTGCCCTTCCACCTGGAGGAAGTGTAAAGTAGCATCCATCTTAGTATTCAATGATGGATATCCGTAAAGCAACGCCTTCTTCAATCAAATATCAGTTAAAAAGTTTTCTATGAATGAAATCGATCTAAGCTAGATCGATTTATCGCCCTCGAAACTACCAACATACTAAGTTACACGGAAATAGATGACGCCATTTCCGAGATTCTGAATATATAACAGTATAAAAATATACAAGAGTTGCTCCTTTAAAAGTATTAGATGTTGTGAAATGAGGAATATAATTGGTATAGACTGGGTAAACTGTTAGAGATCAACATAATATAGAGTGTCATCACTCTATAAATGCAAACGCAGATAAAGTCACGGCACCTTCTAGTATAGCTAGTAAGTTTATCTAATAATTAATCTTATCTTCGATATTTTATAATACTATCTAATGGCTTATATTTATATAACCTAAAGATACTAAAATGGAACAAATATGTATTAACGTAATTATCAGTACATACAATTTTCTTTTATATGTCATTGGAGGCAAACAAAATAGACGGGGAACACTTGATGTTAAGTGATCACTGTCGTCCATAGACACTTGCAATACTAGGGGAGTCGCAAGTACGTTGCAGACTGGGTTTGGGGTAATGGAGAGAAAGGGAGAGGGGAAAGGAGAGAAGAGGGGAGGGTAGGGGAGGTGGGCCTCTGGGACTATCATTGACAGAATGAAATGCAACAATGCAAGCACTGTTACTTCACTTCGGTTTTCTGTGGGTTGTGTGGTACTACCCCGGAGGAGCCGACCCATTCATGCTAAAACCAGTAATACTATATATATATAAACTACAATATGCTTTATTTAATTATGATTAATTTCTTTATACATGCAAAATCTAATAAATTCTAATGAACTGATATTACCAAGAGTTATAGATTTTAAATATGTCCGGTATTATTGTATGTTTTTAGTGATAGTATAGAAGACATGGAATTCATAGGTGATGTAGCAGAGGAACCCACAAAACGTCCACAACTGCACATCGGAGCACCCTGGATTAACACTGATGTTGATTACTCAAGATTACAGGCATGGAGTAAGATGATATTTAATTAATGAAGGCATTACTTTGCCAAAATCTAGCACACTCTAGGTTCCTAGAATTGATAGGCCACTACCACGTCACTACGATTGAAAATGTTTCATTTTAATTATTGTTTGTAATTTCAATTACTATTGTTCCTCTCTTTCTATTACTACTTTGAGATTGAACCTTATCAGATAAAACTTGCACATATAAAATTAACCATTTCTTATTGCAATGACAAAGGTGGTAACGGCAAGTCAATTCCAGGCAATGTGCAAAATAACATCCACTATGATATAAAAAAACGATGTTGTTTAAATTAACTTTAATAGGTCAATATATATATCATTTAGCATTTTGTATGTATATAGAATTGAAATTTGTGTTGAAATTAATGTTAAAGGAAGTTTAAATTTACTATTACTATTTCTAAATTCTATGACATTTGTTGAAATAAGTTAAAAGATGACATTAATTTCATTAAAAATAATTAGGTATTGACTTCAAAGTTCATTAAAAGAGAAAAACCAAAGTATATAAAATTGGTGTGCAAAAAATATAAAGATTGCGCTCTTTATATAAAACATGTAGATAGGGAACTACAGAAATGAAATTTATCGATTATAATGGCATTCATTATTGCTATTTTAATATAATCATATATTTATCACTACTATTTCACAGATGATAAATAAAAAGCTGTTATATTTGCATATTATGCACAATGACTTTAAATGATTGCACAATACCTTATAGAAAGTACAGTACAGTCCAATAATGTGTTGGTGTTAAATGGCACCGGAACTCGTGGCCATCATGCCGACCTGTAAAAACGCCTCTTTAGGCCTCGTTTGAAGGATCTGATATTATAAAAGGAAGGAAATACAATGGCTGGGAGGTGTTTCTAGGTTTTCACAGTACAGCAGAAATACAAATTTTTGATTTACGGAATAATGATGTTCTGTATGTAGCGTCAGCGCAGAGGGAGGGTGGGGGTGGTGGGGGGGCGCGCTCGTGCGGCGCGGCGCTGTCGCTGGGCGCGCAACTAGTCGGGCTACTTGCGTGGATACTGCACGTGAGGCTGCCCTACGCCCTCTCACTTAAGTAATTATTGCATCCCAACAAATACTCATACACACTTAATTAAACAAGACAACACAAAAAACCACTACTCTTAGTGCTTCTTACGAGTTTTTGAAGACAAATCAAATAATAAATATTTATTAATAAGCTTTGCAATATTCGTATTTTACACTCCGATGTCTTTTTTTTCTCGAACTGACTACGATATTGGCTTAGCAAGAAAATAGCAGCTTCACCGGACTACTATGAGCAGTGCTGAACGCACTCAGCCTCGAGCCGGCGTAGGAATGATCGATATTCATTGACGTTAAAAAAATATCGATGTTTAGCTGAAAAACATCGATGTTTTGATTTCAATAATACGGACACATCGATGTTAAATGAATAAAGTATCGAAATGTCAATATATTCTTTAGGATCATCTAGCATTGAATGTATGTAAATAACTATCAAATTTGACTATTTTACACTAGATGATACTACTCGAAAGTTATTGAAGTAAGCCATACGAATAATTATTTCTTTGCATTTTCTAAGGGAAAAAGGAAAAGGCGTAGCTTCAAAAAGGCTTTTTTTAAATCTTGTAACTCCTGTAACAGCAACGGAACAGACAAAATGGAAAACATCCGATAAAATTGATTTTTTTTAAGATAGTTTTATTTGCTAGCAAAAACATTGCTGCTTTTAGACATTGATGCTTTGCTATCGATGTTAATCGTACATCGATACTTTTAAGTCGACGTTTTTCTAATATTGATCATCCCTAAGCCGGTGGCGATGCATGCAACCCTTACACATTTTTACAAACATAACTCTTACATGGCCCGACTCTTAAATTCGGCATGTATTTACATACTTTATATTTTACAAAACGTTGAATTCCGTATATGCCATCGCAGTAATAATAATGGTGTACAAATTGCAACAATAACTATAAACTTTACGTTTTTCGTATGCGTGATTTTTTATCCTCAACAAGTTGTTTTTTAACACAATATTGAATGTGGTATTAATATGCATGAAAGAAAAAAACGTTTAATTCTATAGATATTGTTAGCTGAAAAAATATAACTCAAAAGATTTTATTCGTTTTAGGAAATTACATAGTTAAAAAAAGTGTGTGTGTATATACGCGCGTTAGAAGTTATACTTTTCTGGCGTAACAAGATAAAAATCTTTTCAAAAAAATTATTATTCCTCTTATTATATGTTTGTAGCAAAACGACACTAACAATAGAAAAAATACAAAGAAACAAAATGTTGACTATAGCTAACTTCAAGGCGTCGGTTTTTCGTGACGGTGTGCGCGTGCATCCAAAAAATTTACTCTCATCAATCTCCCTTTTTTTTACTGTAGCACGGCAAAGTGACTGCACTATGCCTGATGGTAAGCACAGTACAATCCAAAAATAATAGCGACCACCGATTGACACACTGTCCATCGCCGGTCGCCACTATCATGCCGGCCTGTAATACGCCCTAACGCGCCAAAAGAAGTATAACTTCAAAAATTGTTTGCATATTTTTCCATCGTACTGTGTAGAGATCAGACACTATGTACATTCAATGCGGTGTGTACAACCCTAGTTCAATTTAAAAGTGATTAGTCAATGACTCAATGTAATTAGTACAAATATGACTTGATACATCAATACGTCATGTATGTCCTATCACTTTACCGTTAAGTGGAACATCCGTTTCGTAGCGAGTTCTGCAACTGTCGGGATGGTGGAGGCGGGGGTGCGGGTGGGGGCGCGGGTCTACGGGCGCGGCGACTGTGCGCGTGCAGCGCCGCGCTGTGCAGCGCTGCGGGCGGGCTGGGAGGAGTGCGCGCGCAGCACCCGCACCACGCGCTGGAAGCGCTGCACGCGCTCGCGGTCGCCGCCAACACGGACGATCCAGCGCTCGGCAGGTAACAACTATACCTTATCGGAGTTTTTGGCGGGATTTTAGTATGTCATGTAGTGGATTTTATATTTTATTCATAATCTTGTGTTATTTGACTATATATTGAGTAAATTTGGTGGTGTTTTACGTAATATGGTTAGTTTATTATGCATAAGTGAAGTGAATGGAAAATAATAACACGGAGCATGAAATTCTGAGATGCCACAAAAACTCCCTGGAAGGTTCTAGCAAGGGATCCACCATCTTGTTAGAATATGGTTTCACACGATGCTTAATATTGGAATGATCACACGAAGTTTGTGATATTATTGACTACGTGACAATGGCAGTAATAATCGGAAAGATTGATTGCCAAAAATAAAGTTAAAAAAAAAAAAACTATACCTTATCTTACTAACACTAGCTCTATTAGTTATTTAATAACCTAACAACTTATATAGCAAACATCTATAGGCGGAAGGTAAACCTAGTTGTAACACGAACTTTGCACTGTTAACGAAATACTCAAAAACATCAGCAACACTATCTTGTAGGCCACTTATTCTACTAGTGTTACGCGGCACACACCGACGACTTTACGGCCTTTCATAATACACCGCGCCTGCGCCTAATTCAATCTTTGTATTTTGCGTTTAATAAAAATGAATATTTATGTAATAAAATAAATAAACAGTCATTATTTTATGGCACAAATTTGTAACGATTCATCTTTTCATTATGGCATAGCTGATTCCTGCCGTAATCCGTTCTTTTATTCGTATAACTTGTACAAAACAATTTCGATGTATCACATCTGCCAGACGGCCCGTCACGGCTCAGTTCAATTTTTTAAATTATAGTTTTTAAATTAATTTATGCTACCAATAGTCTATTGATAAAAAATGTTTAATCATGCCCTTTTATCACTTCTTTTGTGAGGGCACAATAATTTTCCAAAAGGATAGGTACATTTTTTTAAGACCTTCACTACAGAAACAAACTATTGTGCGACACGGTTACTGTTTAAGAAAGATAGATTATATTTTATATTTAAATAACTTTGACGTATTAAAAAAAATCCATTTTTTTTTTTTGTAAAAGTTACCAAAATTGTTTTTTTTTTCCAGATCTTTCATTTTTATAAATTTTTATGGCAATTTCTCGATCTTGACGAAATTCTCTTCTAGGGCACAGCGTACTCCCACAAAAAACCCTGATTATAACTAAATAAGATAGTGATGTAGTGCAACCAAAATAATTCTCTTTGGGCATACACGGCCTCAATGAAGCAAACTTTTTAATATAATATGTTCATAATAATTTAAATTTACACGTAATAACAGTTATGTCCCTTGCGGAGTACAATATTACAATTTAAATAATTCGGTAAATATAATTACTTTTAATATTAGAACCTGTTTACGAACTAGGATATGGTATTAGGTATGAGTTATCTTCTTAGATGGTGGATGATACTCAGCTGGTAATGGGGTGACTCATTCCAGAGTGGAGTTATGTACGAGTGTTACGACGGAACTGGCGACGGATCCCGCGTGGTGGGAAGGGTGGCCCGAGGACGAGGACAACGACAACGAACCGGAACACCTCCACTGGCCAGAAACTGAAGAGGTAACTTTACAGATTTAACTCGTTTTCTTTGCAGCGTATTAGAACGTACTCGTTTGACACTTATAATTCCACCCTAGGTAATGAATAACTTAAGTATTAGACCTTTCAAGTATTATGTAAGGATTAAGAGAGGGAGGTTCTTAGACATAACCATCTTATTTTTGATGACATTAGGATCTTATTAACCAATGAATCAAAAAGGAAACCAGAAACGATTATAGTAAGCATAGAAGGGGGGAAGAGCATTGCTTACTGTTGCTGACGAGGGGGAGGGGGCGATGAAGAATTACAAAAGTTCTGCTTATGTAATACTTGAAAAGTTCGTTATGTGTATTTGCGTTTGTAATCAGTGGAGGGAACATTCCAGATGGAGGAGGTGAGCAGTTCCCCCCCGACACTGAGCGCCGGCACCGCTCCCCCCGCGCCCCCCGCTCCCCCCGCTCCCCTCACCTCCTCCCTCGTGACGTCACTCGCCTCCATGTGGCGCGGCTGGACCAAGTGACCCCTACATAACCCTCTCCCAACATCCCCCTCCTTTCCCCCGCACAATACATACATTCTGTATTTTAGTTCAACTTAGGAAAAAAATACAAAAACCCTTTGTTTTAGAGATGGCGATCTGAAATTAATATCTCCAATAACCGATTTCTGAGTATAGAAAATTGATTATTTTAATCGATATTGAATGTCGAATCGAGTCTGTGAATTGATCCTGGCACTATAAAGTGATTTGATCTTTCTATTTAGATAAAAAGAAAACCTTACAATAATCTATGATAAAAAAAAGAGTTTTTTGGATAACCGATCCAACCTCGGAGATTTTAAAAACCTCCACTTTGTCATGAATTGAAGAATTGATTCCACATACCACGATTCGGATCGATTTGATTTTTTTTACAAAGAATTGCCTCTTTACTTCTTTCACTTGACAATATCTCCCGTAGGAATAAAGCACCTTTTTAAAGCAAGACAATACACTATTTCATTGAGACGTTACAATAATCTATAACATGACGTCCCGATTTTATAAACTTTAATACACCGCCATCTATTACTATTTAATTGGTTCAATTAATGAGACTGTAATATGAAAAAAGTGTGTTATAAATCAGAATATGTGTTGAATTTGAACAAAGATATGACAACACTTATACAAAGAAACTTAATTCTGTGCAAAATACTCGTTCTATCTAATTTTTTCACTCCCTTTTATATATCAGATATGTATTTAGTATGAAATTAGATTCAGATGCTAGACGAAATACATTCCCTCTCGTTGATCCATTGAGTTGTGTTGTCCTAGTCCAAATGTAAACAATTACGTTTTTAATTAAGAACTTAGGTTATAATCGTGCCGCCATTTTGTTGTCTACTTCCGACACTTCCACGTACAGTTTGTCGAAACCTAAATAATAACTAAACTCTATCATTTATCAATAGTATCTCTGTGAATATACTATAAGATGGCTGACATTTAATCTGTTAATATTGTTGTATTAAAAAAAAATTGGTCTCAAGTAAAAACTTTGTTGTCTTTTTAGGTTTTTTTTTACAATACTTGGATATTTAGATATGTAAAATAAAATTAATGTGAAGTAAATGGTGGTTTTAAAAACAATTTTAGAATAATATGATTATATTGTATTTCCTAAAGATTACGCGGGTTCTTTTATTTACACTCAAGTGAATATTTACCTGTTTTTAATTTTTGACATGAATAAAGATTTTTATACGAAATATTTCTTTTATTCATTTACCCGTTCAGAGTTTGCCAGTTATAGATTTTATCGGTAATTTTTGATCTTAAGGTTGAGTTTCTTTTTAACAGTTATGTATTTGATGGTAAAACCAGTGGGATTAATAGCAACGGCCACAGACAATAGATTTATTATCAGTATACAAATTAATAGCCACTGACACTTTTATTATTTTTAGTATAACTATCATCAATCGGGTACAGAATTTTACTCCAATTTATCTCAGAACACAAGATAGTTTAGATGTAAAAGGATATTCAAACAGTAGCAATTTAATGTTAAACCAGGACTTGCGACATAAAAACTACATTATTTATAAAGAAACATTTTATTTAATATATGTGTCAGGTACCAGATTTTTAAAAGGTTATTGTACGTATTATGTTTCAAGAACTCAACCTTCTAATTTTATAGATACGTTACAAGTTGTTTACAAACGATCCAGTTCTACAATATATTCATAATAACACCATAAATTAACGAAATTAAATTGTATCTAAGAATAACATTACAACAAGACTAGCAAAATTAAATATACCTACTGATACATAACATTTAATAATGTCTTTTATATCGTAACATCAAAATGCAAACAAAACGCTTACGCCATGCTCCTACTATGATAACTTAATAATAAAAAAATACAAACATTATTTAAGATTTATTCCAGTTAATTTAAAGTCACTGAGGAATTTGTGGCATGTTGCGTCCAATAGAATAAGGATATCCTATTCTCACTTATAAACCCAACTTATATGGCAAAGCCATAATTAATAACAAAGAACCATAAACAAGCCCAATCTTCGCGACATTAGTGTGTAATGCAAACATCTTTAGCACCAGATACTAACCCAACATTTTTGAGTCCACATTCTTTTTAAGCTTCACAAAGCTATAAAATATTTTTCTTCGGTGATTTTCCCAGATACTTGTTTAAGTATAACGCGAAGGGCTCGGGGATTTGTGTGTCCATCGACGTCTGCAGTCTGCAAGTGTCGTACCAAGTCGTTCCACGTAACTTAACAACTCTGATGTAGGTGATAATCCTCTCTGCAATGTACAAACACTTATGGAACATAATATATTAATTCTGTGTACGAAATACGTAAAAGTCATGGTGGTCTAGTAGGTAGACCGTTGGAATATCATTTCAAGCATTTAAATTGGTAACAGTATCGGCTGACGGTGGAGGTAAACATCATGAGGAAACCTGAACCTGAGAAATGTTCCTGTAGTACCACTGTATGTTGCAAAACATATAACCGTGGAGTTCTTAGAATTTGAAATCACCCATACGTCGTGGGCCGACGTGGTCATTACGCCCATAACTTCTTTCAGGATGAGGTCTGTATCTGTCTGTCTTGTAGGTGGTAGAGCCACGTTGAAGCTATAACTGGTTCCAGCAGGAATGGGTCGGCTCGTCCAGGGTAGTACCACTCGTCTCACAGTAAACCTGACGTGAAGTAACAGTGGTTGCGTTTCATTCGGTCAGTGAGAGTGCCGGAGGCCCACCTCGCCCTTCCTCTCACTTCAACTTCCCACTTCTCTCCTCCCCCCCCCCCCCCCCATTCCTCTAAACACAGGCCAGTAACGCACTTGTAACTCCTGTGATGTTGCTGGTGTCTATGGATAACTGCCTGTCCGTTTGGCTTCTATATGATATAAAAAAGGGCTATGATGATGACAAAATTATAACTATCTGTATTAGGAATAGTACATGTGATGGATTATCTATCAAAAAGTAACCTCGACCGTTAGAACTTTTCATGAAAGCTTACTTTTTCTTTTGCTGTAAGCGGTCGAACTCTCACGAACGTAATGTAACCAACGTAATACGTAACGTAAATAGAATAAAGATGTAAGCTATTGTGTCGATGTTCATTATCCATCTATTTGTCCTATCGATTCAATTTGTGAATTTATACCAAACCCAACCAACAATAAGTACCGAATAGTGAACTATGTGTATTGTGAATACAAACCGGCATCGCACTCTGACGTGAGTATCCCGCGCGGGAATGAGAACACTCGCAATTACTGTGGTCGCGGTGTCGGAGCTGACTGCGCGGAGGAACATCTGATGGTGGACGACCGCAATGCTATAACAAATATACCTCATTTGCCTTTCACCCATTTTTATCATTACTTGTGTGGACTTCACACTCAAACAGTTCTCTAAATAAACTAAAATCAAAATAAAATGAGTCTCTACTGAAAACGTTAAATTCCAACCTACAAATAATAATTAACACCTATGCTGATTTTTTAAGTCTCATATCTCAAAATGGTGGTTAATGTTTTCAGTTGTTTTTTTAATTTCATAACATTATAAATTTCTTAGTTTAAAAAAACTTGTACAAATTAAATAATAATTAAAAAAAAAATTTTTTTTTTCCAAAGTTTGTAATAAATCAGGTTTTTTTAACCTAATGCTGGCAACAGTCTCTTGACCTGTGCTTCTAAAGGTCTACCTCAGTTTTTATGAAGCTTAAACCTTTATAATTTTGAACAATCCAGGGATTAACGCAACATCTGTCGTAATAAAATTGTCAAATTTACCTCATCGTCAAAGATTTGTAATTTTCTCCTCGACATCCTTTTCGGTGGCACCGGAGCTGACGAACAGCTAGCCATCTCGCTTCCACTCGTTCCCACACACTGTTCTCTTATATCTTCCGCTTTCGGCATAAAGCATCTTCCCAAGTCAATACGTGCTCTTCTATCAGATACGCTTTTAGAACAAGATGCTTCTGTTTCACTCGCACTCGTTCCAACTACGTTCCTTTCTCTTTCTCGTACACGTTTTTGTAACACCTCTATAAGTTTATCTTTCTCTCTTATCTTTTCTTCTTGTTCCCTAAAGAATATGAAATTGCAGAGTAAATAAAAACATATTAATTTGTGTAACTCTCCTTGCATTGCAATCGGATAAGAGAGGTACGATTATTGTACTCCTAATTTCCAGCAATGATAGCTCAGTTAATAGCGTATTCGGACACAGTGTCAATCGACGTGGGTTAGAATCCTTACGACTGAATCGTAGCTTTCAGTAAACGAAAACATCATGTTGAAACCACACTATAGTTCGTAGAGCTTCTGCTGTTGGCTAGCTACCACCTTCAGGTTAAAAATCTATCGCCAAGCACGTCCCGGTGATGCGTTCCGAGAGCTACACTTGAGAGCCAGTCTCCCTATAGGTTTTGCGTGTTTACCATTTTAGGCCACATCGTCCTTTAACATCCGAAGGTGACACGCTGAAGCTTATAAAGTCTATAAGAGAAAAACATGTATTCATAGGCGGTAGAAGTGAAGAATTCTGATTAATTTTTAAGACAAGGTGATAAACAGGAGTTTCCTTATTTTTTGTACAATTTTAATACACAACATATAATACTACTTAAAAGTGCGCGATAGACACTACCAACGAACAGAAAATGATAGATCTTTCTCGCTCTCTCCTGTTTTTATCTTTTGAGTACATTATGAATATAGAATACAACGGTGTCAAGTCTTCATGGTATGCAGATTTCGTGTATGGGCTCGTATACGACGGCAGAGTAGTCACATATACAGGAGAAAAAGGGTACGAAAACTATATAGAAACGCATTCTATCTCATTCTGTCACAGAGTAAAACCTATATATAGGTACATTGACAACAATCTCATCTTCATTACACATTCTCGTTTCATAATATAAGGAAATAAGATGAGATATGTATATGTAACTAACGCGTGTCGGTCCCTCTGGTGTCGCGCCCAGCGTCTGACGGCGGAGAGAGCGCGTCGCGCCTCACTACAGAGCGCGGACCCGCTCGCTTGCGCTTCCTCAAGCTGACTCTGCAACTCCATTACATCCTGAACCTTTTCCCTAAACCAGCATTTCAACACATTTATATACACATTATTCCTATAATGTGTTCTTAATCGAGGGTAACTTTCTAACTCATCAACACAAGAAATCTATAGAATCTATAGAAACAAAGATTTAAACTCCATACAAACAAATGAGTCGTTACATTTCAAGATTAGTTAAATGCAACTTTAGCCCTTTCTAATATTTTAAATTAGTTTTCAACATCTTAAAATTTTACACTTGTAACATATGAAGACCATAAGAAACTAAAAACCTTACGGAGAACAAAATTTGATTTTCGTTCTCGGTGTATAAAAACTGAAGATAAAAAAAATGAAACATGTTATATGAACGATTATAACTGGATTTAGCTCATTTTAAAATATAACGTCACAAATATATACTTCATGAGGCAAAGGGCAACAAAGACTTGGCAGTATAAGCTTAAATAAACTATTTAGTTTATTACAAAATTTGAAAAGTATTTTTATTTGTACGAACTTTTTTTACTAAATCTTGAAATTTACGATGTGAAATTAAAAAAAAAGATTAAAACTATGATACGTTATTTTGTAATATGCATCTCAAAAAAATTTACCGAGATGTTAATCTTATATTATTTACAAATCGTCGAATATACCATGTCACCCATATGGAATTGAATGTTAATATAGTTTAAATAGATTAGATATTTCAACAAATGGGAAATTTGTATATATTTACTTTATTTTTTGCATATTTCTTTACTCATTGAAAATAAAAACCCGATAAATACATGAAGCGGATACTATTACCTAATCCAGACATTGCTGCGTGTTTTTTCATGTTATAAATGTACCTTTACCCACTGTGATTCTACTAACCTATAAGAAGCATGTACGGTCGCACAATGAGTTCTCACGTTTGATAATTCAGTTTCAAGTGCTCGGACACGTTTTGCGTTTTTCTCTGTCTGCTCACTACAGAGACACACCCGGTTTCGCAGATACGACACTTCGTTGCGCATTTTCTCATTCTACAACAAGAATTGTTCATTTTTTTTCTTATATTTTCGTATAACAATATAAATACATGATAGTATTAAATTTGAATGGAAATGCCAGTAGCTGAATCAAATTAAATCAAAAATAATTTATTCAATTTAGGCCCTAATTATAGATTATTTACTAGTGTCATTTACAAAATCTATGGCATTGTGGTAAATTAATATAGATATAAAGAATTGTGTGTTACATTAAAAACTTTCTGTGACAGGTTAGAATAACTGGAGAATTTTTATTGTTTAAAATAAGATTAATATGTATTGTTCCTTATTGTTTTATATTTAAAATAATTATTTTACGTAATACAAATGTATGTGTATAAATGATATAAATAAATAATTAATTAAACCTTATAAATATTATCACCACATATTATAAAATAAAGTCATCTGCCACATCTGTCTGTATGTCTGTTCGCTATAAACTCAACAACTACTGAACGGATTTTCATGCGGTTTTCACAAGCAGGAGAGTGATTTATGAAATAAGGTTTAGGCATATAATTTGTCATTTTTTTTTTCAATTATCAGGAAGGCGCAACGTCTACCATGCCCGTTAGTATGATATATTTTCCATATGAATTGTATGTTTGACAAAATATAAAAAAAGTTGTAATCAACAAATTTGCAAATTAGATTCTGAATATCTATAGTATATATAGTACTTTTTTTAGTATATATAGAACAACACATACCTCCTTAATAATTATATCTGTCTTCTCGAGTTCCTTCTTTAACTCCTTAATTATCATGTCCTTCGCTCCACACTTTTTCTGAGACTGTAATAATTCCGTCGTTTTATCCTTTAGCAGTTCTAGAAATTACACAGATCAATTAGAAATCTAAATAATTAGAGTATAAATAGATGAAGAAGAACATAAGACATGGGTATTGAGTGTAATTTAGTATTGACATAAAATTGCAGTAAAGAAGTTTATTTACCCTCTGTGTGCTGCAATTGGAACGAAAGTGAATCACAAGCGATGCTCTGATCCCGCGAGTTATCTTCTATATTAACTAGTTGTTTTCTAATCTCCTGTAACTAGATACAAACAAAAAGAATAATAAAAAAGAAAAATCACAATTTAAAATCAACTTCTTGAAATCACTATCTAAAAAAAGATCAAAAAACAATTTAAAGTATATTGACAAAGCTTTTAGCGGGATTTTAGTATGTCATGTACTGGATTTTATATTTTATTCATAATCTTGTGTTATTTGACTCTATATTTTGTAAAAATGGTAGAGTTTTACGTAATATAGTTAGTTTATTATGCATACGGGAATGGAAAATAATATTACGAAGCATGAAATTCTGAGATGCCACAAAAACTCCCTAGAAGGTTCTAACAGGGGATCTACCATCTTTTTAGAATATTGATTTACACGACGCTTAATACTGAAATGATCTCACGACCCTTGTAATATTATTGGTTTCCCGACAATGGCAGTAATAATCTGAAAGATTGATTGCCAAAATAAAGTTAAAAAAAAGTATATTAATAGAGAATCAGACTTGTAAATAAACATTTACGATAAACTGTGCCGGCGACTTCGTCCGCGTGGATCCTTATGAAAAAAAAACCCATTGATTAATGAAATCGTCTGAATATATTAAGGTCCATTTGCTAATCTATCTTTCTCTTCTAACTTAAGTCACGTCGTCATTGAAATTACAATAACTTTTAATAGAGTGAACCGAGTTTAATGAAAAAAGATTAGATGTGATTCGCGGCTATGCTTTATGATTTTCTTTGCTAGGTTTTTCTTTAATTAAAGTAGTACTGTAGAAGTGATGCGTGTCCAAACAAACAGGCAGACATTTTTAAAAATAATTGAGATGTATTTTATTATTATACTTATTGCAAGACATATTTTTTCACAAAAATCGAAAAGTACAGTCACGTTAGATTTACATTCTTATTTATTTTGAAACACCAACAAAATTTACACTAAAATAGTACATAGCATGCATTTTTAAAGATTCTATATAAGTGCAATCTTGATAATAAATACGACGTATTTATTATACTCTACAGGAGTGTTTCTCAACGTGGGGCCCAGGCCCCACAGGGGGGCAATTAAAAAATGGCCTCGACACGACTCTAATCTTTTCGCTTTGGGTTATTTAAACGCAATGCTATATATCGGTGAGAAATTTAACAAAGAAGGTAAATTTTTAAATTCTCGTTTCTCGTTTAATTAAAATTCTCAAGTCAAGTAAGTTTTTCATTATAAGTTTTGAAAATTTACTTATGATTGTTTGATAACAATTTCATAGTGATTTCTTCCTAAAACTTATCATTTATATTTCTTAAGAAAACACAACAATTTTTAAAGGATAATAATTATGTATGCGAGGGGCGTGACTAAAGTTTTAGAAATTTTAAGGGGGATATGGAGTAAAAATGGTTGGGAAACACTGCTCTACAGCAAATAACTTAAGCAAATGAGAAAGCTAAAACAATAACAATAAAATAAAAAGAAAAAAATACTAACCATAGGAACATTATAATTATGTTTTTATTTTAGGTTACTTAAATACATTTGTTTATACTGACTCAGTTTATTTGTGAATATATCTAGGTTATAATTTTTAAATTTAGAATTATAAAGTGATATCATTCTATATAATGGAGAGTAAAGACCTAAATTTGATCGAAGATACTTCATACCGAAAATATTAAAACGTGAAGTTATAGGCAGCAGGAACAGTTATATCAACTTGGCTCAGTAGTTCAAGGTGCGTCCAAGATTCGATTCATTAATTTGTACAGAAAGTTAAGATTAAGTAACTCTCTGCGATCTTTCAAAGCGTATAAAATTTTATGTATAGAAGTCAAAGAAAAATTAATTTTGTCTAGTCTTACAGCAGATGGGTAGATTGCAACACCAGGGAAGTCGGAAGTGCGTTGCCAGCCTGTGTTTGGGAGGAGGGTGGGGGAGGGCAGGAATGGAAGGGGAAGGTAGGTGGGTAAAGATATTATAGTTTTCATTTACAATTCACTAACTTCGTTTTCTTTCAAGGCTATTTCATTTTTACATTTTTGATCTTCGTCCTCTTTTTCCAATAAAGTTACCTCCAGCTCTGATATTCGTGCATTGAGTTCACCTATTTGCACCTACAAATATAATAAATGATTATTTGACCTTCTTTAGTATCCTTCATAGATTTACACGTATATTAGGTACATTTAGAGTCGAATTAAGAGCTTATAATACATCCAATTCAAATGGTTCAAATGTTATAAGACTTACTTGCATTAATTCATTGCTTCGTTTCAATCTTAGGTTTTCTTCCTCCAAGCCGCAAGTACAGTCGCTCTGGACATATAACGATTAAAATTAATGAGACCTGTATATGGCTAAAAAAATCAAGTAAAGCCATGCAAATTAAAAATAAATTTGTCTAATATTTTTAAACAATTTGGGTCAACAGTATAAGTATTTGCTATACAAGTTTCTCTGTAGGGTTTTTCGTAAAGGTATCGTAATTTAACTAAATTGCTTCAAACTAAAACACAGGAATTTATTTACAGAACTCAAAACCTATTGGGTACCTTTTGATCAATTTTGTTTAATTTTAAGAAACTTTAATTTGTATAAGCACTAAAAAAGACTTAAGATATTTTGTTACCGACGCGACGTATATTTTTGTTTATTTTTTACGTTTTGTCTTTTGCATGGAAAATACACTGATTGATTGATTAAAATAAGTCAGATGATATCGCGGGTATGAACTAGTAAGCAATAAAACAGTATTAATATTTTATACTTTTTTAATGAAGCGTTAAATAAAGAATTTATTTAGTAATGCACACACGAATTCTTCACCAGCACATACTGTAAGTAAATCTCTCAGACGCAACAAATGCTCCATGATGTCGCGAAGATCATCCCCTAGTTCCGACGCAACAGAAGCATCACTCCTCTCCCACATGCCCTGTATTTAATGAAACCATTACAGTTACAAGTTTAATTAGCATATTTTTGAAATAACGATAGTTTAACCTTTCTGTTTCATTTTATTTGTTCCTTTATTGTAATTAACCTTTATCGTACAATTGTGTATGAATTGCATTGCATTGTTAATTTCGTTACTTAAAAAAATCATTGTTGATATAACTCTCTAAACGTTCATGAAATAGGTAAACATGCAGATCTTAGGTTACGAGAGACTGTAGCTTACAATTACTTTTTTAGTTTTCATTGATTCAGAACACACTAAATGGTTAAAGTGGTTTTTAAAGATTTTCAAAACTGTTAGTAAAAGCTGTAGAGAGAACATTAATAATTCAGATAATACCGAATCATAGTTAGAGCTGTTTAAGAAATTTGATATTTCTAATTTTAAATTCTCCACTTCCAAAGCGACATCCTGGAACAATAAATTAATTTAGAATGACAGACGTTCAGTTTCTATTCTTTAACAATATTCACTACTCTGAATTAATTAAATTGGTCGATGAGCGTTACATGATAGGCAGATCAGTGTTGTGGTAATTTTATTGACATTGATATTAAGCTTTGTAAAATAAATATTTACTGGGAATAATTTATTACAATTAAAAGTCATTTTGAGAAAAATTCCGTGCCAGTTGCAAGAAATTTTGAATTGCTATTAGTTCCTTATCTCATCTATGTAATGTCGGTACAACATCTTTGCCTTTCCCATTCTCCACTGTTAGATGACATCTCAGTATTTACACCTTTTACACAAATATAATTTCTCACACAATCCATCCACACCTTTTTCGATCTTCCTCTACTCGTATATCCATCCACCATCATACTTAACACTTTTCTAGTTATATGGTTTTCATCTCTCGTCATGACATGCCCGTACCATGCTAACCTATTACTCATCAACTTATCTACGACTGGTGCTATTTGCAAACTTCCTCTGGTATATTCGTTCTTAATCTTATCCATTCTGGTTACACCGCACATCTACCTTAACATTCGCATTTCTGCTACATTCTCTCTCATCCGTCACTTTCGTTGCCCAACAGTTAGATGCATACAATATAACTGATCTTATAATAAACTTCCCACGAAAATTATACTAAAACCAATAATATAAATGAAAGCTTATCAAACATTATCATCAAATTTACCTGACATCTTTCTAAAGACCATTTCTGAGTGTGAATCACATTTTGCAACTTTCCAATTTCGTCTGATTTCTCTTTCTCCATCAGTCGGACGTCCAAGTATGACTTCCGAAGCATTTCTATCAAATCGTCTTGTTTTACAGTCTGTAACGGAATGTCCCGATCTTAAAAGCTAATTTTAGAAGTTAAAATATATGTCATCATAAACATCTCATTACTCATTTATTGCATAGAAAACAAAACTTTGCAAAAAAGACAAAAACTTAGTATCGTCAGAATAAATATATAGTGAAAATTCTTCTTTTTTTTCGTTGTAAAGATTTTTGGCTATGAAGAGTTGCATAACATTTTTCTTCCTTCCTATTAAACGTATCAAACAAACTTTTTCATCTCCACATAACAATTTTTTACTAGTTAGGCGAGCCAGGCCAGTTTCAAAGTTGTTTTGTGACTAATAAAAGAGGTAGCTGGTGTGTTTAATAACTGAGACCAACGTTTCCTAAAGATACTGCTATCGGAGAGCAATGATATAGGTGTTTTTGACAATCAACAATTACCATAGCAAAGCAAATCCGTTTTTTAAATTTTCGGCACCTGAAAGATTTAATCAAAAGCCTGTTATAAAGTGATAACTTAAAACAATAATGTTGTTAATTCTTAGGTACTGTAAATATTTGCTGACGTCTACCATATTTCTTGTTATAGATTATATTTTGTTATGGATATGTTATGAGGCATCAATTTGTATAATTTAAAGTAAAACAACCATATTGAACTAATTTCTACTTTTATCCTTAAAATTTTCAAAATTTTTAATACTTTCCCAAGTATTACAAAACAATTTATTCAAGTTAGGCTCTAAGAAGACACCTATGAACGTCAAAGCTATCAACGGTTTGGACAACTACCCAATCATCAAGAAGAACTGGTAAGAACCATCTGGTTTATCCTATTATGATATATACTTTTACAAAACATAGGTTACATAAAAATATAGTTACATTCGTTTTTTGATGGATGCACAGAGAGGGGCCTGTAAGTTAGAGTAGTGTAATTTAGTATGTTATGCTTTGATTACACTCTCACTCACAAGGGAGGTAGAAGTTTAGAGAAATAAACTCTCCCATTTTTTTTTTTCGAAATGACTACGCTGTTGACCGAGCAAGGTCTTAACAGCTTCACCGGACTACTAAGGCGAGCGCTTAAGGCACTCAGCCGAATTTATTTTGGCAACCAGCTCAAGGGTGCACGGCACACCTCGGCTTGGCTGTTGCCTGTTGCATGCAAAATCGCGACCTATCTTAGCTAATCTAGCTAACTATTCATATATGTATGAGTTGTTGAAACGTATATGTGTACCAAGCATACACGCCTCAACAACTCCTCCATATATTTATTATCGGAAAATTGAGAGTTTTTCAGTTCGATAAGGGAAAAAAGAGTAAACCCTTCCACTTTCATGTGTAAGCGTGTAGGCGTGCACGTGTGTGGGGGTGATCGTGTAGTGTTGTAGCGGTGATGTATATTTGTGTGCCACACGTATCGCGCAAGAAACGCACTCAAGGGCTCCCTACCGAGGGATCGAACCTAGGCTTGAGCCGCTGCCGTGGGAGGCCTAATCGGGTGCGCGGGAGCGAAATTAACCCCCAGACCACGGCGGCGTGATCTATGGTTACGCGGGCGTGGGCGTGAACACGCTCTGTTTCGAGGGACAGGCTGGTAATGATCGTTCGCTGACGTGATTGAATCAGGAGGGTCGTTAAAAATGTGCCGCGAACGTGTTTTATAACGCGCAACGTTAGGTACGGGTTCATAGTTTGTGGCGGATACCACTAACGGACTGGGACTCTCCCATTTGATTTCATTTATGTTACCTTTAATAAGAAAGCCAAACTTACCTCATAAAAACACTCCCTGTAAAGGTCTTCTATAACGCAAAGATTATTTTGTAGTGTTTCGACCATATTTTTCTGGGAGTCGACGTCCTAAAAACATTATTTTTGATAAATCCGATTTCATAAAAGGTAAAACAATTGGTTAAACTAAATCTTCAATTCATCTATGAAGTTATCTCACCTGCAGAGGAGTCGTGACGCATGACACTTTGTTTTCATTTACATTTTCCACAATCTTACGAAGGTTTTGTAGCTGGAAAAATTGTTTATTTTATCTTATTTGAACTTTTAAAACGATTTAACTTTAAGAGCTAACTACAATTATTATTATTTTACTTTATTTAATCGATACTGGCAATTTTTTGTTTGAATGAATAATTTTATAATTTCAATATTAAGGCAATTTATTAGGAGCTCTCCAAGTGTTTTAAATAAACAACAAAATATTGTTTTTATTTCTAAACATATTTGACTCGGTTCTGAAAGTATTATAATGTTGACTGGCATGAAGAGGTCAAGAATGACAACTAAAGAATGATTTATTTATGTAAATTAGATCATTTATCTATAAGCTATCTATAGATCTATTTGTTGGATATATAAATTAATTATTTCTCATCTAATACTTACATCTCTATCTTTACGATCTATCTCTCTACGCATCTCTGCTATTCGTGTTGTGAGCGACGCTATGCGAGTTTCAGCCACAACCAAGCTCTCACCTTGAATACGAACTGTCTCTTCCTTGTTCTCTAACTAAGAAGGAAAAAACGAAGAATTCTTGACGAAAACTTAATTGATAATATCATATCTTACTTATTGTTACATGGGTTATTGTTTCTTTTCTGAATTCAAAACATAAGAGCATAAAATGTTTTGAAATATATCCATAGTTTTGGGCGGTATCTTCGTTTATTATGTAGTGAATTTCATTCAGAATTTTGTGTTATTTGACTCTATATTTTGTGGTTTTGGTGGTATTTTAAGCAATATAGTCCGGTTGTTGTTTTTCTTTTCGAAATGAATAGGCTATCGACCTAGCAAGGTCTTAACGGCTTCACCGGACTATTAAGGCGAGCGCTTAAGGCACTCTACCGATTTTATTTGGTCAATTAGCTCAAGGGTGCACGGCACAACTGGGCTTGGGCTGTTGCCTGATACATGCAATTCGCGACCTATCTGAGCTGACCTAAGCTAAGCTACATGTTAATTATATGAGTTATTGAAAAATGTGTTGGCAGGTGTGCAGATTACGCATTGCCAAGGGAAAAAGATTTGACAAAAATTTTGGTTATTCCCGAGTAAATCATAGATATGGGTATCCACCCATGTGATATCATAAATTTTTGCTTAGATTCTTTTACCCGAATGGTTCTCAAGTAATTAGCAGCTTCTACCACATTGTTAATGTAATTTATTTCTCTTACAACTTTACTATATTCCTTCATCAAATGAAAAACATTGTAACAACAAAACAAATAGTATTATTATTGAATTATGAAATGCTAAACTCACAATCTGCATTGTCGCCATTAATTTGTTGTGGTAGTAATCAGCTCTAGTGGTTGACCTATTAGATCCGCTCGCACTCTCTGCAGTACTATCCTGTAATACGTATGAAATATCCATTTTACTCAAACTATAACCCGCTATATACCAATATTTAATTAATTCATAAGGTAATTATACCGTATACTTACTTCGGCGTATGTGGTCGCAAATTTAAAAAGACATAAAATATTTACACAGCGGATTATGACGTATTTTGTTGGCAGTCGCCAAATCCAGTTCGTGTTATTACAAAAAAGTTACAAAAAAAAATACGTATTGTATTATATGTATGCATGTAAGGAAGTATCTTTTTATATATCATAGCAGGGACACGGACAGGTGCGTCAAGTGATGTTAAGTGATCACCACCGTCCATAGATACTTCCAACACCAGAGCAGTCGCAAGTGCGTTGCCATCTTGTGTTGAGGGACGGGAATAGAGAAGTGGGAGTAGGGGAGAGGAGAGGGAGGAGGGGGCAGATGATCTTCCGGCGCTCTCACTGACCAATGCGAGCACTATTACTTCATGTCGGTTTTTTGTGAGAGGGTGGTACTACCCCGGACGAGCAGAACCATTCATGTTGTAACCAGTAATAGCTTCAGCGCGGCTCTACCATCTATAAAGTATATTTATCTATATTACTATTATAAAGTGGACATGTTTTTTGTTTGTAATGGACAAACTCAAACAAGAGAAATGGTAAACCATAGAAGTGACTAGGACTTTGATTTTGATCTCGAACAACTTCTGTACCGTTTTAGTTAACAAAACATCACAACAGATCTTTTTTGTAAACAGTTAAATTTGGTACAAGAATATTCATTTATCGATATAATTCATTCATTAGTTCCTGACTTAGAAAATTTCAAAGTAAGAACAGACTTCTCCTATGTTATTTCCATTCATAACTTTGTCTGTCGTGGGGCCGGGTTAATTTAAAAATTAAAAGCTGTAATTTAGCACGAGTTATTTTTTTTTTAATATTTGGAACCTATTCGGACATACGCTAAGTAAGGAACATCCTAATAATTAATTTAAAAAAATCCTTCACCAACAGAAAACATTTACGTTATCTTAAAATATTAGAGAGAGAAGCATGTGATGTAATTTATTTTTAGAATCTACATTAACGTAAGCGAAACCGCGAGAAAAAATTTTTTTTTTTTTTTGTAATAGATTTATATGCATGGTTATTAGCTGTACTTGGACACGATAGGCGACGCTGTTGTCTAGGCCTATTTTTTTAAAATTACCGATTAAGTTTCTTTTTATATGTTTTTATGTACTAGTGGCCGCCCAATAGTCGACATTCGACTATAGTTTATTGATATTTTAAAGTTTGAACTTAATTAGGGTTCTTTTGACAAAGGGTATACTTCTGTAATCAAAGGTTTTCATCATGGTATTTATCATGATTTGTCATGATCTTTAATTATATAAACATAAAAAAATGACATGTAAATGAAATTTCAAATTAATTATAAATTTGAAACAGAGAACAGGTGGCAAACTCTTATGATAAGATGAAGCCAAGTGACATGAAATAAAAGCATTCCTAATGTATGGAACGTAAATCATGGTATAAATATTATAATAATAGTTATATGTTCTAATATCATTGTTGAATGAAAGATGAAAAAGGATAATTGGAACGTAAGAGTAAAAAAATACATAGAGTCGAGCATAGCAACCACCTTTGCAACCTTTTTTGAAGTCCCTTATTGACGGCTGTCAAAATTTCTATTTTATTTACATGTGTGTATATGTTGTGTAAAATTCATGGAGTAGGTAGTGTGAGTAATGCATATATTAATTAATTTAATGTATTTCTAATGCATTTTATATAAAATAAATAGCTTTCTGCACTTCTCCACCATATAAACTTTAACTATGCTAAATTTCAAGTTCATCCGTTCAGGCAGTTCGTTTAAAAAGGAGTACATCGTTTTTGCTTCAGGTATTAATATATATGATATACGTTTTTTTCCTTTCAATATTATTTTATATTTATGACTTATTGAAGTTTGTGATAGAACAACGTCTATTTATGATTATATACACTATACTATACTAATAAATAAATATAACTAATTAAATAAAAAAGTAATATCTACAAATAAATGCATAGACGAAAGCCATTTTCAATACGCAATGAATTGAAGCGATGATAGTTTATTGGTGGCGCGTTTTAACATCGTGCTGATTGAGAAGGGTTCGAGTACTACTGGGATCACCGACTACCGATGTGTTCCCGACACGGTATTTGAGAGTAAGTTTCTTAGTGCAAGATATAAGTAATATCAAGTGAGACTGTAGTGCAACATTAATATATACCTACTGAATATAATGAAAAAACGTAATCCGAAGAAATGAAATTTAGCATAATGTTTTATTTTTGGAAACCAAAATACTTATTACAACATAAAGACCAATACTTAGTCGTCTGCGTACCAATTTTAGAATAATGTTTATAAAATAATTAAATTTCCAATGATAATATGCATTAATTGAGAAAATGTACCATTCTGTTATTTGTGGTTCTATAGTTTAATTGATAATTTATTAAAAGAATTTTTAGTTAAAATCTAATTCTTCCACCATAAGGAAAAATGGTACAACTAACAATCTCTATAATTTTTAACAAGTAAACACAAATTGAAGAAAAGTCGAAAAGTCTTAAACGAAGTACGTCTAACTTATTTTTTTTTAAATATTAAATTTAAGCTGAGAACACAAGCTCATTAAGGAACAAAGAAATACTATTAGATGCACGTTTTTTCCCCAATTTCTAATATATAACAAATTTAATATAGCCAAAAACACCAGATGCGACCCCTTATGGCAGAATTCTTCTTTGATGAAAACTATAATAAAATTTTCAAAATCAAACGTACCTTAGTGGCGTCACTCGTATCAGAATCACCGCACATTAATAGACCGTTGAACATCATTCTAATTTCATTAACAGCTTACAACATAAAATAAATTATTCTTTAAGGAATAAAACGCAATGCAACGTCGACATGTATTTGTTTACGGGAAGCGCGTACACACGATGCGAGGATGTACAAACGCCACGGATACTGTCGGAGTGCGCGTTCCCCGCTGCAGTTGCATTCGGTTTATTTTGGTTTCCCCGGAGAGCCAGGACACCGGTGCCCCACTTGATGTTTTTATTTACAGACCACGGTGTTTATTTTTTTAACGTTTATTTCTCTTGCCGAGTTATGACAGACGGATGTTAACCGTATAGCCACTTCAACAGAGCATGTGGCATAACGATTATGCGGAAGGTAGGTAGAGAGGACATATAAGAATTCTATATTTTCTTAAAATGTACTTACATTATGTCCGTTATTGACAGACAATGGCTCAACGGAATAAACTAGTTTCAAATGTTACAAATAGGCGGAAAAGTTTGCAATAAAGAAATATGGCAAACCATAGCATAGAATCATAAATGCGTCCCCAAACACCAACGAATGTTATCTGGCTGTTGTAATTATGATAGCTGCCTTTATAGTATAAGAGTATTTCTATCTTAGATAAAATATCATCCTCATACTACGTTTTTTTTTTTTTATTTTGGCAACCAATCATCCAGATTATTACTGCCATTATGAATAATACAAATACAAGTATCTTGAGATCATTTCAATGTCCTAACAACATGGTGGCCTCCTTGTTAGAACATTCCATGGAGTTTTATGACATATCAGAATCGTGGATTCGTGGAACCGTGGCATTATTTTTCATCCCCTTCACTGATGCACAATAACCGAACTGTCTTACATAAAATACCACCAATATTACAAACTATACAGTTAAATAATACAAGATTATGAATGAAATATAAAAGCAACTATATGTAAGACTAATATTTCGCCAATAACTCCTACTATATTGTTATTACATAATATAAAAAAAAACAACCATTGATTTATTGGCGCTTAAAATTGCTCTTATATGTTATGTAGCGATTGAGCTGTATTACCCTATTAATATTTACAAGATTTCACTTCTTAATTGGACTTAAAATAAAGGAACGGTCCCTATGACTAACTACTAGAACATCGTATTTAACGCTAGATGATACATTTACAGAACATCTTCTATATCTATACATATTATAAGAATGTAAATCTAACGTGTCTGACCTTTTTTAAATCTTTGTGAAAAAAATAATGTTGCAGGTGTCTTGGAAAAAGTATTGTAATACTCCATTCACTATAAAACTTATTCAAAAATCTCATAAAGCACATCTTCGAGATACATTTAGTATTTATTTTATTCAAATCGATTAGGTTAATCGGTTAGGCAAAAGTTTTAAACCGGACCAAAGGGAACCTCCCTCGAGGGGCCCGTTTCTCTATAGCACTGATAAAGCTGTCTGGGAGACAGTCTACGTGTGCCAGGCTGTCTCTTTTTAGGGCGGGAGACCCATCCTGGACCGACTGCCGGGATGACATGATGCTAGCTGGTACGAGCCCGTGTCACTCCATTACGGCAGTAGAGGGCACACAGTGAGGTTTTACAGAGGGTGGCGTATCTATAAGGAATTTCCCCACGTTGTAATTTTACGTTATTGTAATTTTAATGACGACGCGACTTAAGTACGAAAGAAAAGTAGATAAGTAAATCGACTTAATATATTCAGATAATTGTATTCATCAATGTTTTTTTCCATAACGTTCAACGCGGATGAAGTCGCGGGCACAGTTAGTTCTATATATAATGATCATTAGTAACAAAAAGAAAGTAACAAAATCAAAGAGTTCCGTCCGCGTCCGCTAGTATTTCGTCACAGCGCGTTAATATCGTCGCGTCTACGACACACTAGCTAAATATAATACACCCGAAAGAACCGCCATGTAACTTATTGCTAAAATTCGGGTGGGCCACTTTTTTTATTTTCGACTTTCTTTTCTTCGTCGCGGTTGTATTATGACTGCGGAAGATGTTACTAAAACTGAACGTCGCCTCGTATAATACTCATACTATATAATAAGCTATTGGATAGCTGATAGCATGGTTTTGTGTGGAGACTCGCTATAAAGCTTTATTTATAATACGGAATTGGTCAACATTTTATTATACCCATTATTTTAAAGAATTATTATTGCTAACTTAATGATGCCGATTTAACCCACCTTTTTAAATATGAGATAATATTATGGAACAAAGGCCTCCACCGAGTATGTCTATTATTTCGCAATAAATGTAAAAACTACTAAGCGGATTTTAATGCGGTTTTTATTAGTAGATAGAGTGATTCACAAGGAATGTTTACATATATAATTTGTCAAGATTCTTCGTAAATTGCTTGAAATATAACGATAATTGGTGTAAGTGTAAGAAAAAAACAAGTCACCTAGAAGCTTTTGTCAAAAACGCTGCCTAGTAGTCTCTTTGAGATGTAAAAAAAAAAACAATTAAGAAAATAACACAGACGTAATACAGACACGATCGCGGGAATCAGCTAGTAAGAGATACATAAGGGAAGCTTCAAGCTTGACTTCAACAAACATAATTATTATGTATGCTTTAAAAGATAATATAATTATTTCTGTACAATGTTGAGTATAAAAACGATTCGCTCAAAATTTAATAGATGCCGTTGTTGCGGAGTTTATATTTTGAGAAAGGAAAATATTTATTAATATCAAAAATAAAATTAGCATTTTTATATAGAAATGTTAACTGGAAACCTACTGCTCGCCCTGATAGCTTTTAATACTTGTAAATATAATACCGGGCTACAACCTTTTCAATGATAGAGAAAAATACATTCGCCGAAAACATAACCTTTAATCAACAGCTCTAATGAAATAGAAGAATAAAACAAAATAGAAGATTAATATTTATGTTTCCTACTAGTACTGTGAGGATATCTTTCCTCACGATATTTTACTTCGCAATTAATCGATAATAGTACTAAATGCAAGTCAAAATGAGAGCAACAACTACTGACCGATCTACTGACTTCCGTTAGATCTTGCACTACACTCTGTTTATCGCCAGGAACTTTATCATGCTCGAATAACAAAAAGTATAAGTGTACGCAGCCTCCAGAGAATTTGTCAAAAGGTATATTCCGCTATTTGAAATTGCAGATATTGGAAGTCATTTCAACGTATGTAACTATTCAATGACAACGGTTTTAATATCCATTTATAATATCTAGGTTATGTACGTGAATACACAATTTTAAGGATTCACAGCGGGCCACAACAAACACTTTTTTCATAATGGCAATTTTAATAGCATTTTCGGTAAAGTAAATCATTTCACATCAGAAAATGGTTTCTAAACGGCCCTATGCTTCTAACAAAGATTCATCTACATACATAATTCTATGATTTTCTCTGCACATATAACTATTTTCCAAAATTTGTGATAGGTACCTATTTTAAAGAACACTGATCGCAGACATAATATAAAAAAACTGTACCTATTTATACATATACATGGATTTAACTTAAAAACTTATATTTTGTTCCGGTATTAAAAAGTATAAGAATTATCAATACTAATAATAGAAATCACTAAATAAGTGTAAGACATAAAATAGTGAGGAGAAAATAAATTTTGTATTGAAATGCGCACGGAGTCCCGGGCTCTGCTAGTATAAAATAAACAAATGCGTTCTATATAATTCACATATAATAAATTATGTTATTTATGTGTGTTACATCAAAAAAAATACTATAGGTGTGCCAATTACAATAAATAATATATATATATACCTCTAAGACATTTGTTGGTGCTTCCTCGTACCGTCCGCTGGAAAAACGAAAAAAATTAGGTCGCTATAATAATAAAGCGTCCGAGAAACTGTTCGAATGTCTGACACGAAAATGTGACCGCATAAAATTTTTAACGCGTGTTTTAAACCTAAAGTTTTTGATGGCGCCTTACCAACTTTACATTGCTATAACATCTTCGACGGTTGTACCTACTGTTTGAATTATGTATTCTGGAATATTCCTACTGTTTCACTTTCATTACATTCTATATTATAGAGAGTAGGTTTATAAATCAATCATATTCATTATTTCTTGTACGGCAAAATTTATCAGAATTGATCACCTCTAGTTCTTATTACAGCTAGTGGGTGGAGTGTGGAAAAAAGCAAATAAGCTGCAAATTCCTTATAAAGCAATTGGATGTACGCATTGTTGCCTAAATATGTATTTTAGATGTCATCACTTGTTTGCTGAGTGTTGATACGATGGGAATCCATAACATCAGAGATACGGAAATAGACAACCGTCATTCATTGTTACATTCTGGTTTTCTTCCGTCATTCATTGTTACATTCTGGTTTTCTTTATCGTTTCTATCTTTTCAACATTTTCACCTTAGAAATTGCTCAACATAGGCTTATGTGTCACATAAAATTCAAGAAAATATACATATGTTACAATCAAACTTTTACTCATATGCACGAAATGATAGAAATATATTCTTCTCTATCTACAACCCAAATACAATTGAGCAAAATCGTGTTTATACATTTCACTGAGTTTTTCGCGGGATCTTGGAACGAAATGTAGTTGATTTTATATTTTATTCATAGTCTTGTGTTATTTAACTCTATATTTCGTAATATCGGTGGTATTTTACTAAATATAGTTTGGTTATTGTGCACAAGTGAAGTGGATGAGAAGTAATACCACCGAGAATGCATTCTGACTTGCCATAAAAACTCCCTAGAAAGTTCTAACAAGCGGGTCACCTATCTTGATAGTTCATTACCATGATGTCAAGAAATTTGTAATAAAAATACCCGACAATAGCAGTAATAATCTACAAAAAATACACATCTTATTGATAAAAATAATGAAACCAAGTTAATTATAGCAAAATTTGATTTTTCATTATTCCATACTACCCCAGCATATACCTACATATTACATATTATAAATAATGTCCATTAATTACTTCATCCTGGGATAAGTAAATACTTATGTAAAAGTCTATGAATACAGTATAAAGTGTAGGCAACTCACCCAACACCAACATCACAAAAATGCGATTCTTCAACACCTTTCACATCATCTGCTTTCTCTGGAACCTGTATGTCAACTGAATGACTGAGTCCATTTGTCTCACGAGTTTCTATACTAGACACACATCGCTCCAGTAGTAAATTCTCCTGAACGGTTGTTGATACATCTGAGACTTCAATCGCTGTATGTGGAGCCTACAGAAATTCAAATTACTACTAAACTGTATAATCAAATTTTGTTGAATATCCCATTTTGCCATTTAATACACCACCTAAAGCATAATCATTTCTGTTGTTTCTTAAGACAATTTTCATTATTTTTATTGGATTAAATACATCTGGGTTAAATACCGACGTTAAAAATAAAGATTATAGACTACCTTAGCACATTTTTACAGGTTTTACGAGTTCAGTCGTGTCTATTCTGCTTGCCTCATTTACTCAAGTTAACTGCTTTACTGTCACATTAACAAACTTTATACTTACTGATTCAATTATGGAAACATCTGGACTCTGGTCTTCCGTTACAACTCCATGATCTTCACTAACGTTTGGCGTTGACGTAACTTGGCAGGCATTTCTTAGCTGTTCATTTATAATCATGAGTTTTAAATTAGAAAGCTTATATCGTCTACGCACCAAAACACAAAAAAACAATTTTCATAAACTAAAAGTTGGGCGAGAAGTACGGTTATGTGATTCAAATATAGCGGTTAGTTAGCTATCGTTTGACCACAAATCTGATGTTAAATGGAGATCTGGTCTAAGATGGTAACACACCAACAGGTGTTTAGTGACAGACTCTCAACTGGAGGATGCTAGCTAGCCAGGCAGAGTTGGAAAAAACACTACCACTATGCTATGGTTCTTGCTACGATTTTTTCCTTCACAGCGCACCTGACTCCATTGATAGTATTCGAACCTACGTCCATAGACGTGGTATCCAAATATGCTAACTAATTGATGTTCAATTAATTCAAAATTAAACATCAGCTGCAATCATTTACTTTTTGGAGAAAGGGTCCTAAATTGTCGCCTGTATACACACATTTTCTCAAAGAAGATGTACTACATAACCATCATGAAGGTACACCAGAGTCGAAGCTACACAATCACTGCGGGGGGAATCAGTCGGAAACACCATTATCATAGCTATCAGTGCTTTAGATATAAAGTCCTGTCAGCGTTGCGTGATGCTAACATTTAACAAAAGAATTTGAAGGAAGTAAATAAAATATATGAACGTTCATTTATACACTCACATGAAGGCTACTTAATAAATCTTGTTTATTTTGTTTTTCTAATTGACTAGTACGAGTGAAGGTCCCTACAGCTTAACCGGGTTTTGTGGCGAAAATGGAAGACAACCGAAACTCATGAATGACTATTATTACACCACCTAATATCTACTAAACAAGCTTTTCCATTACAATAAAATGCATAAAACAAATTATAGTACAAGATTAACTATATAATAAATACTGGTATTATTTAACATTGGTCCAAACACAATTAATTTACAACTGAGCAGACACAGCACTACATTACGTTCAATATAAATTTGTTCTACTATAAATGTTAGGCCATAAGACAAACTAAACCGACCTTATGCGCTTCTCTTTTCCTCTTCAAATTGATGGAAAACATGTTCTTACCCTTAATCTCAAATATCTATTATACATTGATAGGGCTGAATGAAAGTCCCCCTCATAAGAATATAAAACCACCTTTTACACATATCCATGGTATATTTATAAACGTACATACCTTTTGTTTATTGTGTTTTTGTCAATAGAAGTAGTTGTGTTCAGTAGGTACGCAGCTTAATTAACGTCTATTGATTATTTATAGTTTTTTATGGATATAACTGTGAGCTATTATTAGCCCCCGATCATATAAAAAATGTTAATTATTTATTCATTCAATCCCAAGATTTAGTAAAAAAATCTTCTTTGCATGTTTCGTTTTTCCTCGAAAACTAATTAATCTCATTATTTTTATTGGCGTCTACACATGACGTTTACCATTAAAACATATCTCTGCAGCCGATTCATTATGCTTATGACTATACGGTGTTTGTTTTAATAATAATAAATGAAATAAAATAACAATTAAAACGGTAATTATATTAAATACATTAAGTAAATATGATCCTATTTAACAACAAAATAGTCAGTCGAGTCTATTTGACAGTGACTCGTCGCCTGAACCGTCGGATCGTGGTGAACGACAGTCGTCAGAGAGCGGAGCGAAGTCGGACTCGAGAGAGTGCGCGCGCGGGGAGAAGCGCTCGCGTCGTGCCGGCTGCGACCGAACACACGCGATCGTCACCGACTCGTACGACCGACACGGTGATGAGTCACGCGCGCTCCGCTCATCACCGTTCATCAATTCCTTGTGGCATTGCAAGCTATTTACTTGCGATAATTCCTTAAGCTGTGAATGAAATATCACTTTGTTATATTGATTTAGTACCAAATCAATGGAACATAATTTGAAGAATTCAATTTTATTCCAATAACAAAACTTGTTTAAGTGCATACCATGTTAACTACTAATATACTTAAAATTGAAAGTATGCCACCAAGCAAGATTAGTTTCAAATACAGCATCATTGTAGATTCGATAGTGTATTATGAATGGTAATTCATAACACAAAAGCAATATTTATATTTTTGTAATAATACGTTTTATTCCAAACGCTTATTACATATTTTTTAGGAAAAGTTTAGTTTTTTTTGCCATCACTTTATTTCGGCTGAATTATTAAAGCTCATAATCTCTCATATAGGCATCGTCATGTATCCACATTTTTAAATCAATGACATAAGAACTAGACAAAAAACTTCAAAGGAATCAGAACGGTTTAATAGTTTTTACTATAATGAGAAAATAAGAATATAAAATAGGCGTATTAATCATTCACACTTAGTATATGGCAAGGTGAATGCTCGTACCTATACTCGAGGATTTTTTGTATTTTTTTTCCCTGCAGACTCTTCTTGGTCCGCACCTTTTATCTAACATTAAGTCTACTACAGGTTACTAACAAATTGAACAAAACAATATATTATTATTATTCTCATTGATGATCGCCATTGCAGTTTCCGTCAAGGCCGCTCAGCTAGAGACCTTCTAACTTTACTGACTCATAGATGGGCAGAAGCAGTCGAAAATAAGGGGGGGGTCCTGGCCGTTAGTTTGGATATCGCTAAAGCCTTCGATCGAGTTTGCCACAATGCGCTTCTCTCGAAGCTGACTTCGTACGGACTTCCCGAGAAGCTACGCAATTGGGTGTCCAGTTTTCTCACAGATCGAAGCATAAGAGTCGTCGTTGACGGTGCATGCTCGGATTTCAGATCTGTGAGTGCTGGTGTCCCGCAAGGCTGTGTGTTACCCCCCACTTTATTTCTTCTGCATATCCATGATATGCTGCAAATCAGTAACATTCATTGCTATGCAGATGATACTACCGTGGATTCCTCATATACCAGTCGTGCTGGAGTTTCTCGGGAACGCATTTATGAGAACCGTAATGGACTTGTGTCTGAAATAGAGACCTCACTTGAATGTGTCTCGGACTGGGGAAGACAAAATCTTGTCCAGTTTAACACCAATAAAACGCAAGTCTGCACCTTCACCGCAAAAAAGACCCTCTTTGACGCAGTTCCAATCTTTCAGGGAGTTCCCTTAGTCGCCAAGCCTAATATTAGTATCCTGGGTCTCGATATATCAAGCGTCGTTAAATTTGGTGGTCATTTGGAAGACAAAGCAAAACTAGCCTCAAAAAAGTTAGGTGTTCTTAACAGTGCAGGACAGTATTTCACACCGGAACACCGCCTTCAGCTTTGTAAGGCGCAAGTGCGTCCACACATGGAATACTGTTCTCACCTCTGGGCAACCTCAATGTCACCTACTTCCTCTTGACCGTATCCAATGTCGAGCGGCTCGAATCATCGGCAACCAGATGCTTTCCTCAAGGCTCGATACTTTGGCGCTTCGTAGAGACGTTGGTTCGCTTTGCGTTCTCTACAGGATCTACCACGGAGAGTGCTCTGAAGAGCTGTTCGGACTGCTTCCTGCTGCTGAATTCCGTCACAGAACGACTCGTCATGGACTGAAATTCCATCAGTATCGAGATGCGATGGTTGGAAGTCCTCCACTTTGCGGTTCTCACGTTCGTTTTTCCCACGTACGTCAGTTCTCTGGAACAAACTCCCAGCGGCAGTGTTCCCGGACTATTACAGTTTACAATCTTTCAAGAAACGAGCCTACTCCTTTCTTAAGGGCCGGCAACGCATCTGTGATTCTTCTCGTGTCGCAGGTGTCTAAGGGCGGCAGGGATCACTTACCATCAGGTGACCCGCATGTTCGTTTGCCACCAATAACATAAAAAAAATATTATACTTCATTAGTTGCAGCTAGTTGTTAATATTTATGTTTTATTTTTTGAGATAATAGCTTTTATGGCGGTTTCATTGCAAACAATATTCGAGGGTTTGATAAATAAATTGATATAACCTTAGCCTTAGCTTGTTTGAGCTGCCTGCGCATTTCGCGTATGATATCGTCCTTGAACTGTGCGCGTACAGTCGCGGCGCGACACTGCTCCTCCAGCGCGACGCACACGCGACGCATCGCGCACGTCTCTTCGCTCAGCGCAACATTAGCTTTGCGAAGCGCTCGCACGTTCTCACCGCTACACTGTCGTTCCGATATACTGTTATGACTCGGCCTAAGACCTTTTTAAATTAGTTTCTTACAATAGATGCAATGAAATTAAGCTTGGTTCGCGGCAAGTGTCACGCGTGTGGATGACGGATTTGAATTAAACTACATTACATGAATAATTATAAGGAAAGCTCAAAAGCGCTAACTATGCGAATCAGAATAGAGTTCCTTAGCACTTTAGACGCGGACCATTTATAACAATACGACAGCACGATTATACAGGTTACACATGACATTTAACTTATCCTTCACGATCAAACAATATTGCGTTCTAATCCAAAAATAAAACCGAATTTTTGACTAAAGGAAACATTATTAGAAGCATGATCCTATGACGTTTTGTATTTACCGCTCATTAATAAAAAATTTGTAACCAAACACCTATAGATGTAATCTGACAACTGCAATTGAAATTATGTTACCTTTCTAAAATTAGCTTATTAACACCATAAGCTACATTCTCAGTATATCAATAGATAGATCATGATTAAATGCAAACGAATGCCCAAAAACTCAATAAAAATACAAAAAACATTGCGTGTCTGCGTACAGACACGAGGAGAAAGTGAAACTTCCTTGCCATATATGCATTAAATGATATATATGTATATGAGATTGTGGAATGTATACATTTGCTCATTTGGTATACTAGATCCTACTTTTTTTTTTCGAAATGACTACGCTATTGACCCAGCAGGTCTTAACAGCTTCACCGGACCACTAAGGCGAGCGCTTAAGGCACTCAGCCGATTTTATTTTGGCAACCAGCTCAAGGGTGCACGGCACACCTCGGCTTGGCTGTTGCCTGTTGCATGCAAAATCGCGACCTATCTAACCTAACCTAGCTAACTATTCATATATGTATGAGTTGTTGAAACGTATATGTGTACCAAGCATACACGCCTCAACAACTCCTTCATATATTTATTATCGGAAAATTGAGAGTTTTTCAGTTCGATAAGGGAATTAGATCCTACTAGATATACATATATATACAAATACGTAACGCATTTTTTTATCTACCACGCTATAAGAAGTTATAATAATTGAGAACAAAACAGACAAATAATTTAAAGCATACAAGTTATAAATTACCTTAAGATTCTCCTCCATCTTGTGTATGCGCTCCTGGTATTGTTGAGTTTCTTCTTTCAGAATAGCACTGAAGTCTTTGACCGGTTCCCAATCACCACACTGTATAGATCGCACTTCAAATAAAACTAATATTAATATAACATCAGAATGTACAACAGACCAGCTGAGCCTGCCACACGTTGCTTTGGCTCAGTTATTACATGTTGAAGTGAATAAACCACGTGCACCATAAAATAAACCGGAATTGAAAAAGAAATAGTATATAATATGTCCTATCTCTTAAGTTGGACCAAATTATACATTAAATGCCAACGTTCCATGAAGACCGGTTGAGTAGTTACGGAGTTCATCCTGGGCAAACATTATGACACTGGATTTGTACATATTTAGATTTCAGAGTGATACTCGGTACAGGTTATTAATCACAGTTTTTGTTAGGTGGCACCGTCATCTCTAAATCCTACTTTACTACCATAAATATTTCTTTTATTTAATCATAATCATAAATACTTTAATCAATTTAATCCCTAATAAGGCGCTTATGAGCGTTAAAACTTCCACCGGTTCGGACAAATAATGCAGTCAAGAATCGGCAAAAAACTCGATTTGGTGTCAGAATCGTTTTTATTGGACGCAAAAAAGGTCTAAAATTCCAAACATCACCATCGTTTACGTTTTGCTATAAACCAACAATCTATTGCAAAAAAAATAATAATAATAAATAACGCTTGCAAAGCCCACGGACACTATTATAAGATTTAAAAGTGTTTGGACCAATGTTATATTTAACTGTAAAGTTTACTTACCTCTGCTCCGGTGCAACACATTCCGGCCATCACCTCAACGTCCTTCCGAGACACCTCACTGTGTTTCAAAATTACTTAACAATACCTACTATTACTGAATGATTATTGCCTAATCGATACCAATACCAATAACGCGTAATATCTCATAAAACGATTAATATATACCGAGAACTCGATGGCTCGCATTTTTGCCTCCAAACACATTTTTTAATCAAACCTGCAAATAACTAAATCAAAATTAAAATAATTTATTCAATTTAAGCCCTAATATGCGCAAAACTACCACCGGTTCGGAAAAGCAACCTAGTCATCGAGAAGAACCTGCAAGAAAATTAATTTAGATCGAATCTTGTGAACATACATATATTTAAAATACATTACACGTGAGAATCGTTTTTAATGGATTCACAGAGAGTGTCAGTTCCCAACATCACCATCGTTCTCATACTGATCCACCCTATAATAAATAACCCTTTGACACCAAAAACAGCTCAACCTGGCGTTAAACCTACAGTCAGGAAAATCGGTAATATGCGGTGAAAACTGTTACTGGTTTTACTGAGTCTGCAACATGGGACGACAAGTTTGTCACAGTTTCTAGTATTCAGATCATGCCGATCTTTTACGAAATCCACCTGTTCAAAGTCATAACTAAGTCCACAGATCAGTCCTTCAAAATAAACCGCGATTTACCGAAATAAGCAGATGGGCAGACTTGACTATGAAAACGATACATATATAGACTTATATCTTCGCATTCACTATATTTGGATGATACTAAAAAAGAAATGCATTATACTTTATAAGTTTTGGTCTTAATCACTCCAAATATTAAATAAAAAGGAAGTCCATTGAATTGGCTCTCAAATATAACTCGAACACATTTATAGATGCATCGCAACAGATTTACAACTGAAGAGTGTTAACTAACCAGGCGGCTTTTTAAACACGCTCTACCAACATTATATGGTTTTATCAAGATGTTTTCTACATAAAATTTATAGCAATAAATTACAAATATCAACGACTGTACATTAAAGACATTGGTGTTAAGATGCCAGATTCAATACCCAACATTAATTACTCCACAGATACTTACGGTGTGTGATACATGGAGACGGATAGCTCGTTTCTTAAATTCGATACTATCTGTTCATATTCCTGCACGTCTTTGTTCAGTTTCTCTATTTCCCTGTATAAAATGTAAAGTCAAAGTATATAATGAACTTGTAAAGATATAATGGAGAGTTTTTTTTAATAAATATAATTCTTTAAACCTTTGTAGGTGGTAGAGCCCCGCTGAAGTTATTTTTGGTTTCAGCATGAATGGGTCGGCTCCTCCGGGATAGTACCACCCCTCTCACAGATAACCGACGTGAAATAACAGTGCTTGCATTGTTGTGTTTCGTTCGGTCAGTGAGAGAGCCGGAGGCCCACGTCCCTTCCTCTTTCCTTCTTTCCCTTTCCTTCCCCTTCTCCCATATACAGGCTGGCAACGCATTTGCGACGTCCCTGATGTCGCTAGTGTCTACTGACGGTGGTGATCACTTAACATCACGTGACCCACCAGTTCGTTTGCCTCCTTTGATATAAAAAAAAAAACCATTTCTGCATTACCGTCTGTTGTTACGAATAATTGAATACTAAACTTACTAATGCAAGCGAGGATTGAAAGTAAGCAGCACAACTGCATATACTTATAGTCCGAGTTAAACTTTTTGACCGTTTTGAATAAAGTTGTGCAGAACACAGATTTAGGTAAAAATACATTCTATTTTATATGTTTTTTTTTTTTATTGTGCCTGATGGTGAGCACAGTACAATCCAAAAATAATAATGACCACCAAGAAACACGCCATCCCTCGGCGGTTACCGCTGTCATGCCGGCCTGCGTAAATGTCTCTTCACGTTACGCTCGAAGGAGCCCATGTTATAGGAAGGAGGGAACACACTGCCCGGGAGATTGCTCCACAGTTTCACGATACGGCAAAGATAAGAAGTTGCGAACTTTTTAGTTCGAGCCCAGATAGGATTTACCGTAAAACTATCTTGTTCATTGAATATTTCCAATTTATTAATTTTTGACGAATATTCTGTCGAATTGTCTAATTTTTATAATGATAATAGATAAATATTAATATAAGACTAAAACTTTACATTTATTTTTGATCGGATCAATAACTATAGATTTTAAATATTCTATCCAAATATAACGAAGTTTTTGGCGGGATTTTGGGTTGTCATGTAGTGGATGTTTTTTTTTAACTTTATTTTTGGCAATTAATCATTACTGCCATTGTCACGTAGTCAATAATATTACAAGCGTCCTGTGATCATTTCAATATTGCGTCGTGTGAGTCAATATGTCTTGTTAGACAAGATGTTGGATCCCTTGTTAGAACCTTCCAGGCAATTTTTGTGCAATCTCAGAATTTCATGCTCCGTGATATTATTTTCCATTCACTTCACTTATGAACAATAAACTAACTACATTACGTATAACTCCACCAAATTTACAAAATATAGAGTCAAATAACACAAGATTATGAATAAAATATAAAAACCACTACATGACAGACTAAAACCCCCCCAAAACTCGTAGTGGATGTTATATTTTATTCATAATCTTGTGTTATTTGGCTTTATATTTTGTAATTTTGGTGGTGATTTACATAATATAGTTCGGTAATTGGGTTTAGTTGAAGTGGATGAGAAATAATACCACGAAGCATGAACTCTGACTTGGCACAAAAACTCCCTGGATACTTCTAACAGAAAGACCACCATCTTGTTAAGCACTAAAATGATCGCAACAAACTTGTAGTATCATTATCTACTCGACAATGAGAATAATAATCTACCAGAAGATATAAATATAAGGGATTTCATGTAACTAACCTTTCCTTGGCTACATTCTCTTTCTGTAACTCCTCATTAACAGTTTTCAATTCGCTGACGTAACCGCAAACGCATCTCTTCGTCTCACGCTGAATATTAAACACAATTTTTACCAATGAAATTTCACAAACGATCGTAATCGCATAGTGTTAGAGTTTTTTTAATCCACCTGGTTAGTTACCACCTTCAAAAACTGTCACCAAGCACCTGTTGGTGTTGGTCTGTTCCGACACGCACTTGAGAGTACTGACTGACTGACTGACTCCCTTTTAGGATTAGAGTGTTAAAAAATTCTTCTGAATGTCAGTGGATTTAATGATCAAGTAACAAGTTTCTACATGTAATTACAGTTAGGTATAAAATAAATTTTAAAAGGGAATTTTGACAAATTGTGATAACAAGATTTACGTGTAATTTTTTTCAAACAAGCCAAGCGAGTTCTAAGTATCCCCTGTGAATGTTTTCACTTACATAATTATCAATATGTGTTTCTGTACGAGCTAACATGATAAAACGCATATGCTACATCGTGTGCCCGCGCCAAAAAGTTTACAGCTAATGTTTAGCAATCATCGTTTTACTTATCATATGCTGTCGCCCTTAATAACATTCTTCTTCTTCTTACCCTTATCCCAACTGAGTAGGGTCGGTACAACATATTTGTCATGTTGTGATGTATGATTTGGCTTAATTTTTACGATCGGCCGCCTGCCTGTCATCAACCCTCTTGGGATTATTTTGTTGTACCACTATATGTTTCTATAGGATCTTTTAGCTACACAAATTTTCTGTAGGCTTTAGTTTAGACTGTTTCCGACGACTGCATTTTCGTCTTATTTTCAGTTGTCGCGGTTTCAGAGTTATAACAGTACTTTCAACTACATATGTTATTGTGGCACTGATTTCGTACAAATTTTTCGGATTAATTACTCACTGGTTTTTGTTCAACATTTTGTTAACAATATCGGCTTGCACGGCTTGAGAATTTTGTATCACGTAAACTGGTGTTTATTGACTAAAGTTAATAAAGTTGATATCTTTCGGTGTATTAATATAAAATTAAATACAATAAACCATTATAATAACATAAAATATGAAAACTATAAAAGAAAATAAATGCAAAAAAAAAAAAAAAAGTCGCCCTTAATAACATTATCATACCCAAATCCACAGTAGTCTACATCTATTACAATACTTTAATCTTTCCAACCAGATCTCAGCCAGCGAGATAAAGATCTACAGTCCAGAATATTATATTTATTGTTTCAATTTATATTTTCATTTTATATATACACTAACTGACCCAGCCACGACGACGACGCTGTAGTTCAGTTATTATTACATGTTCCAATCGGTCCTACAGTTTTCTGTACACAAACTAATTTGAAGCGCCATCTGTTCGAGACTGATGAGACTTACAATTAATAACAATAATCAACATTGACAATAATTTAATTTCTATATTGGAAATATTGAGGCCGTAAATATAAATATAAATTATCCTACCTCTCAAGTTGAACCAAATTATACATAAATACAACTTTAAAACTAATACATTCAATTTTGATATATTTTGTATCAAACCAGACTCAGTGAGACGGGTACTCAGCCTTGACTTTTTTTCTAAATTTAAATAAGTGTTGATTGCGTTGTTTAGTAAACTGTAATCCACATAATAATTATGTATCCAGATGCCTATTCGTGGATACCTGTAAATGGTTTTTTGTTACATATTTTTCCGTAGCAATTCTTGTTAAATAATGCTGTTGATCTTCCTTTAATAAATAAATAAATTAATTAATTAATGTAGATCGGTTGAGTAGTTTTACAGTTCTTCGTGGACAAACATAACGACACTGGATTTTTCTATATTTAAATTTACATGTTTCTAAACTTGTTTGGTGAAGTCAAATGTCTCCACAGAGCATAATTGCCTAAAGATTTTTACCTCTGTAATTAAATTATGGCTTCGACGTCAAGAAGATGATTTAAATCAAATAGGAATTTAAGCATTAGCTATTCTACCTATTCTTAAAGTCATAATTTTGCAAAACTCATCAAATTCTAATAAGAGAGCTCACGATGTTCTTCTCACTTTAGACAGATAATCTAGTAAATAAAATCATAATTAATAAATAAATATATGTATATATTCATGAAAACATAAAAATAATATGTATAAAATATAAAGTATATTAATAAAAATGGTCTATAAAAAGTTGTGTTGCCGGTTGCGTTTGATTTTGCCTGAAACTGGTTTGAGATTGTTCCTTATGATATCACCCTGATCCAATTTCTTTTGTCGCCTGTTTAACAAACAATAATTGACATATACAACTTAGCACCGTCAAGTATATTCAGAAGTTACATAACAGCTAGGGGAAGGCGATTGTACAGAAGAAAATTCCAATACCAAATTAACAAAATATTCCAGAGTAAATACTGAGAAATAACCCCATTTGAGGTATGAAAAAACTGCAAATATATTATCAAATAAACACGTACAGACAACGCATTCCAATTAGACACTGAAATAATTATACACGCGTCTAAATTCACTCTGAATTTCGTAAGTCAGGAAATTTTCATAAGAACAGGTTGTAGAATTTCTGAGGTTAGAACCTGGGATACTCCAAGAAAAAGATAATAATAAATATGGAAGAAGCAGCACTAACCACTCGACAGATCCAAATATATCAGACTCGGTGACCTCGAAGAAATGGATACCATCCAGTGTACAATAGTCAAATTCTCTCAATCGACGCAGAACCTCCACCAGCCCGCGAATATCAGAGTCTTTGCGAGCCAAACGACGCTTCAGCGCCGCCACTTCTGCTTGAAGCTCACAGACTATCTGAACAGATCAACCGAAAACAGAATATTAATCTACACAAAGAAATGAATAGAATGTTTAAGATTAAGAATGAATATGTCATAGGCAGTTTGAGAGTAGTACCAATGACAGAGAAATTGAGAACGTTAGCATGCTATGGACATATTATGAGAAGAAATGAAAAATAAGAAGAAAATGAAAAATGAATAACTAAAAAAATGTTGAATGTGAACGTGGACGGATATAGGAGTAAAGGAAGACTGAAAAAGGTATAGAGGGATTGTGTGAAATGATATCTGAGGCTATTAAAAGTAAAACAAGAAAAGGGGAGGAAGGAAAGTTTATCCTACTAAGGTGGGATAAAAATAATATTATATGCCATAAGAAGAAATAAATATAGCAAGAACTTAATTAAAACTAGAATTGTTCATTTAATTTTGTATGGATGTAAATTGCTCAGATTATTATAATTATTTAAAAAGTAAAAAAAAACCTCAACCTCAACCAACACAAAAAACCTCAACCTCAAAAAGAAAACCTACCTACAATTTTTTTATTTTACAACCATGAATTTCTCAAGAATACGATACTCTGGTAATAAAAACCATACTGGTTCACCTTAAAAAAGTGTCAGTTTTAATCACATACTAAATTCTCTACACCTCTGCGAAACTGGAGCAGGTCGTTAGTTTAAAGCTTTTTTTCGTGAATTTTGTTAATTCAGTTTAATTTCCACTTGGTTCTATTCTACAATATAGAGTTCTTAATATCTTTGACGTTCCATATGTAACATATGCACTCTTTGAGTATTTGTTACATAAGATTACATGTACATATTGCTAGTTATCTAAGAACGCGATAATTTTCATGAATGTTTTCTACCAACATACCTCGCTGTGCCTCCTACTCTCAAAGCGTAGCCTCTTAGTGATTTCAGTCTCCACGTCTTCGAGTGCGCGCACCAACAATGTATTCTGACCGACGAGGTCGCTAACCCAGGACCTCAGCACATCAACTTGCATCTAAAACCGTTTAATATTCCCCGAAGAATATTGCAATTTCGTATATTTCTGTTTAGGAGCCATTCATGTTTTACATAAGCAGAATTTTTATATTTTCTGCTGGTTCTCTCCACCTCGTCAGCGAAGGTAAGCGATGGTCTTAAGCCTCCCCCATCTTGTGCTTACGTAAACATATACATAAGTATTTTTAATCAGATCTGATTTTCTTATTGATTCATGGGCAGCAATTAATAAGTCTAGAACGTTTATAGATCGATTAACTTATAGTGTTTCGCTACTGGGGCGACGGTATCCTAGCCTAGCCTATCGCGTAAGACCGCACACCTTAAACATATCAGAGCTACACATCCAGATCCCTCATTCCTCATTTCATCAAAAATAGGCAAATCAAAGACTAAGGCCTATTTATCCTTAGCCTATTCTAAAAAGCTCTATACCTAGCATTTAAGGGAAGCCCCCTTGTATACTTGACATTAGATGAGATTGTGGTCAAGCAGTAAACCTATACAGTACTTATAAAATTTATACAATACAATTAGAAAATTATAACTCACCTGCAATTTATTCGAGCCGCCTATCTTCTCAACAAGCTCCATTTTATTTTCATATGCCTTTTGTACGTCTTTCAGTATTCCTAATGTAGGGCCTCCGTTGCAAACGCATGCTTCTGATTCTTTCGCGGGCATATCATATTCTATTACATTGTGGTCCATTATTCAATTGTTGAAATTTACAATTTTAGATGTATTTAAAACAATATCACTTCATTATATGCTATGACATCTCCGTTAAGATTGACAGCTATGTTAAGGAGGGCATAATGAGATTGATCAAGAGGAGTATAACAAAGTATTTACAATAAATTAGTGAAACAGTTATTTTAAAATAAACATATAAATGACGCGTGGGAATCAATCGCAGCGAGTCTTAACTTATTATTTATTTCATTTGCGATTCATTTACCATGAAAACTTACATAAAAAAAATCGAAGCAGTCATAAAAACTGCTGACACAAGTGAAAATTCAAAACAATGAAATAAATGTGTTCTCTTTTGAATTTTCGTATTAATTATAGTATGAGTAATATTTAAATTTCGAAATTTCTTTATTAAATTATTAACAATAGTGTTGTTTTCATGTCCATTGGCACTCGGAACAATGTATACCGATATTATAAAGAGGTAAAGTTTGTGAGTTTGTGACGTGGCGTCGCGCGATACAGTGACACAAAAATTTACATCACTGCTACAACACTACACGATCACCCCCACACACGTGCACGCCTATACGCTTACACATGGAAGTGGAAGGGTTTTATTTTTTTTCTCTTATCGAACTGAAAAATCTCTAATTTCCGATAAAAAAATATTTGGAGGGGTTGTTGAGGCGTGTATGCTTGGTACACCTATGCGTCTCAACAACTCAAACATATATAAATAGTTAGCTAGGTTAGCTAAGTCAGTTCGCGAGTTTGCATGTAACAGGCAACAGCCAAGCCGACGTGTGCCGTGCACCCCTTGAGCTAGTTGCCCAAATAAAATCGGCTGAGTGCCTTAAGCGCTCGCCTTAGTAGTTCGGTAAAGCTGTTAAGACCTTGCTAGGTCAATAAAGTAGTCAGTTCAAAAAAAAAAAAAAGTTTGTGACGTTGGAACGTTGTAGGGGGTAATCTCAGGAACTACTGTTCCAATTTGAATAATTCTTTCAATGTTATATAGCTCATTTATCGGGGATGGTTATAGGCTATATATCATAACGCTAAGACCAATAGACCAACAATAAAGAATGTTTAAAAATCGGGGTTTTTTGAGAACTTCTGCTGCGTGTTAGTGTTAGCACAAAACATGTAATCCACGCGAACGAAGTCGCGGGCAGAGGCTAGTAATTAATTTTCACTTCAATAAAAATATGGATTTATTAGGATGCCTCTTATAAATAACAATATCTTTTATCTCAATATAACCACTAAATACAACAACAAAGTAAATTACAAAAGATTACCCAACAGAAACCACCATCCTAAAGTTTTATTAATATTGTACCTTCAATCCACATCTTCTATACATATAATTAGTATTTAATTTTTACGTGTAAGAACTTTTTAGATCTTCTTGAAAAAAAAAATGTTGCAGATGTCTTGGAATAAATAATTAAATACATTTCAATCATTTTTAGAGAAATCTATCTGTCTGTCTGTTTGTTTGAACATGTATCACTGCATAAGTACTATAAAACTTCACCAAGAAAATTATGAAGCATATCCTCGAGTAACCTTTAGTCTTCGTTTCATTAAAATCGGTTCAGTTTATCACAAAATATTGTAATTTTAATAACGACGGGATTTAAGTAGAAGAGAAAAATAGATAAGTAAATAGACTTAAATACATACAGACGTTTTTATTAATTACTGAGTTTTGGTACATTTGAATTACACTACAATATCCAAATATTTAGTGAGTCCATAGTTTCAATATGACGTAATTTGTTACTGAAGATTCTCAACAGTTTTATATAAAAAACGTTTAAAGACATATAAAGAACAAGAAAAAAACAAATTTCTTTGTTAAGTATTTATTACATTACACAGTGTATAGTTTAATCACAATTAGAATGTAATCATGTAACACAGATCAACTTAAATTGAATTTAAAGCGTTATAGTGGCCATAATTACATTATGTCCAAAATCATTATAAAAAGCAAAAATTGCTACGTCACTCTAGATGCGACATTCCACAATTTAAAAAACGCTACCAATTACTTAAATAATTGTCTAAATAATCACTGAAACGTACACAAAAAGCAAAGTTCTATATAAAGACGCTAACGAAAAGAAACATATGATGTTTTTATATTTGGTCTACAAATTTAAAGTTTTCGCCAAACTTTTCGACTACTCTGCACATAGCTGCGCTAATTTTTTTTTAGATATAATGTATTATATTATATACATAACATTGACACAACTTAAGGATTAATAAATGACAATTTCTGATACCTAAAATAGTATTTTAATTTTTGTATTGTATTAAACTCCTGTTTATATTATGTGAAGCCTAAATTTACTACTATATTCAGAGCGATCAATAAGATTATAGCCTTGAATCCAATTTGTTTATGCAATGCAGCTATTCGTATATTTTTTTTAATTAGAGAACTCTAGTGCATTTCTATTTATTTTGTGGAACCATTCGTGAAATGATAACAAGTAAAAATACAATATACAATAACAAAAAATATATATTTTTTTAGAATTATTGCGGTATTCCTAGGTGGTAGCAATGAATTATATATAAAAGTTACAAAACTGTAGTCAATTTGTTTTTAATTGATGGAGTAATTCTTTAAATGATGACAAATAAAAATTTTAACGCTATCACGGTCTGTGAGCGACTGACTACTGACTAGGGTGGCGTGACATCGTACGATCCGAGAGGGAGCGCAGAGACGTACTCCGCGTTCAGGGCCGTATTAGGCGCGTTACAAAATACAATTTGTAAAAACTAAAAAAAAAATATTACAACACTTGCATTATTCCAAAATAATACATATAACGGTGACATTGAGTTATATAAATTAAAAACGGCGACATCCCATTTTTAATCATGGATTTTCAATATTTAAATTTGGTGGAAATAAACATTCATTCAAGAATTCATATTATTTATCGTCCATATTTGCAAGTTACTTTATAAATTGAAATTTCTGTATGCATTGCGAATGACAATAACAGATACATTTGTTTTTGTTACTATATGACCTCATTCTTTAACAGCCGAAATATTTAGACGATTCAGTGACATTAAGCAAAAACATTGACTTTATTTATTTTATTAATATATATTTGAAAAGAATGAACCTCTAATTAAAAAAAAAATAACACTTGCGAGTCCGATATTTAAAACGTAAACATATCGATCACGTAGAAAAGTAATGAACAATCTAATACTACATAGAAAGATCTAGAACAATCAAGGAAACTTTCTCAATTTAAGCGTCTGATTAAAAGTTAAACTAAACTTAAAACTATTTTAACATTTACGAAATAAACAGGAACTACTTAGAGTTTATCGAATATATACAATAATAATAACATTCACAGAACTATTTACAAGAGTAACTAACTACTTATGAATTATTATTTGGCGTCACCTGGCTTTACACTGTCGACTACAAACTTATTTGCGAAATATTATACAAAACTAATTATACAAGTTACAACCCTATACAGATAATAATTAAATAACCAGTAACCCGGCCAGTTATTACATATAAAGTTATGATAAACTATTTAGTATGATGGTGCCATGACTCAGCCTAAATAAACTGGAGATGAAAAAGCAATTCAAAATTAAAGCGTGACGCCATCTATTAGAGTATAACAACATATTCCACAGTCTTCTGTCTTCACAAGAAACTAAAGCCATCTGTTCGAAACTGGTGAAACTTACAATTGATAACAATAATCAACATTGATAATTATTTAATTTATAATTAAATAGGATTGAGGCCATTAATCGAAATATAAATTATCATATCTTTCAAGTTGGACCAAATTATACATAAATG